>WBNH01004820.1:281209-317969 GCA_013401255.1 Urocolius indicus | reverse complement strand
CCGCGGAGGGCCGCCCGCTCCCCTCCCTGCCCGCGCGCCGCTGCTCGCCGGCTCGCTCCGGCCGCTGCGGCTGGCAGACGCGGGCGCGGAGCGGGGCACGGCCGGCAGCGCCATGGAGGGAGCGCGTCGTGGCGAGGGACGGCCGCGAAAGCTTTGGAAACTTGGCGGCCAAAGCGCCAGCCGCGCCGGAACCCGAGAGCGCGCCCGGGCGCTGCGCGGGAGGCGGCGCGGGACGAGGCTCATCCTTGTGCCGCAAGCGCGGCCGCCGGTCACTTGGCCGATGCTTTGCGCCCCAACTCCTCCCGGCTCGCAGCGGAACGGCCTCTCGCCCGCACCGGCCCCAAATTTCCCCTCGGGGCGGGAGATGGGCAGCGCGACTGGGCGCCATAGCCCCGGCACGGCCGCGGCTGCCAGACGGGGACTGCGGCTCCGCACCGCGGCTCCGCGGCTCTGCCCGCGCATCCCCGAGGCGAGGCGAGGCGAGGCGGGGCGCGGGACGGGGACCCGCTCCGAGCCGTCCGCTTTCCCCGAGTGAGGGGTGTACCCCCGCTCCCGGTGTCCCACAGCCTCCCGTGTCGTTCTCAAACTCTCACCAAGGAACTTTCCTGAAGCTGGTTTATTTGATTCTCTAGGAAGATGGCTCGTCTCTGGACCTTGATGGCAAAAGCACAGACCTCTACAATGTACCTAGAGGCTTTTGTAATCCTTAAGGGTTGGGGTATTTTTTTGGACATGTATACGCTTGGATACACTACATAACCTAACTCTAACCCTACCCTGCACATATACACATCTGTGCTCTATGTGCCCTCTCTGTATGTCAGTGCCCATTGGGAATACATTTTCTCAGCTGGACCAGAGTCATGGAGCTAGAGCAATTTCACCTCTCCTGGGCTGCTGCTTCAGGCATGATACATTTTCCTCTAACAACTTGCTCTCAAGATACCGCTAGACAGAGGCAAAGCAGTTCAGTGACTTACACCCAAGGTGGTATCTGCACTGCAAAATGCCTACACCATTTAAACTCAGACAGCATTATTTTCCTGAAAGCTGAATCACTACCAAACAAACAAAAACCCCACCTTGCCCTTAATGTTGAACAGCTCTGCTGTACAACACTAGGAAACTCAGATCTGTGCCTCTCTGGATAGGCATGTTTGTTTAATTGTATTTTCTACTGTGACTGGCGATCCATGAAGTCATTTGGAAAATAGTAGGAACCAACAAGAATCTCCAGCAAAACTTTGTGTCAAATCACATTTAACTGCTCAGGTGACTTTCTAGTTTGCATCAGCTTCTTGTTCCCTGCTCTACCTCATCCTTGCCAGGACTTTATTACAAAGTTTCAGAGTATCACAGACAAGAAATAATAATAAAAAACCAAACAAAAAGCCAAAATAAACACCAAAACCTGAATCAAATTAAAAAAAAAATCTCTCTCAACAATCCTACATTTTAAGATGCTTGTCCAAAATCTAACTTTTCTTTATAGTACATGAACATTAAATTGGTTGGCTAATCAACAGATACAAAGTGGAAGTAAAAAGAGACTTCAGTGTATGGTGAAACAAACCATTTCATCCTCACTGTAGGAACTTATTTTTTGCTACACAACTTGAAGTACATGACATGGATCTGACTGAAGACCTCTACTGGTTGACAGTAAACTAACCATGAGCCAGCAACATGCCCTCATGGCCAAGAAGGCCAATGGCATCCTGGGATGCATCAAGGAGATTGTGGCCAGCAGGTCGATGGAGGTTCTGTTCCCCCTCTGCTCTGTCCTGGTGAGGCCTCATCTGGAGTCCTGTGTCCAGTTCTGGCCTCCCCAGCTTAAGAAGGACAGAGAACTGCTGGAGAGAGTCCAGTGCAGGGCCACCAAGATGATCAGGGGACTGGAGCATCTTCCTTATGAGGAAAGGCTGCGGGAACTGGGGTTGTTTAGTCTAGAGATGAAGAGACTGAGGGGGTATCTCATTGATATTTGTAATGGTGGCTGTCAGGAGGTTGGGGCATCACTTTTTTGATGGTATCTAGCAACAGGACAAGGGGTAATGGGATGAAGCTGGAACACAAAAAGTTCCACTTAAATATAAGAAAAAAAATACTTTACTGTTCAGGTGAGAGAGCCCTGGCACAGGCTGCCCAGGGAGGATGTGGAGTCTCCTTCCTTGGAGGTCTTCAAGACCTGCCTGGACATGTTCCTATGTGACCTGATCTAGGTAGCCGTGCTTCAGCAGGGGTGTTGGACTAGATGATCTCTAGAGGTCCTTTCCAACCCTACCATTCTGTGATTCTATGATTCTAATTGCCATACAAAAATCATCATCCCACTTATAGAAAAATTGCCACAGCCATTTCTCTGAGCTGGCTATTAGGACTACAGTATTTAGATCAACACATCTGACTATCAGGCAAGGAAAATAGAAACCTTGTTCTTGTTATACTTTTAAAGTGAACCATCTCTTCAGTCCCTCTGCTAATAAAGACAGATTTGCTGTTTGTGTGTGGTGATAAATCTAAACTAGATATGAATTAGCAAGGACTATTCACCATTTCAGTATCCCTTGAGCACTAAATTGGAAGATAAAAGTAAAGTTGAAAAATTATAGCCTTCTAGAATTTCATAATGGAGGAAAACACTAGGAGAGTGAGAAGTAGTTTAAGGTCAAAAAATGTAACTTACATTAGAATAAAAGGGTGTGAAGTTGGACATACCCAAGTCTTTCAGTCATGAGAGGTTCTGTAACAGTCCTCCAGTAGCAACAGAGGAAAAGATAATGACTTTTAAGCTGAAAATTGATCATTTTAGGGAAGAAGTTACAGGATTTGTTTGTTAGCAACAGGAAGGGATTGGATTTGATGACCTAGGGAGAACTTTGGTAGCCTGATATTCCTATCCAAGCAACACTGCTTGTCTGTCTGTGCATTGTCACCAATGTATTGCTACACATCTTTCTGATGGGCCACACACAAAATGTGAGTGTGCGTCTGCCAAACTGCTTTGAATGGAGCTCATCCAGCAGATCTGATTCACATTGCCCTTCAAGGCAGAAAGGAGACATCTGTGGGTAAGTTAGAAGTCAACAGAGCCTGGGAAATCCCATGCTGTTAGTAAAAAAGCATCTTGCATATAAGTTGTACATTTGTTTCCTTATTGCTGACAGAAAACACAGGTAAGTCCCACAAAGAGAGATGTTTCTTGTTCTTTGCAGTGTCAGCAACGGGGATAAGAACAAAGGCTATTAAAATTAGATTTTAAACCATCAAATTGGTAGCACACGACAAGCAACTTAACAGGATCTGTTTTACAAGATACTGAATCCTCCAACATTTATTGACTTCAGTGGAAACACAATGTAGTTAGCACCTGAGAGGGTAAAGCTCCTGGGCAATTAAAGCCCAACGAAGACACCTTTACTTTCTGAAATGTCCCAGGGGAATTGTTTAGTCTATAAACAATGCACTCTAATGGCAAAGAGGCACAATGGGCAGTAATTTTTCTTGCACTGACAGAATCAATGCTTTCCCCCATGACAGGCATAACACAATTCCTATTTACTGTCCAAGCAATTCCAATATTTTACATCTATCTGAACTAAACTGGGAGAAGTAGGGTTTAATTAGCCTATTTTTGGTTTTGTAATTTACTGAAGTCCTGAAATATAGCACATTGTTTAATTCCATAATGGTCTTCATGTATTTGTTCATAGACACTGTATGTAGAGGAGAAACAACACACAATTTGTGACTCTGAACATATATTCTAACATATACAAGCAGCTTTGGATTCTTAACCATTACTATCTGATGTTTCCCTACTTGATGGAGGTTTGCTACCCTTCCCAGGAGAGACATAGGACTTTGTCTGGGTCTTCAGTGCTGGTCTGCAAAGGTTTGGCAAGTGTGAAGATCTCAAACAGAGACAAAGACTTGTGAGAAAAAAAAGCTCTGTGAGATATAGGTAGTAATGCCGTGCTATGTGTGTCACTGAGCAGGAGAATGCTTAAGTGAACTATGTGCTATTCATCTTTTATGAGACACTGGCAGTGCTTGCTGAGAAGCACAGCATGTGAAGTACCTCAAACAAATATTTAACATAAGTTGAACGGGTAACCATCTGAGTGCAAGAACAGGAAAAGACATTGAAGGGAACCTCAAGGGACACAAATTTGTCTGCAAGAGGACTGTCAGCTCTGGGAATGGGTTGATAGGACAGTAATGGGTTACGGCAATAAACATAGGAAACTAGGAGAAAGCTGAGGATATGGAGTTATGGGATATGGAGAGAGATAATGGGGAGAGAAGGCTGAGGTGAAGCACACCACAAGTTGAAAAACTGTTTCACCAGGTAAAAAAACCCAAAGCGTGGATTCAAAGAAGAGATGAAACTGAGGAAGAAGGGCAAATTGTTCTGAAGATGGCATGTCAGAAGACAAAGGGCTACGCAGCAGAGAAGGAAGGCAGGGAACAGACTGCAGGAATGAGGAGATAAGGATGAAGGTCAGATTCAGATGACCTGGTGCATAACTGAGACACCACAACTTCTGCGATGTCTCAGCTCCAGAGGGTGACGGCCAAGTCTGCACCCGCCGCCTCCTGGCATTCCCTGCTCTCAGCAGCCAGAGGCGACTGTGACATTGACACTAAGCACTTCCAAAGGAGGATGTGAGGAGAAGCCTGGTTGGCAGCATTCGGCCAGGGCCAGAGTTTTGTTTAAGGCTGTGCCAAGGTAGGATGAAACAAAGCAATTCCAGTAATGCCTTTTGAACGGGAGGCTCAGAAGATGATTGAGTGGTGTGCCACAAATTCTCATTCATGACGAAGATGGGAGAGCAAGGCAGGGAGAAGAGAAATACAGCACTGTCTGTGCAATTACTGCAACGTTCTTCTCTGCACATATTCTTTTCAGTTTTTCAGTAAGCCAAGCATGGGCCTCAAAGCCTGCAATTGATTGCTAAAGGTAGTCTTCGTATTGTTAATTTTCCAACGTCTGCAAGCAGCATAATTTGGAAACAGCCTCCACTGGTCCTAAATTGAATTGCCTTTCCAAGTTTTGCTTATTGAAAGTGCTAGTCACATCGTATTTCTGTGAGCACTTCAAACCAATAAAGGTGAGTGCTGCTGTCAAAGGAGGTGATCTCATCCTCCCCTCTCCTCATCACTTGTTTTGTATCTTTGTTTCCTTCCTTATGGTCACACAAGTGTTTGGGCAGTAAATCAGATCAAAGTTAAAACTAAACCATGAAGAAAGTGGTGAATCTGGGGAGAGATAATCTGCCTAGCACAGGGCCAGATTCCCTTGGCCAAATGCATTTGTGGAGTTTGCCGCTTTCACACTGTGCTGCCTGCTGGGAGGATAGTCCTGTCACAAGCCCCTGAACCCTTAATCTTGTCAGACTAAAAACCCCAGTGGCCCAAGGAAATGAGAAAAGCAAATACATTTGCTATTACATTCATCTTCCTTGCTGGAGGTGCATTATGAATTTTCTCTGGTGCAGCCCTTTTGCTAATAACATGTCTCTCCACACTGGGCTTCAGACATACACTTGTAATATATTATTTGCCAGGTTGGGTCTGTTATTTTTATTCTTACCTAACTTAAAAAAAATCCCCATCTGAATTAGAAAATGTAATATAGAGATTTGGGTCTTTCTAAAGATAGGAGCAGTCAGTTATGAGTTTCAGCCAGATGATTCAGCTAGAGCTGAAGGTCATGCCAGATGTCCCCAGAACAGCAATTTCCCTTGGATTTACAGTAAGGTTTCGCATTTTGCGTAGTACTCGGTACCATGAGGTTTTAATGATCCTCAGGCGACTTTCAGGGAAGCAAACATGTCTCAATTATACAATCACACTATTGTGTATCAGGAAGAATAGAGTGTTTGCTCTAGAATTTAACAAATTAGCACGGACTACATGCTCTCCGTTTCTCAAGTGAGAGAGCCCAGCCAGCTGACTCCATTTTGAATTCAGTTCTCATATGAAAAGAATGTGAGGATCTAAACAGAATTCCTTC
Organism: Urocolius indicus; assembly: GCA_013401255.1. Classification (NCBI taxonomy): domain Eukaryota; kingdom Metazoa; phylum Chordata; class Aves; order Coliiformes; family Coliidae; genus Urocolius; species Urocolius indicus. Next base: position 311,950 of record WBNH01004820.1, on the reverse strand, counting down.
AGACTTTTGTTATTTCTAGTGCAGCCTTACATTTATTTTTATGTCAGTAGCTTGTAAGGCTGTGGGTTAAAATGCACCAGAGAACAATACTTTATTACTATGTCTTCTAGTTCTTGATATCTGGAGCAGTACTAAGTAAGCATCTGCAGTGAATTCCAAATGAACTAGCTCTTGCTGACAAGGAATTTGTGTTTCCTCATACGAAACATCATTTATACACCAAGATCACAGGGAACTAAAACAAATGCATGTTTTCACTGAACTCCTCACCTGCCCTCTACCCAGGAATACATCCCCTGCAGGGCCATTTCTAAATTCCAAACCTCTGAGTAGCTGGAGGAAGATGGCCATTTTCTTAAATCAACTTTGCAGATAAATGTTCCCTTCTTCTCCCAACAAACAGGGAATCTCCTCTCTTCCACTTCTGAGTTATTCTGGCCAAAAGCCAAAGACAGCTTCAAGCTGCTGTATTTTGAGGCCAAGCAGAGCAAGGGACAAGTGCTGACATCCTGCAACAGCAATGCCAGTGGCAAAAAATTCCAGTGCCTTCACATGGACCAAGGTTTCTCCTGTTGGGAAGACTCCTAGTGCTTTGTTGAGAGGAACAGCACGTACTCATACTAATGAGAATCTGATCTATCAATTGTGGGCTTGGGACATTCTAATTAAAAAAACCCACTAACTATTTAAAATATACACTATTTTACATGAATTTCTCTCTATCCTGCATCTGTGTAGTTAGAGATGGCTTCAGGAAGAAATAATAATAAACAGCCCTCAAATGATTATAATAAAACTCCCACTACTTTCTGAAATTATTTCTGTAATGCACGTGAAGTGATTGCAGGAAGCAGCATTTGAATCAGAACTCAGGATGAGAGCAAGGCCAGGGAATTCTAGAAGATTGCAGCTGAAACCTTTGAGAATCCATTTCTGGAACCAGAAAGCTGAGCCCTGAAAGGGGAGGTAAGTGAGATACAGGCTGTGTTTCAGGTATTTGATTCAAAAGCATATCTACCTGCATTTGGGTGCCTGTGAGGACAGAAAGGATATGGAGCAGATATACTTTCCACTTGAAAGGATACAAAAAAAATAAATGTCAGTGTCACTGGAACACAATAATAACCATGTGGATATGTCTTCAAGTCATGGTCCACCTAATTCAGACCCTGCACCTAGCTATGATTATTGCCAGAAGCTTTAGAAGAAGGTGAAAGAAGCCCTGCATCAGAGTGTGATGAAAAGCTGCTCCACATGGAGATCACGTCTTATAATCTATCTGAAAATAAGCTTCCAACCTTAAAATAAGTGTTTCCTCTCTTACACCTATTACAACACAAGATGTTATACGTCCAGATATTCTTGTTGCCAACAGATCTTTGTAGAATTTAAGGACAAAGGGATGATTCAATTAAATAACTTGATTTTTGCATCACAGCACATTATGTTTTATGCAGTTACTGTTCTGCAACTGTATTTGATGAAAGCATCTCCTCTACAAAGGCATCCAGTCAACTATAGACAGGAAGATGTGGAGCTGCTTCCTCTTCTCCCAGTGTTTTGTTCTAATAACTGTTCATCTCTACTGCTAAAATCTGGGCTTCCTTCATGTGATACAGGTAACAGCTTCTGCTTTCAGCCAGAGGTTTCTGCTAAACCTTTCCCTGTTGGAGGGAAGAGTCTCCTGGTACACAGCAGTACCTTCTTGTGGTGATCCTTCTGCTCTGGAATTAAGCCATTTTGTCCTTTTGAACAAAGAAAATCTATTGTACTCTGCAGTCTCTCACAGCAAAGGATTTTTCCAGCCCTCATAGTTGCCTGTCGCTCTTCTGTTTCCTCCCCACTTTTGCATTGTTTCCTGAACAAGTGTGGGCACCAGTGCTGAATGTCATTTTATATTACAAGTCTCCCCAGTGCTGAATGTGCAGGTGTTACCATCCTCATGCTTCTACATGTTACGTCTCTGCTTATTCACCCAAAGATGATGACAGCTTTTCATAGCACTTGTTCACAGTAGGAGCTCACATTGACTTGGTCTGACACCAGAAACTTTAATTACTCCCAGAGTTACTCCTTTCCAGCTGATGCCCGGGCTACAGTTGTGTAGGCATGACCTGTTTTCTGCATTTAGGTTTACTCATTAACATCTAGTTGCATTATAACACATTTCATTTGAAGGGTCCCAGCCTACTTCATGAACCAAATCACTCCCTACTATTGCCAGGTCCAAATACCCTCTCTGAGTTCTCCGTGTGGTTAGTATAAGCCAGTTATGAGATGGTGGGAGTGAGTGAAGGGATGAAGTCTTGGGCATTGATTTGCACACAGGCAAGTCAGAATTGTACTGGAAGACAGGTCCAGGCAGAGCTGCTTTCAGCCTGGCTTTGCTATATCCATCACTCATCAAAAATAAATGAGTGAGGATGTGAGCGTGTTGGTTATTTATGCTCAAAAGTATAGGCAGCTCACAGCCCATAAATCAAATATGTGGCTACCTAGCTGCTAAAATTTGTAACTACAATCCACGTGGAATGCAATGGGGATATGAAATTTCACCTGCAATTCCAAAGATCACATCAGAACTTCACTAATAAAGAAAGTGCTCCTTTTCTGTCAGCATGTATATACAAGAGATTTTTGCAGAGGTGGTACAGTCTCAAAAGGTTTAAAGGTTGGAACTTAGTCATAGTCTGTCTGTATTTTCAAGCTTTGTTTTGCACTGGATCAACCTCTTATCTGCCAGGAACTTTTATCAACAGGGAAAGTTCCACTGTATTGCTGCAAAATCCCTCTCGTGCATCGGCTCAGAATGCATCTGCTGATGGATCTACACCAGAAGACATTTATACTCTAACCCCCTGGAACTGCGGCAGTAATTTTGGAGTTTTACAGACTTTCTAGCCTAGGAACATACAGTGGTGAGGGAATATAGTAAACAATCTTCTGACATCTTTCAGTAAATGACATATAAAAACATCTTTGGGGCAGAAGAGAGTAGTCACAACACTTTTTTTTTTTTTTATAATGTGTCTAAACCCAAGTAACTCCTAGTACTCCTTTTTAACCAAAGATAGGTGAAATGCTGTTTTATGTGCAAGTGAAGATATTCCTAGACTGTGGGAAAGAAATTCATATGTTATAATCACATGCATGGCACCTACATATATATGGCATATATTCACAGAATCACAGAAAAGGGTTGGAAGGAACCTTTAGGAATCATAGTCTAACCCCCCCTGCCAGAGCAGGAACTTCTGGAGTAGGTCACAAAGGAACTCATCCAGATGGGTCTTGAATGTCTCCAGAGAAGGAGACTCAACAACCCATTCAATCCCTCACCCTCACAGTGAAGAATTTTTTCCTTACATTTCTTTGGATCCTCTTATGTTGCAGCTTGTACCCATTGTCTCTTGTTCTATCATTGGACATCACTGAGAACAGCCTAATGACCCCCACCCTTTATGTATTTGTAAACATCAATGTGGTCACCCCTCAGTCTCCTCCAAGCTGAAGAACCTCAGCCTTTCATCATAAGGGAGATGCTCCTTTCCATCATCTTTGTGGCCCTGCATTGAACTCTCTCCAGCAGCTCCCTGTCCTTCTTGAACTGAGGGGCCCAGAATTGGACACAGTATTCCAGATGTGGTCTCACAAGGGCAGAGTAGAGGGGGGGCAGAACTTTTCTTGACCTACTGCCCACAGCCCTTCTAATCCACCCCAGGATGCCACTGGCCTTCTTGGCCATGAGGGCACATTGCTGGCTCATGCTCATCCTGCTGTCCACCAAGACTCCCAGGTCCCTTTCCCCTATTCTACTCTAAGAGTTCATTCCCCAACCTGTACTGGTACATGGGGTTATTCTTTTTCAGATGCAAGAATCTACACTTGCCCTTGTTGAATTTCATTAGATTTCTCTCTGCCCAATCCTCCAGCCTGTCCAGGTCTCGTTGAATGGGCACAGGAGGCTCACTGCAGGGCAGAGGGGAGCCTTCTAATGTCCTTGCCTTGCCTTCTAACATCCATTCATCTCTAGCTCAAAGGTAACAAACATTTCGTTAAGGACTAAGTTTTGCTCACATAACATTAAAAATTTCTGAGACTATTCAGTTTGCTACTGTATATATATTTATCTATAAAGGTATCTTATCTTTCCTTTACACCACTTAGTGATTGTTTCCTGTTAGCTTAACAGACAAGACATTGATGTTTACGAACGTGATAAAAGTATACAATTTCAGTTTTACTCCAGCCTCCTTACTTTAGCAGTAGCACTCAATACATAAAATCACATAACATGCTCCTTTTCTATGTCTCTCCCAAAACACTTCTCTCACTATATATACCAAGTCCCATTTCCCAGTGTACTAAGCAATTAAAAAAAAAAAAGGGAAGAAAGGCAGCTTACGTTTTCCCCACAGATGAAATCAGAGTGAGATCATAAGAATAGCTGTGCATCCTGTTTGCCTCGGAGGCAGCCATCAGCCCCGCAGTGCAGCTAAGGACACATACTGCTGCTCATTTCTGCAGCAGCCCAGGGACACGTGCTGCACCGTGGGAAACACTGCCAAGGGCAAGTGGGACAAACTTGTGTGGGATGGAAAATATTTATCACCTGTCTTTGGTGTAAGTGAAGATGAACAGTGGGAAGATCCCTGTCCACAGAAGGGAAATGGTACTCACTGAGCTCTCTTCGATAGCTCATACAGAACTGTGTTCACACAGCCATTGCTGCCTCCATACCTCCTGTTGTACATGGCTTTGCTTTGACTTCTTGCCTGCCCTCACCATTGCACTTACATCCTTCTCCAGCAGTGCCTGTTGGTGCAACCCAATCAGTGACCCTGGACCCTGTGATGCCCCAGCCCTATTCCCTGAGGGTACCTGAGCCAGCAGAACAGACTGTGGGCATGTGCTTGTGTGCATGCGGCTGTGTGCATTCATGTGCAAGGACACAACCTTGTGACTATCTTTCCATATAAATCTCCAAATAAACTAGACATATGTTAATCTCCAATACCCAGTCACTTTGACTCCCCAGTTTTCATTGGGCCTATTTAGATGATAAGCACTCCAGAACTGGAAGATCATCTTTAGACCGTCTACAAAAATGTTTAGGCTTCTGTTGAGATAACTGTGGAATAAGAAAAATGTTAATGTTCTAAATTCTGATGAGATTGTTATACAGAGGTCAAATATTAAGTAAAAAGAATACATTAGGTCAGCCAAGTACTTTCTGGTTTTAGCACACCCTATTCAATCCAGACAACATCTTTTTGTTCCTTTTCTGTGTAATTCAATTAAACACAACAAGCTAACGTTACTTAAACAGATTTTATTGCATTGGCAAGTCAGAGGATAAAAATTGATTTTTTTTAAGTAAGGCTGGCCTTTATGAGCTACAATGGCTAAAACCATATCAAGGCAATTAGACATCAAGCCTGCTATTTCTGCAATTAAAAAGCTGGCATGGAGCTGGTTTGATGGACATTTAGCACTGCCAGACCTTTCTTATGGATAACAAATTGCTCTTCTTGCTAGGCTGCACAAACAGTAAAATCCCTTAAACAACTCTAATTTCTGATCATTATTGCCATTGTTCTGATGATGACTATATCCATCATTTTTAGACACTTCTGTATTTATGGAGCTGTGCTGATTTGCTCTGAGGGTAATGTAAAGCCACCAAACAAAAGAATTACTGGAGAATTCTAAAAATACAAGTAGGGAGAAAGCAAGGGAAGCCATGAGTGTGTATCTGAGAGCAGGTGAGCTGCTGGGATGCTACAATGGGCATCTCCAGGAACATCAGGTGATGCCTGACAGATCAGACACACGGATGAGGGGGACAGGGATTTGACAGGGGATAGGCTGCTGGAAAGTAACCAGCAGTGTGTAAGTATGTGTCAAGTAACTTGGTGGTCATTGCATTTTCTGGGTGGGTAACTTAGTATTTGCTCTCTCTCTAGGTTGATTGTGACCTCCTTTAGTAAAAAATTTGGTCTTGAAATTACTTCTGAAGATTATCTATGAATCTGGGCATGGCCTCCCATTTTAAAGCAACTTTACAGACTGACATTTGGTCTCATCATTGACTGAACTGAAAGTGAAATCTCCTGAATATGTGTACAAAACAAGAGCTGTGCCAAAAGATTTGTCTCTTGAAGGGAGGCTCAGTTTTTTTGACTGCTGAAGTGATGAGGGGATCCCTCCTACTCACACGGAGCAGGGCTCATCTACCCCACCACTAACAAAAGTTACGGGTTCTTCATTTGCCTTATCTTAGTGAAAACTTTGGCCAGACTTGCCAAATTCTCTGAAGGGTATCTATAAAATTTCATTTGTTAAATATTTCTGTTCCCTCAGGGAAGCAGTAAAATTCTTCAATTTCTGGTGTTGTTAACAATTCCACAGATGAACCTTGCACCTTGTGATCTATGGTGAACTGTCATGTCTTTGCTCTGTTATTTTCTTACTAGAGCTCTTGGCAGAGTATCTGTGGGGAGAAACCAATGAAACAAAGAAATTTTTTAAAAGTAGCAATGATTGATCTGAGGAAAATGCCTTTGCAGTATGTGTCCAGTTGCAGTATGTGTCCAGCAGTAGCTCCTGTATGCCGCTACTGACCATGCTTGTGGGCCCTCTATGGATCCTGCAGCTACCTTGCTGGTGTTGGAGGTACCCAAGTTCAAGTATTTTCTAAGCAGGGTGCTGGTTTCTCATCCCTTCAACTGTCCAGGAAAAGTAATTTAGAAGCATCTAATATTACAGCTCCCGTTCAGGCAATTTTGAAAATGAAAGTTGTTAATTCATGGACGAGAAAGTTATTAATTCAGAGAAGAGTGTGCTGACTTCCCAGTCAGGTCACAATCACTTACATTTATCTGGTGCATAGAATCTGATGTCATAAATGGATTCAAAGCACTTAACAGTTCCCCAAATACTCTGTCACAGATCTAACCACAGGAGCCACATAGAGTTTATGAAAGTGCTGTTCCAGGTTACCTGTACCAAGAACATATATTCACATGCTTAAGGCAAATGCTGCCAATACATTTCTGGCACAAAGTACTGACCCAAAAGTGCCAAAGTTTCTGGATGATGGAATCATTCACTATTGCTTGGGTTTTTTGGTTTTTTTTTTCTGATGAAACAAAGTCTCACTGAAAAGTGCAAGTGCCTTGAGTCCAAAATGTATCCTTTGTAATATTTTGTTATTAACATATTGAAACTATGTTTCTAAAAATTCCTGCCAGATACATACTGAATTTCCTTGAAAGGACAATGTAGTAAGTACAAGCACCACCAGACCACTGATAAGGCCAGAACTGAGTGGCTGTGGTGCTAAGACCAAGGAGATAGATTGTCTTCAAGCCTAGAGAAAACAGACAATAGAGCCCCCAAGCTCTCTGCTGTGGAAACAGAGGCTAAACCTAACACAAGGTTCGAAAATGAACACTTCCTCAGCATGTCCCAGTGTCCATGTAACCTGGGAATGGAATAGCTATTGTTTCTTTCAAAGTACAGACTAAAAATGGATCCTTCAGCTTAAAGTGGCAAAGACACTCCAACTCTTAGAAAATTAAATGTTGGCCAGGAAAGAGGTATTTAAAATGCATGGTATTTAGAAGAGTGACGCATTTCCACTGACTCCTTTGCTGAACCTAAAAGAATGGCATGAAAACATTGAGATCTTGGTTTTTCTCTGTCCCCTGCATGAGCAAAACCCACAATGCCACTGGAAGCTACTACCCATCATTGCTTTTCACATGTGTTGTCAAATTCCTCAAGCCCATTGGAAGCCAAATACCCTGCTTGGAGACTGCCAGCACCACAAGAGCCACTCCTGACCCTCGTTCTGCTTTTCCCCTCTGAATGCAGTAGAAAAATCAAGGCTGTCAAAGTCAGTTGGTTAGGTGAAGATCAATAACATAAACAAAAGGAGAAAACAAATTCACCTTTATGTGATACTTTGCACACAGCCTGAGTATATTTCTGTTTTAGGACAACAAATGTCCATTTTAATGGGCATTTAAGACCTTTTCAAGAGGAGAATTAGAATGCCTGGAACTATTTATTTTTTAACTTGAAATTTAAAATTCAATTTAAAATGTTTATGTTTAACTAACAAAATTCTCCAACTAAGAGATAGAGACATACTCTAATGGGCTGTTTCAAAACAAGGTAACGGAACTACCCCAGCTCTTCCCAGTGAAGCATGTTCTTCCATCTCCCCCAAAACCATAATTTGCACTGTCACAGCAATAGCTGTCCATTGAGGACAGGGGAGAAGCCAAGAGGTTTCTGCACTTTCTTCCTTCTGTCTTTCAAGGAAGGGAGTAGAGCAGGCCGTGTTGTCTGGGAGTAGTGTAGGGTATCTGCAGAAGTCCAGCATTTGCTGCCAGTCTGGCTGCAAAACTGGTGAGAGACTCTTCTGATTTGTTCCCAGCTGAGGCTGCCCCAGGACTCTTGTATTTACTAGCAAAAAGCTCCACGCAGTGATGGGATTGCAGCATTTTGTGTCTTACTTAAATGGGCTCATTTGAGTACTAGAGGCCTGAGGATCGTGCTGTGCATTGGATGGTGCCATGACCCGTAGGGTAAAACACTGAAGGTGCAGCCAGGTGCAGAAATTAAAAGCAGTGCCATGTCTCCAGAGCTCACTAGCATCAGTTACTGTTCCAAAATGAGAGATGGAGAGGTCAGGTGGCGCCACTGGGCATTTCTCCCCACTGTCCTAGCACCACCTTTATCTGTGGCTCAATGAAACATCCACATTTCATCTGCAGCTCAGTGCATGCTGCCCGTGCTGCCTACAGGTTCCTGCTCACTTGCCTTTCTGCCCTCCCTGCATCCAAAAGTCAGTGGGCTATTTGCAGTAGGATTAGCTTGGCATTGCCATGACCCCATCTCCAGAGCGCTGGCAGCAGTATGCCACAGCCAGCCATGCCAGACAAAGCCGGGCAAAGTCTGCTCCATGACACAGATGGGGCTAGGCAGGCCTTATCCTGGGACACTGCAAAACAAAGCTATGAGAGAATAAAAGAGAATAAAAACCTTCTAACAACATTTCATAAGTGGAGTCCCCTGAGCACTCCTTTTTATTCCTTTCCCCAGTGGCCAGTTGCTCGGTGAAGACAATTAGCCTTTGATTAACACCATATTCATATCTATGTCTGTCTGTGTGTACACATATGTACTCATTTGTTCTACTTTTGACTCCTCCTAGACTGAAAACATATATAATTATCATGTTTGAAGAATCTCCTCTTGATACAGAATGATTGAATAAGCAGCCTTTTTACTAAGCAATTAGTTCTTCACCTACCATTTTCTCACCTATGCTCCCACCTGAATTTGCTCAAACATCAGCCTTTAGTGTTTCCCCTCAAGATTTCAGACAGGGAAAGCTGTTTACTGCTGCTCCCTTCCTGCCCCTCCAAATGCCATTGTTCCTACTGCCCACTGCTTGCTCCTCTAGGGATGAGTTACTCCCACTCCTCACCCTGCAGAACAGGTTCTATTTGGAGCATTGTATTAGAGATATGGTTGGCCCTGTAAGCTTCTGCCTCCTCTTTTTATTGTATTCCTGGTTCTTCTCCCTTCCTCAGCCTTATGGCCATAGGGCACAAGCCTGGAGCAGGGAGACCCAGCCAGACCCAGGAGAAAGGGATGTAACTCCGAGGCAGAGTTTATCCGATTGCCGTATTTGCACTGAGGAAGGAGTTGTGCAAGTGAGTGCACATCTCATAGGAAATCCTGCCGTGGGACTGGTGCTACCCAGGGGCACACAGCTAAAATGTACGGAATGGTATGCCCTGCCTGGCCTCACTCTTATCTCACACACTGCCTGCCCTGGGAGGGGCCATTTCTCAGCTTTCTCACAACACCCAATATTCCCTATCATCATCTCCACTCTCACCCATCCACTCACCATGCCCTTTCGATGCCCTTCCACAGCTGTAGCAGTGAGCAGTGTAGTGCCAGGTGAATAGAAATCCACTCTGTGGGTGAACCCACCACAGAGCCATGGCATTGGTTGGCTACAGCACAGCACTCCCCCTCTGCCCAGTGAATAGGCATGTCAGTACATACTTCCAAATCTGCATATCTCCATTAATTTTGTAGCCCAGGACCTCATTTATTACCCATGCTATCATCTGCACTGACAGAAGTGCTTGTTTTCCTCACAGGCCATTCTTTGGTTGTTTCACTCCAATATCAGAGCACATCACAAATACTCTTTTTGTTTCCTCTATGGCAGCCTCATGTGACAGCAGTTCCCTGATGTCACTGCCTAAGAGCTGGGCACTGAGACACGTGGAAATAAAAACAACCCTTCCGTCCTGTGCTAGGTGAGGGGGGAGGGGGGTTGCTGGCAGTCCCAAAGGGTGCAGGGCAGTGTGTGGTGTCTGCAGTCACAGCAGCAGATCACGGAGCACTGAGCACTAAGTGCTGCTGTGTGTGTGGAAAATGAGGGACACACTGCCATGGCGGTGGACAGCTTAGATGAAGTGAATCATAGAATCACAGGATCATAGAATCGTTTCAGTTGGAAAAGACCTTTAAGATCACTGAGTCCAACCACTAACCTTACACTGCCAGGCCCACCACTAAACTAAACCAAACCACGTCCCTCAGCACCTCAGCTACATGGCTTTTAAATATCTTCAGGTATGGGGACTCCACCACCTCCCTGGGCAGCCCGTGCCAGTGTCTCTCAGTGAAAAAATTCTTCCTACTCTCCAGTCTAAACTTTTCCTGGTGCAACTTGAGACCATTTCCTCTTGTCCTGTTGTTCATTACTTGGGAGAAGAGACTGATCCCCACATTGCTACAATCTCCTTTCAGGTAGCTGTAGATATCATGTCTCCTCTTAGCCTGCTCTTCTGCAGGCTAAACAATCTCAGTTCCCTCAGATGCTCCTCATAAGATCTGTGCTTCAGACTCTACACCAGCTTAATTTCCTTTCTTTGGACACAATCCAGCACCTCAATGTCCCTCTTGCAAGGGGTTCAAAACTGAACACAATACTTGAGCTGTGACCTCACCATAGCTGAGTACAGGGGCATAATAACTTCTCATAGGTCCAATGTAGCATCCTCTGGTAACATCCAGGTTACCCAGAGGATGAGGAGGGGAAAGATATTCAGCTGCTTTAAGGTTTCTCTTCCTACAGCACCTTACCTTCTCACTGTCTGTCTTTTAGCATCTGCAATGAAAAAACAATAGGCCTACAACAGGCAATTTCTTTCCATTCACAAACCTTGATCCACTCCTTGGGCAGAATGAGCATGTGTGAATGTCCTAAATGTCCCATAGCAGCTTCATTATAGAGCCTTCATTGTAATATTTGTGAGTAAAGCAGCACCTCTCGACTCTTACTTCTGTTTTACTGTAACTAGTAGCCATGAATACGAAATGTTGTATATTTCTACTTAAAAAGCAGTTTAGAAAGCCCTAAATGATGACAAAGCTTCTTTCTATGTTTTTTTCTCCCAAGTAAACAAAGTGTTTTGTTTGTCTTGCAATAAAATGGTTTTGGTTCACATCTCTAAACTGTCAGGGTTTGACGAGTCCAAAATGTAATTTTTCCAGTGCATAGAATTAAAAGATTGAGTTGTTCTGACTGCTCTGGTCTCCAGCACAAGCAAAGAAAAGACTGAACTGGCTAAATACTGGAAATCTAGCCAAGTTGTAATAATGAGAGAGGAGTGGCACTTTTATAAGGACTGTTCTTGGGACAAATTCTAAACACATTTGCTAATGTTGGGAAAGTAGTGCCCCTGAAAGCTAGAAAGTCAGTCTTTCTGATGAGTGCTGGCTTCTTCCCATTCCATCAGGCAGAAACAATGGATATATTTCTCCTAAACTTATTCTCAGAGAGAGTTATGAAAATAAACCATTTTCAGCTCAGCCTGAGAGAAGCACTTGAATGTTAACCCAAATTACCGTTTTGGAGGCAATGGTGGGAAATGCCAAGCAACTTACAACTGGTACAAGTAATTTTGCCCCTAACAAAAGAAGTCATTAGAGTTTGTTTGGACAACATAGTTACATGACACTGGGTGGTGTACTGTCCATTCACAGGACAAAAACATCACCCTGAAAAATACACACAAGCACACACCTGTCTCAGTATTTGAATGGGGGAAAAGGTTTTCATTGTCCATCCTGTCCATCCTAGATTTTGCAGGACACTGCATTTACTTGTCTGGAAGGTGTGTATTGTATACCCACCCAAAAGTAACCCACACTCAGGTATGGAGATAAAAACATATGCTGGTTAATAGCGACACGTCTTTCCCAATGTTGGCAGATACAAAGCGCTGTGATGCCATCAAGCATTTCATTGCTGTCCCAATGGCACCTGTGCAATTCCCCCATTCCCAACTGATCCAATTGCACTCCTGTGCTGAGACTGTCCTGAGCAGTTTTTACCCCTGTGATGATGACTATAGCACAAGACTGTGCTTCAATTCTGGAAACTCCTCCATGTCTGTGCAGAGAGCAGACAGACTACCCCATTCCCTTACCTGCTCCCACCCTTGAGGTCTGCAGCCGGGAAAGGACCCATTGCCTTCACATGCAATGTAGACCTGTGTGATGGATGCACTTGAACCCTCTTTAATCAAACTAGCAGTAATTTGGTATAGGCTCTCAGGATCTGACACAACATGGAGTCCTAATTTGAAATTTCAGAGGGACTTGCTAGCCAGACTTTGTTTTTCAGCTGTTGAGGCATGCTGTGCTGGCATTGGCACAGGTACCAGGAACTCAGCACAGTTTGGCCATGGCAGTCTTCAGCACAAGCACATCTGCACTGAGCATATTAGCGACAAAAAGTGGATTTGTTTTTTTCCTGTTTATGTCCACGAGGATTTACTCTCCAGAATTTGTCACTTCGGGCTACTCTCCTTTAGATGGCACTGTTACTACTTCCAAGAGGGACCGCTGTGGCCACTTTGCTAAACAGAGCTGAAACTGAGCCTGCACTGTCATTATTACTGGGCTAAGAAGCCAGACCAGGAGTGACTCGAGTTGGGGGGAGTTGTTCGTGATATTTGCTATGATATATTATCCTCTCTGCGGTATCACTCCAGCTCCCACCAGCCAGTTGTTCACTTTGGAGCATCCTTCAGAGCACAAGGGTTGTATTGACACGAACCAACATCCAACACTACGGACAAATTCAATCTGCTCTTTCTCGAAGCAATTCCCAAAGTCATCAAGAGTCATGCATGCACATCTGAGAGCCCTAGCTAGTTAATCTGATAATTAATAATAATTAGAAGCCATGCTGTCCATAGGCAACAGAATCATTACTTTTCATAACTAGCCAAATGCTTATGCCAGAACTACTGCTTCAGATTTTTTTTTTTTTTTGCCCAGTGTATCAGTAATCATCTGCTATGTTTGCACAGGCTTTTTCCCAGGAGAACAGATCAGTTTAGCTGTTATTTAATGGGTCCATATTAGGTACTGCTACATGTTGTGCACTCCTTGATGCCTACTAAATTAATCTTGCCTATTAAGAGCATTTTCAAATGAGAGAGAGACATGATTCCAGGATACAATTGAGCAGTGATCTGAAATAGCCAGAAAACTAATCCCATAAAACTCAAGGAAAATGGCCATACAACCTTAAGATTATTACGGCAAGTGCTTAAAATTGGAAAGCACTCAAAGAAACTGCTGGTGTGGGCAAACATTCTTTAGTACATATTGACACTCTTTTTCTGCAGCTAAACATGTCTGTTGGACCACTTGCACTGGTGCTTTATGCAACTTTGGAGAGAGAACAGGAAGCGTGAGGAAGACAAGAGAGTCACAGACCTGAGGACACTCCTTCTTGTGTGCAAAACACTGATCCTTTGGATGCTTTTAAGACTCACTCCAGTCCTAGATTCCTGGGAGCACATTTTCCAACAGAATTCATCTCTAATTCAGAGAAAAATCTATGTTTTGGACATTTTTTTGGTGTGGTGTAAAAAGAGAGAGAGACTTACCAGAATTAGGCTATAGGTGACTATCATCCCCTAGCACCAAAGCTGGGTTGGGCTGTCTTCTAAGCAGAGTAGAACTGCCAGTTGGAAAAATCAACCCCAAACTTCTCTGGAATAAGGCCCCACCTTGTTCCTGAACAGGTATTATTCCCTTGCCAAATTGCAGCTCTACTCAGACCCCAAGCATTTTGCCTGCAGGCTTCTCAGAAACAAATACGCACACTTATTATTATTTTCCTAATGAGACAAGTTTCTTTTTCCATGCTGTCCTAACTCAAAGCCAGTCAGTGCAATTTTGCTCAAGCTTTCAAACAATGTAATCTCAGATTGTATTTTCAAGTGACACTCAAAAAGTTGGAAGCCTGTGTCTGTGTTGCAGGACAATGGACTACTCAATTATGCAATTGCTTGAGTAGTCCCACATCACCCTACCACATGTCAGCTGTCAACCTAAGCATTGAATTTAAAAGTGCAGCAGCCTTAGGTCTCCCTGGAGGCCTCAGGCAAGACAGGCAGGCACCCCAAGCAGAAGCTGAGATCCTTGGTGCTGTAATTAGTCTTCTGTAAGTGCTCATCTGTCTTCACACACTAAAAACAGAAGCCTAAAGCAACCATACTCCTGACACAGGTTCCACATCTGTGTGTCTAACAGATAACTGTGAGGCAGCTCATCACCCAGGGAAGCCAGGGGTGTCTCTGCCAGGGAGGGAGTCCATGTTAAATGGCTCCCAGCAACGAGCAGCAGGACACAAGTGTTTTTCTCTGCACTGAATGGTTCTGCAGACATAGAGGCTCTGGGGTGACTAGGTAAGCCCAGAAGGGACCGATACTCAGACTGAACATGGGTAAGTGAGTCCAGCAGTGGGTCTGAAAAGAAATCTACATCTAACCCTGCCCAAGCCTAAAGTCACTTGAATTCCACAGATATGTTATTTTTTACCTCCAAGCCCTCCAGGCACTCAGAGGGGTATTGCTGCAAACCCTCAGTTGTCCTGATAGTGCAGAGGAGTTGGGAACACGAGGCACAGCTATACCCAGACGGGATTTGGAGAGCACTCTAAGTCCCTGAGGTGTTCAATTTAGGAGGCATTCTCAGGACAGATCTAACAAGCATAAACAGGATAAGAGTCATCTCAAAGCTCAGCTGCAGCAGCTGTTCTCATTTAAAACATATCCAGACAAGGGAGATATGCCCAAGCTTTCAGATCTCCTTCTGCAAATTTTGAATGAGACATGAGATGAAAATTCTCTCCCCAGTGGTCAACACATAGACAAAACTGGGCAGACATTGCTTTGCCCTTTTTTGTTTCCCTCTGCTTTAATCAAGGATGCTTTAGTCAGCTCAATTAAAAAAAAAGAAAGGAAAAAAAAAAGCTTTACAAATGTCCATCAAGTCCAGAAATGTCAAGACTAAAGAAAAATGAGGGAGAGGGGGGTGTAAAATCCCCTGGGAAAGTCTTTATTTAGTACTTTTAAAAAATTCCCCTTTTTTCAGTTCAGTAGTGTTTCCCTCCTGGCAAGATCAGCTCCTACTAAAGGAAAAGTGTGAACTATGGTATTTGTTCAAAGGCAATCTTTCCCACTAATGTAAAAAAAACAACTGAATACAGTATTTCAGAATTTGTAAAGACTATCTGTGTCCTGTTTCTTTTGGTTTGTTTCTCCCATGTAATACTGAAAGTTTACTCTTGGCTCTTCCAAAAGTAAACAGACAGTTACAGATTTTATCCAAAACTTGGGTCCTACTGCTGGTGATCATCTGTCTGTTTCACAAAGTAGTTGGGACATCAGCTTAATCTGGGATGGTAAAAAAATGCACGGGCATCAAGGGAACCAGGTGTAGACCTCAGAGCCCAGCTAGATTTCCCAGATCACTAAATGGCTCTTGAAGCAAGCATTACCTACATCTCCTTCATGGTTACTGTGGTCATCTTTTAAACTTCACTAATTTTGTCTCACATTTAGTGAATAAATAAGCTTATCTAATTACTGACAACATTTTCTTTATGTTCTCTATGCCTGCTGAATATAACCTCCTAAATGCTGAAATAATGTTATGCTAAAATCTTAAGGAATTGGTGCTTCCGTAACAGAGATCCCTCTGCCTGATCTGTGGTGAACAGAAATAGTAGATAAGTACTGTGAGAAGGCAAATCTTTTCCTTCATCCAACACCTCTGGCTGATGAAATGCATGGATTATTTTAGCATTTGTTTACAAATATCAATATCTCAGTTACTCTTTGTATTCCAGCTTCAGTGGTCAGAGACTGGGGCTTCTAAGTTTATGCATCTGCTTCACTTCTAAAAATGTCCTGAAACCCCGCCATGTTTGTGGCAAATGCTTCAGTCACAATTCTTCCCCTTCTAAGTTCATGAACTTTGATTTTCAAATACATGACATCAATGCAAACTCCTCAAAACAACTGTTGCAAAGAAATTACATGTTTTGCTCCCAAGAAAAAAAGTTTCAACAACCATGGAATAAATTTGGCCAAGTGACCAGTGTAAAGTGAAAGTGTCTTTCCAATGGTAAAAAGAACCCATTGCACTTACCTGCCTGAAAAAGTGCTGTGTTGTTATAGCAAAGACATCAAAGCCACAGGTGGCCCTTTTAAGCTCATCTCGAATATTGCTTAGTTGCTGGGACTGCTCTTCACACTTTTCCTTCAATCTCTGAATGAACTGCTTTTCAGCGTCTCGACTTTCTCCTGGTTTAGGGGAGAATCCGTTCTTTGGGGTGGCTGGCCTTTGCTTGGGATGTCCTACAAAGAAAAGAGGAAAAAAAAATCAGGGTCACCTACTTTATAGGGATGGACATGACCTTTGTGTGTTTTATGTGTTTACTTGTTAGGCATCTACAAGAACAAAAGTGTGCTTCTTGACATGTGACTCTCAACTCTTCTGAATATCAGTGAGAGAAATGGGCACTTCCAGGCTGAGATTCACCTTATCCTATTGTAGAGATGGAAAACAGCTGGATGATATTTACACTCTACACATGATTTCCTTGGCCACCTGAACACTTGGCGACCCGATAGAGGCACCAGATTTCCTTTGTCTTTGCAAATTTCCTTTTGCCTCCAAATAGGACAAGGTGCAGCTGGATCTGTCCTTCCCTGAATGCAAACACAGCACAAGTTACTTACTACTGAGATATCACTGTTTCTTTTTATCAACAATACTGCACCCTACCTTGCCAGTTCCCTGTGCTCTCACCTTTATAACCCTCCTAAAGTTGCAGCATAAGCCATATATATAGAAACAGTATCACGTAATGCTGACTGTTACATCTCTAGCTCTGCATGGCTGCTCTCTCTGCACCATTGGTCACATAAAAATCTCTATACGGTCTGTCTGCAGAAATGGGTCCAGACTGACTCTGCCTTCTCTGATGTGCTCCAAGCTGGCTTGAAGCAAGCCTGATCCTGTATAAAGTTGTGAAACCACTAGTGTAGTTTGTCTTTAGGATATCAGCTCAAATACAGGCTCATATTCACACGAATGGCACAAGAACTAAAGATTACTCATGACAAACTATTTCAGGGATGTGAGGCTTTCATCCTAAATTAAATTCATGTGCTGCTTGAGTCAGCCATCTGTTTCTCTGGATATAGTCAGTTAAAAGGGTGAAGCAAGAAGAGGTACAGTTCTGGTAGCGTCAGGTTGCTCAAGCCACTGCTTGGACAATCTGTTTTGTCTTTATCTTCTCAGATTTCTGAGAATTCTACTATGCAAACATTTATGGTCAGATGAGCAACACCCCTTCACAGCTTACTGACTCTTTTTCCTGGGCTCAATCTCTCCTCAGCTGATGCTTTTTAGCTCATTCCCAAATACTGACAGGATCATCTCGTTTTCTCTCTCATCTCCTCCCACCAATCTCAAGCTTTTAGCCTAGGAGCTAGAATCAGTAATAAAGAGGGAGAAAAGACAGTCAGGCACCTTGTTCCCATGTGATATTAGAGATGGTGGACATTGGTTTAGATACAAATGAAAAGTGAATATTCTGTGTTAGCAGAAAGTGTGGGGTGTGTAAGAATCTGAAAAAAAAAAACCACCCCTCATATCTAGTTCTGTAGTCTTCAGCTTCTGAAAAATAATACCGAAGCAATGTCTGCAACTAGTTCTCAGCAATGAATGTTAACAGGCCACAGTCTTCTGCCATGGATGCTACCTACCCTTTTACTAAAAAACAATAGAATCCTTTCCCCAGAGATGCATCTGATGGTATGAGTTGGAGCCAATTTGTGAAGTATTGTTCCAGACATAAATTTGGCAGATTTTATGTAGTTATTTTAGATCTTTAACACTGTGGTCAGGGTGTGTAAATGGATCCTTAGGGAAATTTTACTAGGTCAGGCAGAGAAGCAGTAGGGTTTTGCCAGGGAATTACACCAGAAGCATTTCCTACTTTTTCAGATCCCCAGTTTGTGTGGAACCACTGGGAGCATGTCTTCCAACTTGCTTGACTATATTCTGGCTCCAGGATAAGCTTACAGGGAGCTAGCTCCAGCAGAGACTTTGCCTCATGTCTCCAAGTGTCTCAGGCTGCAAAGAGCCACAAGTGCAAAACAGCCTTTGAAACATTTTGTGCCCATGACTTGCATTGGGAAAGACGAATAACAGGTTTTGAAATACTTCAAGACTAAATTCATGATGTTTCAAGACCTAAGGAATACTGTACAGGATGTTAGAGAGGACTTTCTGTCATTAAGAGAGTTGAGCCAGTACAGATTATGCCCTCTATCCATCCTCATGTCAGTTAAAGCCTGTACACATTTTTGTGGAGGAATGGTATTTTCTTACAGGTTCTTTCAGCCATGTAAAGAGAAGCTCTTAACTGGGGAGTAGTTATTATCAAAAAATAAGAAATTCATAAAAGCAACAGCCATAAGTATCTGTCTTTTAGTATAAAAATCTCTGGTTGTTTAGGCAGTGTGTTGACGTTACAACAGAAGGTATAGGGAATGTTGTAGGGGGAAGCCCTTGAAATCAGTCTGGTTCTAATTAAAACAGAAACCCGTCAGGTTATTTTGTCTTACATCTTTCTAGCTCTCCTGTTCACTGGAACATTTGAAGTGCACATCGCGATGTTGTCCTTGTCAGTATTATAACCTGTCCTTGTAAATTAAGCTGTGCTATTCTCCTCAGGGATAAACCTGAATTTCTCAGTTCATTTGGGTCTGAAAAGCAGCTCACTAAGCTTATTCTGCCATTGATGTCTCTCTTCTCTTGCTCTGCATGGAATGGGGTATATATTAATGATGCTGGCCCTGATTCTTTTTGCTGGTGGTGTAACCAGAGGGGCAGACCCAGTGCATGCTGCAATCCCTGAACCCTTTTGATCTGCTTCAAAACACACAAGTCTGTTTTATCTACCTGAGTGTTTGAACTAAGGAGACATAACAAGTGAATCCCCATAATTAACACAGTCCACGAGGACTTACATGGAGAATACAATTTATTTGTCTTTTATAATAGCCCAATTTCTGACATTACAGTAAGGACAACTAAGAAGTTACTTTAAGAGGATTTGTAACAAGCAATCTGTAGAGGGTCAGATGTCAGAAACAGATGGCACCATCCCGCAGTGGAGTGGAAGGAGAGCACTTCATCTGTGTACACAGAGTTCAGGAATAGTTATTGCATCAATAGATAAAATTGAGATCTCTGCATCTCAAAATTCCTTTGCAAGTCTTCAGGAAGATGGATCCAAATTCTGAAGATCAAATTCAAGGCTAGGAAAGATTTCTATGACAGTCTGATTAAAAGGCACTGCATATGAGAAGTCAGGTAACAACAGCCTAGAAATGGCACTCAGAAATTTTAGAGCCTGTTCCATGGCCACATGTAGCTGTGGTGGAGTTACCTGGAGGACACACGCTCTCCTATCACAGACTGTAAATGCAGTACAAATTTGTGAACCTGACGGAGGAAAGGCTGTGCTACTGCCCCTTAGCCCCAGCTACACTCCTTGTCCTGTTTAATGGCTGCTTTGATTATTTTTTGAAGTTGTTAAAGAAGTGAAAAGATCATCTGTCTTTATTACTTTGTTATTTCAAAGAACACTGAAGGCTACTCTTAAAAAAATTGATCAAGATGAGGTTTATTTTCTTATTTTACCCTTTCAGTGATAAACAATTTTAGGTTACCTCAATTTCAGACAACCAAGCTTAAGAAATCCTAAATCAGTCTGATGAAGAGAAGGCAATTATTCAACCTCTCATGAAGAAACCTTTGAGGCCTCATGAACTGAATATGCCCAAAATGTAAGTCTCGAGAGTTACTCATAGAAATGCAGACCTCCTTAAGACGAGCCAAAGGCAGAGCATAAATATATCTAGGCTTCATTTTGCTTTCTAATTCAAGTGAAAGCAAGTCAACTGTGCTGTAACATGCTACCACAGCCACGATCAGTGCTGGTGCTTAAACTGGCCTCCTGTTGTTATAAACACTGGTGAGCTGCTGGTCTGGCACTCTCCGTGACACATTTTCCTGTGGACCTCTCTTGGTGATCAGGTGCAAAATAGCCTGAAAATTATATGATTCAGAGGACAGTGATAAGTTCATCTCTTTACCCTGGTATCTTAGTAAGGAGAATAATTCTGAGCCCTGTTGGTGTCTGGGAAGATTAAATTTACTGTTCTGTTTTCTTGACTTTACTGGTTGGGAAGAATAGAGATTGAACTTAGTAAACATGAAAAAGACCTTGATGAAAGTTACAGGAGCCAAAATGCTGTTCAATATATTTTTTACTTTATCATCAAATTTAAGAAACATGAGGTTCTAGCCCCCATAATTATAACTGAGGTATCACACAGCTGTAAAGATGCCATTTATTTCAGTAGAGTCTGAGAAATGAGGTAACAGAAGAATAACTTCAAGCACAAGGAAATCAACAAGACCAAGACTACTCATTTCATAAGCACTTGCATCAGCCAAAGGCCAGCCTAACAAAAGCCTTTAGATACCTTGTACATTTGTTAATGTACAGTTAGTAAACACTGATAGGAATAATAAGTTCTCTTTATTTTAGTAACTAAACAAATATACTCTTTAGAAATGCTAGAAATGTTTGTGCCCATTGAGGGGTAAGTTGACAATGCCCCAGTAGTGCTCTGAAGGTTATTTCCTTTTTTCCAATTACACATAGAAACAGCCCAGGAAATCTAATGTCTCTGCACAACATTAAGATAGCTTCTGAGTAATATATTTTCACTCCAGGTAATTGTCTGAGGTGTCTTTTATTTCTTCGTACCTATCTGTTCTCTTTCTACTTAAGAAAATTGAAATGATAAAGAAAATGCTCCTGTGCCCTTAAAATGTAATAGCAACAGCTCTTTGTTTTGAGGGAGAGAAGATTTCACAGTTGTAACAAAGAAACCAGAAGTCTATTCAGCTCATGCATTGGCACGATAAAGCTTACTGTACTCACAGCCAACTTAATGAACCTTGGATACAATCAATCTTCTAACAATAGTAGGTCTCAGATTTTAGTTCACTAAGAAGAGATGGAAATTTGACAAGTTTAAATCTTCCCTGAAACAGTGCTTTTGGGTTCATAAATACCTGGTGAATGGAGCTTAGTGGCTGCTGCTGCTGATCTCTTAGGGGATGAGACAGCTGGTCTGTTAGCATCCTGATCTTTTTGGGCTTCTTTCTTCAAACCTGTTTTTTTAAAAAAAAAAAGGTAGGAACCCATTTTGTAACTCTGTTTGCAACAGTAAAGAACTATGTCACTAAGGACCATATCAGTATGACAAAATATAAGTATTTCACCAACACAAATCCTGGGCTTTGCACAGAATGATGCTACAGAGAACTTCTGTGTTGGATGCCACCCTGCCAGCGTGACGTGCGCGTGGCTGAGCCGACACGCACAGCACTAAAGGTCAGAAGAAGGCCTTGCACACTATAATGGTTCTCCACTAAGGCACAAAGAGCTACACACGTGGCCCATCCTATCTGTTCTGAGCTCTGTGTCCTATCTCTTTACCTTGCTGTGCATCCTCATCCTGAGATGGAGGAGAAGCTGAGTAGGGCTGTGCAAAACTGACTTAAGCCACCTGCAGGGCCCTGCTTTATCAACTTTTTCTCCACCTTAAGAAACAGCCTTTTCTAGTTACCAGCTTTCCCAAGAAGGTCTCATAGAGGCAAGAGACAGGCTTCTGCAGAACCAGAAGCAGGCAGGATGTGTCAGGGCTGTGCTGGATGCATTGCTCCTGACAGGAGAGTGGGTCTCTGCATGTGCATTAAGTTAGTCAGGGCCTGAGAAGTGCAGCACGTTCAGTGCACAAACTCACCACACACTGTGCCAGTGCAGGACACAACAGAGCCATGCCATTGCCTTGCTCTCCAGAAGGCTGCATCGACACCTGCTTTATGCTCATCTACGACACAGGCATGTGTCTCCTCTCCTCTCCTCTCCTCTCCTCTCCTCTCCTCTCCTCTCCTCTCCTCTCCTCTCCTCTCCTCTCCTCTCCTCTCCTCTCCTCTCCTCTCCTCTCCTCTCCTCTCCTTCTATCTCTCCAGATTATTCTGATCTCTGTATTTATCCTTTTTTTTTTTTTCCTGCAGCCACTGATTCTTTCCAATGAGAGCACAATACCCTGGAGCTCTTGGGTTATGATCTCCAGAAACTTTGTGCTAGGCTTTCTTCATCCTTAAATATTTCAGTGGGAGGCAACTCAGTGCCTGTTATTATCCCTCCCACCCCTGTAGGTCTCTGCTTACAGGCTCAGGATGGTCTGTCACTTGTCCAAGCTCTGCAGTCACCCACTGTCCCTTATACTAGGGAGATACAATATCCTCTGAAAGCCAGAGATCAGCCACCCAAGCTCAGCTCATCCCTCTTGCCCATCCACAACTCCCATCAAAATAGCTGTGGGGACCATGCTGAGTGCAATAACGAAAGATCTTCTCTGTTTGCCCATGGTGGGACAGTTACAGCCACAGGATTTTTTGCAGAAAATACTCACCAAGGAAGTAAGGAGGAAAAAAAAATGCAAATCCCTGAGACGTTAATGCATTTTCCTATTTGCTTTCTCATTTTTTACCATTAGTGTTTGTTGTGGGTAGTGTTTTAGCCTGTAGGACTGTGTCACAGCCCCTGGATACATGAGAAAAAAAGAGATAATTAAGGCAAAACGTTTGTCATAAAGGAAAAACAATGTCTGCCTTCTTAACTTTTATTTCTCTTGTGAGTATGTTTACAGGTGTCTTGTAGGAAAACATCCTACAGAACCTCAAATATCTGAAGCAGAAAAACAAACCCATATTTTCTTGGTGGTGCTTAAAGACAGCGTCAGTTCAAAAGCTTCCATTTTGCCTAATGCAAATTTAATCTATTTCAATAGTGGAGAACAGTGATGATTTTATATGGGGATTGTAATCTTCAGGACACTTACTGGATGAGTAGTTTTTTTCCCTCTCCAAAGCCACAGCTAGTCGCAGTTGCAGTATCAGGCTTATTAATTCACCCTTCCACTTCTGCCTGCACCAGGAATTGCAAGCAGTGAGCTGTGGATGCAGCATCTGTCATGCACCAGAAGTCAACCTTCACATTCAAAACTCACCTGGACAAGTTCCTGTGTGACCTATTCCTAGGTGGTCCTGCTCTGGCAGGGGGGTTGAACTAGATGATCTTTTGAGGTCCCTTCCAACTCCTAAGATTCTGTAATTCTGTGTTTTCCTAGCATCGTCTCACAACATTCACTTGCAGAGTGCGCCCGTGCAGAGCACATGCACAAACACAAGCCCTGTGTCCAGCTATTTGTGGGAGGATGGCACAGCAGAAGGTATAAGACCCTCTTTGACTCCCTCCCACTGTTTAGAAGTAAATTGCACTATCAGTCGTCAGGAACCAGTAGAGACTGACCTCTTCTTCATCTGTTTACTTTGATCCATCTTCATTTTCCCTACTGTTTTTGAACTGGACATGTTGAGACCCTGCTTCTCATTCACGATCAATACTTTTTGCAGTGAAGTGACTGAGGATATAAATTTTCTGTGCTTGCCACCTGTACCTTACACTACTGTACTTTACTACAGAGCAGGACATAAAATAAGTTTATGGTGCCATTTCATTACTGAGGACCAAGCGAAAGCAACCTGAGATGGGAGCTGTGAGTTAAAACCAGAGCTTGCTTTATAAGGTGTAGTTTATATGGTTACAGGTTTGAGCATTGCTTCTGGATGGCAGTGAAGCCTTGCTGTTTCTGTGGTTTTCAAAATAAAAATATGATGCACAAATGGGCCACATACCAAGCTCCTCTGTAAATTTTTCTATGTCAAATGTCAAACACAGACAACAGTACGGAAAGCGAGTTTTCCTGGTGCTTCCAGCAGTAACACGGGGCATATAAATACTTAACTACTTTTGGTTTCGAGACATTTTCAATGAGGAACACCTGGGAAATTAGTTCAGCATCCTAACCTTCAGCAGAAAGTGAGGAACATTTCCCCAGTTAGAGCTGAGTTGAATGAAAAGCCAGCAAAGGAGCCAAGAAGCCAAGTGAGCAGCCGGAGGGCAAGGCAAGGAGCCAGAGGAGCAGGCGGCTGCAGGCAGTGGTGCCCCTGAGCACTGGAGATGCTGGCCCCAGAAGGTGGGAGATTGCAGAGCCTGGCAAAGGTTGAGAGCAAAGGTGCACATGGGTATCTCAGCAAGGACAGAAGAGTAGGATTAATAACAAGGGTGGGGGGGCAGTGAGGATAACCACTCACCTTCAGTTTACAAGATTAGGAGAGCTGCTAAGATCTGGTAGTATCAGCAATGCAGCAATCAGGGAAGCGAGGAGGGGTTGTGTGGTAAAGGGAAGAGCCAGTGCACAGCACAGCCCCACTGGGAAGGGGCCAGCGAGAGTGGCACATGGAGATAGTGATTATTCATCTTCTCCTTCATAAGCAGAAAGGTCCTGATGACCTCTCTGTGGTCCTCCTTGGTGGAGAGGGATTTAGGAAGAACGCAGTAGGCAAAAGAAAGGACGGTCCACAAGAGCAAACAGTTATGGTTCTGCTAAGCACATCACCCACAGGGAAATCTTAGGGGAAGAGCTATCCCAGGCATCAGACCTCAAATAAGAGCTTGTGCTGAATGTTCTGCAAAAAATGGGATTTGTTTTTTTCTCTTCTCTTTTGAAACAACAGCCATCAGCTGGTTAGAAGAGAAACATTCAGAAAACATTGATTTTAAGAAAAGTTCCCGCAGGGAAAACTAGTTTTTAAATGACAAGAGTTTGGGCTCCAAATTTGTCATTTCACAGAAATCTAGAATTTCAGGTTTAAAAAAAAAAATCTGTAGGAGAGCACGGGTGTGATGATAAGCAAAATGCTGTACTGCAGGGTATGGCACAGCAGGAGGCTATGCAGTTTCATCTTTTCTGCTTCAGAGTGTACTAGCAGGAACTCAAAGGTTATCATGTACACAAGAAGTTTGATGCTCAACTGTAACTCAGGAAACAAGACAAACATTTCAGTCGTTCCTATGGGCCTGAACGTGTGTTATGAAACTTCAAATACTTTGACTGCCATGAGTATTTTGAAATGTCAGCATGCATTGTGTGTACAATCATAAAACAATAACATGTGTGCAAAATACAATTATAAAAGGAAATCAAGCACCACAAGTGCATGCCTCTTGAACCTGCACGCTGTCTTGTAAAACACATTTTAACTTTGACCTGGAACAAAATTTACTTTGAAATCTTAGCGTTATTGCCCACAGGCTGGAAATAGAGAGCTGCAGTTAGCTCTGCGCTAAATGCCCCTACGTTAGCCTTAATCCTGCTGGCTGTATAAGCAAGGCCCTTAGCACTGAGTCTCCCACCAAAAGGCTCCTGGCAGGGCAGGAACCATCAGTGACTTCCAGGCTTCCAGGAATGGCTTCCAAGGCTCTGCCAAACCCCTTCACTATGGGAGTACATGGAGCAAGATGTTGTTTTTCTGATAGTCAGGAATCAAAGTCACAACTACTATTTTGTACACACATTTACATTCCATTTAAGGCTACAGTTCTCTCAATGTTTTCTCTCCTTTGAAAGCCATACTTGCATGCAGAAATTGCTACGTTATGCCGTAATATAACTGTGAGCATAAATACTTGATCTTGTTTTAGACTGGTGTGATTACAGCATTTGCTTTTGAAAAAAAAAATGCACCCAAATGCACAGTTCTGTAAAGGTATTTACATTTCCTAATTAACACACATAGCCTGCTTCAAACCAAACAGAAGGACCGAAAGCAACATCATTAGAAACTCAAGGCAAAACACTCCAGACATGTTAAATCATTCGGCAATCACTTGGAAAAACAGCAAACAGGCCACTTCTCTGTTCCCACATCACTGCTGAGTGCTAGCATAGGAAACAGAACCTTTTCATAGAATCATAGAATGGTAGGGGTTGGAAGTGAACTATTTATGGTTTCATCTGAGTATGTACAAAGTAACTGATGTGGTGCCATATCATAGAATCATAGAATGGTAGGATTGGAAGGGACCTTTAGAGATCATCTAGTCCAATCCCCCCTGCAGAAGCAGGTCCCACCTAGAACAGGTTGCTCTTCTCAAGAGCTGCTGCAGTATCAGCGCTTGGATTTGCCTATATCCTTCTGAGTCTTTGAAAACCAGTACACTGGGGTAGGCTTCAATTTGCTTTCATACATCAGCCTGAAAACACGCTAACAAATTACATATTGAGTCTTTATTCCAAAACAAATCCCAGCATGCTATGGACACCACAGGCAATTCAGCGGGACTGTCTGCATTCAGCTCAATTCCAGAAGTACTCTGGTGTATTTTATAAGTTAACTAATGCAGTCTCCGAGCTTGTAAAACCCCAAGGAAGTGTCTTCAGTCACTCACAGACACAGAGAGCCACTTTGAGCTTTCTTCTGCCTCTCCTCCCAATACCCACGACTGGTCATGTCCTTGGTGGGTAATGACACATCCACATACGCATTGTTTGAGGCAAAATGAACAAAGCTGGAAATATGATGGATTCTGTAGAATAAGAGCAGTCTGATTCTCGAGAGAGACTCTCTGCTTCCTGTGATCTATGAGACACTGAAAGTCTATGAATAAATAAGTAGATGCAGAAGAAAGACTACATATTTGTTCAAGAAGAAACTGCTAATGTTTGTACTTTTCCTTTTGTGTTCGTTTCAAATTTAAAGTCAATCTGATAAGAAAAAAAGAAGGACAAGGACTATTTTGTTGACTCGTCTGAAAGTGATTGTTTTCTTTCTATATAAAAAAGCAAAGTCTCCTTATCTGGTATTAAAAAAGACTAAAGGCAAAAGTAAACCTGACAAAACAAACCGTTCTTTGGACTGAATAGCTAATCTCAGGGTAACTCAGAGCATTCAACGTTAGTTGCAGAGTTAAAACAGCTACTCCTTCTCTTCCCATCATTTTACACAGATCCCACGGAGTTTTACTGTTGCTTCCTCACTCAGTTGTGCTGTGGTGTGTTTCAGAGAGCTTCCCAGGACAGAGGTTGGAGAACTTGCAGTCGAACATCTCTGTTTCACCTGCAGCACAGTGCTGCACATCCCTGTGCTCAGTACAGGCACAGCGTGCATACACCCCACCATGTATCCACTCTTCAGCTTTTAATCAAAAGCCTTTGCAAAAGAGAACAAAGTGGCAGCAGACTCTTCTCCCTTCATCCCTGCCAGGGCATTGGTGCTCATTTTTTCCCCCTCAGCTGGTCTTAGCTCATTCCTTTCCCTCCTGCTGAGGTTGTGTTGTCTGGATTTTGGAGAAGCTGATTAAAAGAAGCACATTTGATACTGCAGGCTTGCTGGTGGGAGCTGTGATAACACTGGCCTCCTGTTTTTCATTTTGACTGATTGTACTTAATGGCCTGTGCTGTTACATATGATTTACTGTCATGTGTATAAGCACAGGGATTGACTGGGATAGTTTTTTGAACAATGCTTTTGACTGTCTTTAATTTAATGGGCCAAGTAGAAACAAGCTGCTCAAATGAGTTCCTTATTGCTACTGTCATTGCACTCAAATTAGGAGATTTCTTATGGGGAATAACAGTCACTTGTCTGCAAGATAAACATTAAATAAGAATAATAACCAAGCCGAAATACATATGTCATAACACACACTCCCAAAACCTACAACAAGGCATAGAAAAGAAAAAAATCTTTCTGCTCTCTAATTCCATAGACTGCTGGGTAGCAAGTCCAGCCTGGTGACAGAGCTGAGGTCTGGAACAAGCAGCAACCTGATGCTAAGGAGTTTGGATCAGGATTGCAGGTGCAAACAAGGGAGCACAGAGTGACTTTCTATGTTCTTAGAGAAGTGTGTGGCTGAACAAGACCAGACAAGGACGAGACGATAGAGGAAGCTGTATTACATGAAGATAAAAATTATGTAGATCTGACTAGATGTAAACCACTTATCAATCCTTACACACAATGACTGAATCATGTTTTCTTTTCTTCCTGATTTGCATGCAAGTCCTGTTGCCTTTGTGGGAGACAGGCAACCAGCTCCCCAGCACAGATCTACCCTTTAGTTAGACGTTTCTGCTAGTGCATTACTCCTCCTGAACGTGCAAAAGAGGCCACAGTGCTATAAACCAACACACTGATTGTTGTGCCTGTGAGCCTAAGATATTCATGGCACACAGAACTGCACCATCAGCTTTGTCAGAACCACCTCCAAAGTCCTCTGGTCCCGCCTCCTGCTCAGAGTGGGTTGCACTAGAAGAGGTTGGTTGGGGCTTTGTCTAGCTAAGTTACGGGCTTCTCTACGGATGGAAGATACACCACCTCCCTAAGACAATCTGCTCTACTGTTTGACCACCTTCACAGGTGATCAAACAATGAGAATTTTCTGTGTTCCAACTTGTGTTTGGTGTCTCTTGCTCTGTCACTGAGCACCTCTGAGAAGTGTCTGGCTTTGTTCTCTATCTTCCCATTATATAACTGAAGACTGTAAGAAGCTCTCCCTTTGCTTTATCTGAACAACCCCAGCTCTCAGTGAACATACAAGTGCTGAATAAAGGGGTAGGACCACTGATGTTGCAGGCCACACTCTTGCTAATGTAGCCAAGTACACATCTAATCTTTCTTGCTGCAAGTGCCCATTGTAGGTTCAGGCTCAACTTGTTGTCTAGCAGGACCCCCAGATAGGGCTATTTGGCACTGCTTCCCAGTGAGCTGGCCCTGGCCTCTCCTGGTGTATGGCATTATTCCCACAGGGGCAAGGCTTTGCATTTGCCTTGTTAAACTTCCAAGGTTTCTGCAGGCCCACTTCTCCAACCTAGAAAGGTGCCTCTGAACTACAGCCCTGCTCTCTAGCATATTGATCAATTCCCCAATTTGCTGTCATCTGTGAGCTTGCTCTAGAGGGAGTGCTCTATCTCACTTTTCATGTTTTTGATGAAGATGATAAGCAGTATTCACGCAGTATCAGTCTCTGATGAACACCAAAGTCTGCCAGCTGGATTTTGTGTTGACAACACACTCAGCCCAACAGTCCAGCCAGTTTTCCACCCCTCATTGTCCACCCAAGCTCTGCAGCAAGCTGAGATACTGTAGGACAATCACACAAGAACCTGGGTGCGAGAAGGGAACTGCAGGAATTGGTTTCCACTCACGCTCATGCTGTTAAGTGGATACCAGCATGATTTTATGTGGAGAATATGTTACCCCTTGACTCTATCTGTATAATCCTTCCCCAGAACTGTAAGCCTGGAGCAGATGAAGCCAATGCTTCTGGCCAGGAAATAACCTAGGTCTAAAGCAATTTAATTATAATCAACTGATTGCAGTGCTGGTGACTGCACTATACTACTTCTGAATGCAGCAGACTGCACTTTGTGACTCTCCAAACCTGTAAACACCAACTCAAGATTCACTACTGGTCTGAAGCCCCTTTCCACTGCACACACATGCTCACATCTGGAGTTCTGTGTCTGGTTCTAGGCACCCCAGTTCAAGAAAGGGGGATCTTTGGGACAGAGTCCAGCACAGGGACACTAAGATCATCAGGGGACTGGAATATCTTCCTTATGAGGACAGGCTTTGGGAACTGGGTCTGTTGAGCCTGGAAAAGAGAAGACTGAAGAGGAATCTTATTAGTGCTTATAAATACCTAAAGAGTGGGCATCAAAAGGATGGGGCCAGTCTTTTTCCTGTGATGTCCAGTGACAGGACAAGTGGTAACAGGCACAAAGGGAAACTCGGGAAATTCCACTTGAATATGGGGAGAAACTGCTGTGAGGGCAAGGGAGCCCTGGCACAGGCTGCCCAGGGAGGGTTTGAGGTCTCCTTCTCTGGAGAAGGAGACATGGACACGTTCCTGTGTGATCTGATCTAGGTGAACTTGCTTTAGCAGGGGGTTAGACTGGATGATCTCTAGAGGTCCCTTCCAACCTCAACCAGTCTGTGACTCTGTGTGTGATTTTTCTTGGATTACTAACCACCGTGGTGTATTATGCTGAAGTCTTTTTATGCATCTAGAAGCATTCAACAGATAGAGTTGGACTAGATGATCTTTTGAGGTCCCTTCCAGCCCTTGAGATTCTGTGATTACTAACTGCACCATGTCAAACTGAAGGGTTGTCATGGTTTAGCAAGGAGTTGCTTTTGCTTAGTAACAGGGGGAGCGGGTTGCAATGAAGACCCGGTAAAAGTTTTTTAGACTCTCCCCCGACTCCTGGGTTCAGACTCACCCCCCGGCCCAGCTGGGCCAATCTGGCGCCTCTGCGATCACTA
>WBNH01004820.1:83382-280742 GCA_013401255.1 Urocolius indicus | reverse complement strand
CTCCCTGCCCTTTAGCAATCCTTAAGTCTTCGGTACTTGAGGCTAATCGTGGTCTTTTGTTCCCTGATGGGCCGAAACCACGACAAGGGTTTTGCCCAAAGTCTGACTGTGGTAGGCATCTGGAAGATCTTGGACTGTAATGCAAAGGATGAAGAGGAAGTGAAAGGGCTGGCATGGGGCAGAGAGAGACGAGGTGCTTATGCTAGCACATATAAGCGCCTAACATAAACAATAAAGCGGAAACTGAGCATCATCCACACCATGTATGCAGTGATCCATTCCCCTTAGCAGTCAGTGAGCTGGGAGATCAGTCTGGACTGCCAGGTAGTGTTGCCGGCAACAGCAACATATGACAAAAACAGATTCTGGTTTGATTTAGGATCTGTTTTGCCCCATAGTGAACATCAATCTAAGGAGTTTATGAAACAACTGCCCTATGAGATTGGGAAGTTGTTCATCTGCTGTCTCTGAACATTGGCTTCTGCAGATATTTCCACATTCTCAGGGAAATTTAAACCAGAAAATTCATTATTTGTGTGCTTCCGATATTCAGAGGAAGCTTTTATATCTTTTCAGAGGTGGACGTCAACTGCACAAGTTTCAAATGGAGAGCTGCTTTCACCCATCTTTAAACAAAACATGAAACGATAATAGAAATGGGAAATACTAGCTAGGTCATCACTGTATTTCTCAAAGCAGCTAATATGTTTACTCAACTCTTGACCCATAAGTTCACTTTTGGGCCAGCTTGAAGCACAGGTAAAGTTTCCTTTTGTGTTCACCCGCTAAGCAGACATGGTTTCTGGAGGGTCACACAAAGATAACAACATGCTCTGTAGGAAACTACGCCAAGACTAAGTGATGACATGGAAAACATCTATTGACAACCTCAGAACAATGACCAAATGAAGGTTATTTGGGAGGAAGAAAATGGGAGAACTTCTCTTAGTGATCCAAATTCTGTATGGGCTTTTCTTGTTTCAGCTTTGTCTCCAGAGGTAGTAAAATCCAGCAATGGAATGTTTTCAAAAGGCTGTTTGGTGAGGACCAGTAACATATAAACTAGATCTGTGGCTTGTGTAGTTTAGCAACACTTCATGCCTTCAACTCCAGACATAGTTCACCAAATAAGACTATAGCTGTGTTGCTGACTGTGCTTCAAAGAAGTCACTGCAAATAGAGCACACTGGCAATGTGCCCAAGAATGGCATGAAAATGAGTCCAGTAAGCAGTAAAATGGCATCACAATCAGGTTTCTGCATTTTTTGACCTAACACTGATGGTATTTGAAGTTTGGAGCACTCACCAGCAGGTGCTGTGGCAGTTTTTGGTGCTGGAAGTAAGCTCCTGCGTAGAGTCACTGTGCTGCTCGATACCTGCATCGTGTTCTTGCTGCTCCCCTTGGGGACATCTTTAGAAGGTGTTGATGCCTTAGGAGCCGTTTGCTCTTCGTTTCCAAAGCTGGAACCTGCAGGAGACCAAAATTGCTCTAATTATAAGTTCATTAAAAATGTATGTGAACTCTGGCATACAGACTGAGCTTACATCAGCAGTTACAATATACAAAGCTATATTCTCATTGCAACTTGGGCTGAGTTACGTGGACTTACTCCATTATAAATTGTTATGTAGAAATAAAGAGTTCCCAGTAACTTGCTTAAATGTTACTAAAATAAACTCTTAACTCTCATGTCCACTTCAGTCACATTCTCATGATGAATCTTAGGTTACCAAGGTTTCCAGTTCATATTGACCTCTTGTAAAACCTCTAATGGGTTTGATTTCCTTTTGCATTTGCCACCTAGGGAACAATGGTATCCTATGTTCCTTGTAGATATAAGGAGCTTGATCTTTTCTTAACATTTGAAAAAGGCAAAGTTGGAGTGTCTTCTTTATCTATTGAGTAGAAAGCCCAAGAGGAGCAAAAAATTGCAGCAAATTGGATGCGAACAGTTGCAGAAGGATGAACATTTTGCTTGAAAAAATGAGTTGAGATAGAAATACATAGGATTTCAGAAAAGAGCTGTAAGTTTTATTTCCATTATTTAAAAAAGATACAGCACCATACTATTTAGGTACTGCCTGCAGGAAAATGATAACATTACTTTAATAATAGATATGTCTGAATCTCCAGTATTTTTAAGATGTAGGCTTCTTTAATGCATGCAAGTAAAGAAAAGATTTTTTTTTAGTCTTTCTTACTGAAAATCCACTAGAGAAAAAAAGTGCAGGTTAGAAAAGAAAATACTCTGTTCTGATAAAGAAAGAATATACCTCTTGGCTCTGATAAAACAGTTTTAAGTTTTGCTGTGTCTTTAAAGCTACTTATGTATAAGTCTTAATTTGAAGTGCATATCTGCAGCGTACATGGACTTCTACTAGCACCTTGGACCTTTGTTCAAATAATAAGCAACTTTAAAAATTGAAGCAAAGCAGTGTACTGTACACAGGAACAGAAAACCTTGAAGCATTAGTCATTTTTACACCGCTGTGCACATAACAACACCTCAGCACATCAGGTCATTGTTTTACATCTGAACTACAAGGTTTTTTCACCCGTGTAACAAACACTTAAGATTATATGCTGAATTATCTGCTGACAAAACACTGCTGACTTCAGTAAAGTCACATCAGCAGAAAATCTGGCCCAGTCTGGCCCAGTCTCCTCTGCAGCTGTGCAGGACATCTCTACCAGGTGCCAGGGGGATGTTGCAATATGTGTGTCCACCTCAGTCTGTTGCATCATACTCCTGACGTTGCTCCTGGAATGCTCTCAATATGTGCTCACCCAGTCAGTTTGGGTAGCACTGCTTGCAGAAAATTTTTACCTTCCTCAGCTGTTTGTTTAAAAGTTTTAATTGTAGAAACACTAACTTTGAACACAAAATTATTCCTATTATTTGCAGGAAAACGCTGTTCAAGTGCTCTTTAATGGAAACTCTTTATTCTCTTTTGTGACATGTATTATATGGAGAACGTTTCAAGTGACAAATCTAGCCAAATGGAAGCAATTCCCACACCAAAGAACAAGGTGTCCAGGAGAGTTACATAACCTTTTATTAAAAAACAAAAGTAAAGAAGGTTTTCTAGGTATTGAAGATGAAGTGCTACCAGCTACAAACACTTTTACTGTCTAAAACACAGCATAAGAGGTCTCCTAATTAATGAAATGATTGATGAACAAGACTTCATCAGGTCACCCAAATCAGAACCTGGAAAGAGCCAGTCGTGCATCTTGTGCTGTGGCTGGGCAAAGCCCTTCAGGAGGAAAACAAAACAAAACAAAGAAAGAGATTCAGCTTTTGAGCTTTTAACCAGAAACGGACTCTGCAAGACAAGCTGCATCGCTGTCTTGGGTGTGTGTGGAGGCTGGAGATGAGGCAGGCTGTCTCCCTGCAGCCCATGATGGAGCAGAGATCTACTTGCAGCCCATGAGGGACCCCATGCTAGAGCAAGCAGACATGCCCTGAAGGAAACTGCAATCCATGGACAGCCTTTTCAGGAGCAAGCTCCTGGTCTGAGCTGTGGCCTCTGGAGAGGACCCCACGCATGAGCAGGTTTATCCTGAGGGACTGCAGCATGTGATAAAGACCCAAGCTAGAGCAGCAAAAAGTGTGAGAAGGAAGAAGTGGCAGAGAGGAACTATTATGGACTGACCACAACTCCATTCCCCATGTCCCCTACACTGCTTGATGGGGACGTGTGATGGAGAAAGTAGAAGACTTGGATCAGAAGTTAAGTTAAGCNAATTATTCCTATTATTTGCAGGAAAACGCTGTTCAAGTGCTCTTTAATGGAAACTCTTTATTCTCTTTTGTGACATGTATTATATGGAGAACGTTTCAAGTGACAAATCTAGCCAAATGGAAGCAATTCCCACACCAAAGAACAAGGTGTCCAGGAGAGTTACGTAACCTTTTATTAAAAAACAAAAGTAAAGAAGGTTTTCTAGGTATTGAAGATGAAGTGCTACCAGCTACAAACACTTTTACTGTCTAAAACACAGCATAAGAGGTCTCCTAATTAATGAAATGATTGATGAACAAGACTTCATCAGGTCACCCAAATCAGAACCTGGAAAGAGCCAGTCGTGCATCTTGTGCTGTGGCTGGGCAAAGCCCTTCAGGAGGAAAACAAAACAAAACAAAGAAAGAGATTCAGCTTTTGAGCTTTTAACCAGAAACGGACTCTGCAAGACAAGCTGCATCGCTGTCTTGGGTGTGTGTGGAGGCTGGAGATGAGGCAGGCTGTCTCCCTGCAGCCCATGATGGAGCAGAGATCTACTTGCAGCCCATGAGGGACCCCATGCTAGAGCAAGCAGACATGCCCTGAAGGAAACTGCAATCCATGGACAGCCTTTTCAGGAGCAAGCTCCTGGTCTGAGCTGTGGCCTCTGGAGAGGACCCCACGCATGAGCAGGTTTATCCTGAGGGACTGCAGCATGTGATAAAGACCCAAGCTAGAGCAGCAAAAAGTGTGAGAAGGAAGAAGTGGCAGAGAGGAACTATTATGGACTGACCACAACTCCATTCCCCATGTCCCCTACACTGCTTGATGGGGACGTGTGATGGAGAAAGTAGAAGACTTGGATCAGAAGTTAAGTTAAGCCTATGAAAAAGGGGTAGGGTGAAAGCTGGTTTAGTGGATTTTTTTTTGCCTTGTTTCTCACCATTCAACTCTATTTTAATTGGAAATATATATATATATATATATATATGTATATATAAAAAATAATTTTCCCAAAGCTGAGACTATTTGGCCTGTAACAGCAATTGGTAAGTGATCTCTTTGTCTTTACCAATTTCTTCCGCATCCTATTGAGGAGGGGTAGTGAGAGAGCAGCTGGGTGCATGTCTGGCAGCCAGCCAAGATCATCACAGTAACAATACCAACATATCCAGGATTTGCTGAGATAAAGCCAGTGTTTAACATAAGAGACAGTATCTCCCACCTCGTTCTTCACTCAGAGATGGGGCTGGGAAAGAGATAGTGAGGTACGACAACACATGCTCCAAATAATATGCTCCAAAAAGCTAGTGATATCCATGGATATCACTAGGGCAGCATCTAGTTTTCCAGGAGCAGGGGAAGGTGAGCCCCACCCTGCTACACGTGATACTGGATTCCACTTTCCAAATAGCATTCAAAGAAGAGATGAAATTAAAGATCAGGAAAATGCGTATTCCTCATGA
This sequence comes from Urocolius indicus, assembly GCA_013401255.1. NCBI lineage: Eukaryota > Metazoa > Chordata > Aves > Coliiformes > Coliidae > Urocolius > Urocolius indicus. Next base: position 275,550 of record WBNH01004820.1, on the reverse strand, counting down.
TCTCCAAGCAAAAGAAAGGTTTTCATTTACTTAGAGGAATTCACTTCTTGAAGCGAGATCAGAAAGATTATTCATCGGATGACACTTATCAGTCCACCATGAGACTGTGCCTTCCACTATGATGAAGTATGTGCCTTCACAGAATGTCAGTTCTTATTTTTCAGTAAAAGCCCAGATGGGGACACTAGATATGCAGTGCATGAACAGTTTCCAGGTGTTCAAATCCTCTGTTGCAGTCCATCTCTTCCCTCCTACTTCTCTACTTTTGCATTCTATCTAAACTAGGGGAGACTCCTTGCTTGCCTTTGAAGCACCTGGAAAGTCACCTGGGTACTCCTAATTAAAACACTCTGTATTTTTGCAGACTCTGTGCTCTATGAGGAGCAGCACTGCTGACTTTGTGGGAAAGTATTTAACAGACTATAAATGATCCGATGGAGCTAAAGGCCTTCAGCCTCACTTTTATCATCTCCTGACTCTGAGCCCCAAGGAGTCTCACTTCTCTGTTCATTAAAAATATAGGGAAAAAAGAAAAGGTGTTTGAAAACTTGCAATTACTTGGGAAAGTCCCAGCTGCACACACTCACTGCACACACTCATCCTCTACATTGTTGTGCCAGTAAAACCATGTAGAAGTCAGGACTGGCAATGTATTCATGATGTTCAAAGAAAACTATGACCAAAATCTCACTGGCTTCTTGATGGCTTGAGCCACCCTCTCTCTGTATCTGCCACTGTCCTCTTTGTCATCTGTCCATGTGCTTCAGCAGATCACTTCAGGGGCTCTTCACACTAGGAAAAGGAAGGCTCTCTTGTATGTGTCACTATGAGCTTGTGTCTCTTTTACATGTTCCTTCCTGGAATTATTGACAAAACTTACACAAAAGGATGGAAATATGGTATGACATTACCTATGATTGCAAACTCAGCAGGAGCATGGGTGGGGGGAATTCTGCATGTGATGAGAAATTAAGCCATTTTGTATGGCAGGCCTCAATCTGAGAGGAGACAGTGATAGGAATGCTATTTCCCTGCCTGCACTCAAGGGCAATGAAGTCTCCTGTTGGAGAGCTTGCATCCTTTCTAGAAAAATAGCTTGTATGACAATGCCTACGGGTGTCTTTTTGACCCCAAAAGAGTACTAAAGCATGAGCACAGTTGCTTCTGCAGCTCCTAGTCTTGTGGGCTGCTATGTGAAACCTATTGAAACGGAGTGAGTTTCCAGCTCATGAGATCAGGTGAAGCACTCACTGTACTGGCAGCAGGCTTGGAGCTGTTGGCTCCCTGACACAGCTGTGGTCACAACCAAGGCACTGGGAACGTGCTGGCATCGGGAATGTTCACTGAAGAACAAACATTTACCCAGGGTAACAGCAAGCCCTCTCCATCTTAAAGATTCTCAGACATTACTTGACACCAAGTGTAATGACAATGAAAGGATGTCGAGTTGCTGCAGCAGACATCCCACTCAGCATTTCTCAAGCACTTCCCTGTCACAGAACTGAATGAGCTTTACAAATAGCAAAGGAGTTGAGCAACTTCCCAAATTCACACAAGAGAAGAGCAGAGACAGAGAGAGAAAGCAAGCAAGCAAGTAAACCTGATGCTGAATTAGGCTGGAATGAGCTTTTTTCAGCTGCAAAATATTGGGATGCATTATTCCCCTGAGTTTACTAGGCTGCACTTCTGTGACCCAGTTTTACAGCACAAGTACAAGCACAAAGTGAAACTCAAAATCACTCCCACAGGTCTGATGAGGAACATATCTAAACTACTGTGAATAATCAGGTGATATTTAAAAGAAAAAACCATGAGATGCACTTCTCACTAATTGGAACGTTTGCCTATCCTTCAACTGGCATCCATTCTTTATTTCTGATTTTTATTGCTAAAGTGGCAGGTAATTTTTATAGATTGCTTACAAGATATGCAGCCTGTCTGATGAGCTTTTTGTTTCACTCTTTTAAGAGCTCCTGTTTTAAAGTCCAACACTGTGTATTTCAATATAATGTTTCACAGTGTAACTGTCAAGAGACACAATTGAACATGGGGCTTTGTAGCTCCAGCTGAAACGATGCTACTGACCATGCAGTACAATGTGATTGTTAGTCTTCAGGGGTTCCTGGACTATTACAATATTATGATAGTAGGTGAGATTACTGGCCAGCTAATTTGGTTTTTGTTGTTGCTGAGAGTCAGTGCCTGGTACTTCCTGATACAAGAGACCAAATGTAGAAGAGATCAGGGACAAGCTGATGATAGGTTTCTTTTTTGTCCAAAACAAGCAGAGGTTTAAGGATTGATTCACACAATGCTTAAACCTAGCTTACTTACCTCAAAATATTTTTCCCATTAATATTATTTTGGCTTAACAGTGTTTGAGCAATAATTCCTTGGAATGTATTTATTTTAGAGAAGGTTTGTGCATGTCTACATGCCTTCATAAAAGCTGTCTTTTCAGAAGTCTGAGCATCCAAAACTGAAACCTGAAATTTGAGTTTTGAGCTTAATAACTTCCACCAAAATCACAAGCAAAATTTGCAGTGCCTGTCAGCCCAGAAGCCAGCACTCTGAGCTTTTGATCTCTCTGCAGTGCAAAGAACCTCTCAACCAGTCCCGTCATTGCTAGGGAAGGACTTTGATGCCATCATTGATGATTAATGACAGCTATGTGATCAGTCATGGCTTTTGTACACTACCACTTACATCTGTAAGAGATTACTTTATGTCTTTATGCTGTGCCCTCCAATCCCAAAGTCAAGCACCTTTCTCTTATGACATCTGCTGCCCTATCACTTTGGCCCCTCAAGATCTGGCCATGCAAATAGCTGTTGGGGCACACAAACATTTGGAACCCTATGAAGTTTACCATCAGCAGAAGAGAAGCCTGCCCCTCTGTGCAGATGCATTGACAAGCTTCTCCTTCATCTCTAGCTGCCTGTGACTGCTTCCACAGCCAGAGGCTGAATCCTGCCGTTCCAGCTGATCCAGGCAAACAAAACACAGAGGTGGTGTTTCTGGCAGGGCAAAGGAAAGCATCACCTCATCAGGCTGTCTTTTCTTACCTCAGCTGGCAGTTGCACTGCCAGGGCAGCACTGGCAACCCTATTTACAATGGGATGTCTTTGCAGACATGGCCTTTAGTTGATGCGTAACCTACCAGGCTGTATCTACACTGATAAACACAAAAGACGGCCAAGTGATGTAACCTTGCTCATCCCAACACCACTCAGGCTAAAGTGGAACTGAAGTTCCTTCCTTTACATGTTGTAGTGTTTTTTAATGACTCAGAGATTTTGAGTTCTAGATTAACTTTTGTGGCACAGACTCATCTTTAGTGTCCTTCATACATAATAGATAGCAGAAATAGAGCCTTCTGCTGATGCACCTCCTTGTATCAATAGTAATTTATTCATTTCACCTCACCAGTTAAAATATAGACTTTAGAATCCAGCTAAATGGATTTCTTACTTGAGTGGAGTTACATACTGCTCCCTACTGAAGTGTCACAAGCCTTGTTAGGCAAGGTGAAAATTTCACCACAAAGTAAAATTTCTGCATGTGTTAGTGTTTAGTTGCAGACAACTTGCTGAGTATGCCAGAATTTGGAATCATGTAACACGTTTTATTTGGTCTTTTGTAAAATGTTTCACCTCTACCAGGCAAGATGAGAATTTCATTATGTGATTTCACAGTTATGTCAGTGGCAGCTTTGCTTAACACTGGTGGATTATACAGCTGCTTGGCTAGCTGAGCTCGTTTGTATAGCTGGCTAATTAAAGCCCCATAGGATATAGAGTGAAGATAGCGTGGTATTTTGCTGATAATGTTTGTCACAAAGGATAACATGAAGTTACTGGAATCTTGCCAAAGACACCTGGACTATTTACTATTTAAGACAATTTACAATGTGCCTGAGACATCACTGAGTATCCACCTTCCAAAAGGGCCATCTCTTGGCACTTCTTGCAACTGAATTGCCAAAGGTCACTCATGAGTTGAGCTCAACATTCTCACAGGCCTTTTCCTAAACGATTCTATGATTCCCTCCAAACTTTCCTCATTCAGTGCACGACTATGACGACAGCAACAAGAAACATCCCAGGTCATGAATACTCTGCTGAAGAGTCTTGTGTCGTACCCTCAGGAGCTGAGGCAGTAGAACTACATACTGGGTAAATGTTTGCTTCCCTAACTAAGAAAACATTAACATATCTTCTGTAAGTTTCTCCTAGACAGAGTAACTTGATCTTATCATATAATTACTAAAGCCTATCAATTAATGGTAGGAAGGGTTGGTTCTGAACACCTGAGGTACACTTGAAGGCAAGCAAGTGCTTATAATACTTTTAGAAGTTCTGCTTGGTGACACAAGAAGAATATATTATATCTCAGTTAAACATTTAAATTCCTCTCTGAAGGTTCACTTTGGGAAAGGAAATAAGCAGCCATATCCAAGCAACAGATTTTTTAAAATTTCATGTTCAGTACTGAAACGAACTGCTATTGAAAGCTGAATTTCTAAGAAATACTGTATTTGATCTCAGCGAGGGCAGCTGGAGTGTTGTCTTTAATGCAAGCCAAGTTCGACTTACTGCTTTAGGAAAAATGCTACTCTCTATCCTAAGCAAAAAGCACATGAAGTAAAACGGGCAGAGTTTTACTTCTTGCAGAGGAGATGAGGACAGGTCCAAGAGATCCTTCTCCCCCTTGCTGCCCAGAAAAGTAGTCCTCCACAGCACAAGAATTCCCAGACTCTGCAGAGGTGTCAAAGCAACACCAAGTACTGACAGCATTTTTGCCAAGAACACATCCATGTTTCAGCTGCCAGAATGGCCCCCGGGGTCACCAGTGATTGCCCAGAAGTTAGAACATCCAGAAAGAAGATACAGATAACATCAATTTTCTACTAGTACTAAAGCTTTAATAGCATTCACCAACCTATTTAGAGGGGGATTTTTCCTGGGTAGGAAGATTTTTATGTTCCTGAGTGGTACCTCAATCCCAGCATCCACATTTCTAGAAACACCAGTGTTGTAACATGACTTGTGCTCATGACCATCTGCTCTGATGGCATCATGCCTACTTCTGAACTGACATGCTAGTTTTAACAGGGCACAGGCATACATGAAAGACAGGATTAGAAGTGACATCTTCTCTGCAAGAAGTTCCTCCTGATGGCAAGAAGTACCAAATTAGAGCCACATGCCTTATTATAAGGAATGACATCTGTTGACACTTACAGGATTCTATCATCAACAAATGCTTATTTCCTGAAATTGCTGCTTCTAATTTGCTTGATTACTGGCTTGGAGTGACATACTTGGACATTTAAAGGAATATAATCCCTGGTAAAAGTGTCAATCACATTCCAATGGGGTCATTGAATTTCCATCAGCTTTAGCAAACTAGATGCCATGCCTCACCGGACTGTTGAGGTTAGGGTAATGCCCTAACAACTGCCAGTGCTTAAGGTCTGGTATCATTCAGTCCTGCTTGTCCCTTCCAAGCCACAATAACATGTATGCTACAGTTTACATGGAATTACGTTAGATCAAACAGCTAGTGAATGTGTCTGCCTCCTTCCTCGGCACAACAATGACTTCAGAGCACACAATATGGGCTAAGGAGGGGAGATGTCATACTGAAAATTCAATGATGGAAGAGCCCTAGAGAGTCTCCAGTCAGTCACTAATTAATTGCATTTTATGATCTCAGGCATAGATCCTCAAAGCTGCTTAAGAACTTAACTCTTATTTAATTTCACATTCAAATTCAACTCACAGTACTTACTCTTAATCATCATCACAGCCCTGAAGGAGTTTCAAACCAACAGTTGTCTCCATCTCAGAGTATGAAGGATGAAAGCAGCTGAGCAGAACGTCCCATGAATGCTGAGTAGTGCTTTGGTTGGAGCAGAACGGTAGTGACAGGTACCAAAGTGGCACTGTGCTTTGGAGACAAGCAGGGAGGCATCTAAGCTGCCCAGAGCAGCCATTCACTGTGCTCTGATCATGTTCAGCCTCTTGGACAACATGCTGTTCATGAAAAAAACATTGCACATCTTTTATAGAATAACTTGCGTTAGCCTGGGGCATCATCTAAACTTCCTTCTCCCACAGGCCCACCAGGTACAACTGTCTGTCTTTCTGGAGTTCAGCCACTGTGCACTGGCAGAAAAGGAAAGAGGCAGGGCGCCCTCAACACTCATGTCCACGAAACTGCCTACTTCTTACAGAGTCATTCCTTTTACTCTTTCAGAAAAAAAAGTGTGTACAACACAATGTTTACCAATCCCCACGTATAGAACAGCAAAAGTTTTCTATGTGGGCACATATCCCTGCTGCTTCCCCCAAAGTGTATCACCTACAGTGAGGATAAGTGCAAGAGAGAGCTTCAGGATCTTTAGAGGTTTGCAACTTTTTTGATCTGATTGAGTTTTCCTACTGGTTGTATGGACCTTTTGACAAAGGTTACGTATTTGTTTCTGTATAGAACATGAGAACGTGCTTTTCTCAGTCAACTTTCAAAAACGGTCTCCTGTCTACATTTGTGTTTTGTGGTTTGTATGTCATACAGAAAAAAAATCTGCAGTATAATAAAAATCTGATTAAAAAATGTTCTTTAGTCCTTAGCTGCAACAGTCAGGAAATAAGTTTCAGTAGGAAGCTCTGTTTTTCTACACTCACAGTGTATACTATCCTTTAAGTCTCAAAAAAAAAGCTTTTTTTTGGTAGAATTCTGCTGATTAAATGATGTTTTCCTCAGAAAATACCTTAACCAGTTTTATCAAACTAAGCTGTGTTTTTAATATCGTCAGTTATGAAGAGCGTGGAAGTAAAAGTGCCAATGAAAAACACCCGGAGAGAGAAATCCACAGACAAAACAGATGTCTATTATAAATGGCATTATCCACGGAGAGTAAGCATAACTTTTCAGTGTGACCTGTTGTTAAAGATTTGCCTCATCTCATATTTACTAAAAACAGTGCCTTTAGTCCAGGATTTTTGAGAAAAACTGTTATTTTATAGTAAGCTAATTTTACAATAGCAACACTAAATGCTGTGACCCAGTGACCCATTTAAGTAAGTTTTACAAAGGATTTTAGCTGTGCTAATGTTTCTATGAACTGAAATCTAAATCAGCTGGCCCATAATATTTTTTCAAGGAGCAGATGTTTAATTGCATTTATTGCACAAAATGAAAGCTCTTAAAAGTACATAAGATCAAAATGCTGTTGAAATCCACAGAGGTTAAATAGAGGAGGTAGGTTCCTAAAAAAAGACATTACTTTTATAGAACCAATTATTTAACATTTCTACTTGATAAAGTAACAAACGTCTCATAGAATCATTATGTCTGGAAAAGACCTTTAAGATCATCAAGTCCAACCACTAACTTCACACTGCCAAGCCCATCACTAAACCATGTCCCTCAACACCTCTCCAAACACAGCTCCACACAAAACCATGACAGGCATCAAGGCACCCATCTGCTGGCACAGTATCTAGCTAAGGATAGCCTGCTGCCTGCCTGCAGTCAAAATAGAGATGTTACATATGGAGACTGTTACAACTGGTTAGAAACAGACTACTGTCCCCTGTTTTCTGTGTGCACCAATGACACAGTTAAGCAAAACCTGGGCAAGATCAAGCAAGACTTCAGAGCCCTAGGGGCCTAAGTAACTGGGACAGAGACCCAAGTGATCTTCTTCTGTGTTGCCAGTTAGGGATAGGAGTGCAGGCAGAAGTTACAGCATCACAGAATAGTAGGAGATGGAAGAGACCTCCAGTTGAACCCTGCTGCTAGAGCAGGTTACACAGAAATGTGTCCAGGCGGGTTTTGAAAATCTCCAGAGGAGACTCCACACACACCCTGGGCAGCCAGTGCCAGGGCTTCTTCACCCTCATAGTAATGAATTTTTTCCGTGTGTTTAAAAGGAACTTTTTGTGTTCCAGTTTTTGTCCATTACCCCTTGTCCTGTCACTGGACACTATAGAAAACAGGGCCATTCTCTTGACATATACCTTTTAAACACTGAACAGCCCCAGTTCCTGCAGCCTTTCCTCATAAGGAAGATGCTTCAGTCCTCTGATCATCTTGGTGGCCCTGCGTTAGACTCTCTCCAGAAGTTCCCTGTTTTTCTTGAGCTGGGGTGCCCAGAACTGGACACAGGATTCCAGATGAGGCCTCACCAGGGCAGAGTAGAGGGCAGGAGGACCTCCCTCAACCTGCTGGCCACACTCTTCTTGATGCATCCCAAGATGCCATTGGCCTTCTTGGCCACAAGGGCACATTGCTGGCTCATGGTTAGCTTATTGACAACCAGCACTCCCAGGTGTCTCTCTGCAGAGCTGCTCTCCAGCAGGTCAATCCCCAGCCTGTACTGGTGCATGGGGTTGTTCCTCCCCAGGTGTAGGACTCTGCACTTGTCCTTGTTGAACCTCATGAGATTCATCTCTGCCCAACTCTCAAGCTGGTTGAGATCCTGCTGAAAGGCTGCACAGCCTCTGGTGAATGAGCCAGATCTCCCAGTTTGTTGTCATCAGCCAACTTGCTGAATTGACATCATACAGATACCTGGCTTTGTATCTCCATCAGAGCTTTGGTTTCTATCATCACGGGACATTCTTTGACAAACACAGACTACTGAGGAGAGATGAGATCCACCTACTTAGAAGAAGCAGGAGAATTCTCAATAGCACATTGGCTTACTTAGTGAATTGTACTTTAAACTAATGAATTTGTGGGTAGGGTCCACAGCTGCAACTCTTGTATATCCATAAGCAACAAGTGTAGATGAGCACACTTTCCAGAGCAGTAAGGCAATGCTCTTCAGCCCTTTCCAAAGGCAAGTACACATGTAATCTGGGCCACAAATAGATGGAAATGGAACTCTGTGTCCAGTCTGAGAGTTATGATGTCATAAGAATTACAGAAACTTGGTATGAAAATTCACATGTCTAGAAGACCACTATGGATGACTACAAACTCCTTCAGAAAGATAGGAAGAGAACAAGAGGATGCGTGCCTTCAAAGAGGACAGAGGCTTTCTCTTCACAAGGAGTCATATGGAGAAGATAAAGGGCAATAGGTACAAGGTGCACTTGGAGATGATCTCATCTTTTACAGTAAGAATAGTCATTCACTGGAACAACCTCCCTAGGGATGTGATGGAGTCCTCATTGTCGGAGATTTTCAAGTTGCAATCCGGCAGAGTGCTCGATAATCTCATCTAGGCTTGCTTTCCTACAGAAGTCTGGACCTCTAGGTTAATTCCAACATGGACTATTCTACAATTCTATGAAAGGGGGATACTAAGACCTTCCTTGGAGGTCTTCAAGACCCGCCTGGACATGTTCCTATGCAACCTGATCTAGGTGAACCTGCTTCTGCAAGGGGGTTGGACTAGATGATCTCTAAAGATCCCTTCCAACCCTACCATTCTATATATGAGGAACCCCAATTTCCAAAGTCAGGCTTAAAATCACTACTCGCTCAGAGAGTTGTACTATAAATGGTGGTATTATAATGCCAATTATGCTCTAGACACATACTTCTTGCAGGGTTTGCAAATGCGAAAGATCCATGTCTGATTACTCGAGAGATAGAAAGCTGCACTTCAGAGGGCAAACACAGCCTGGGCAGCCAGGCATGAAATTCCTCCTTTGACCACAGCACCCCAGAGCTCTTGCCACATGCCCTGACAGCGGGGAGTCTTATCTGATCAAGTAGCTTTTGTGGGCAGGAGCCGTGTTATGCCATGTCAGCATGTTATTTCATGGTAGCTGCTACTTCTTTATAGATGTTATAGTTACTCTTAAATAAAAGACTTTTGAATTGAAAATACTTTAAAGTGCCAGAGGCAATTTGTGGGTAGAACTCCTACTTGAAGAATCCTAATGAATCTACATAGGGGCACTGACAATAATATCACAATTTCCTGCACTAGTACTGGTTGCTTGGATTCAAATTACACAAGTTATAAAAATGTAATTAATCCATGAATGTGTCAATGTGCAAGTTGATGATCTTTTTTTAGGATGGGACATCAACACTTTTACTAAAAATGGCAGGAAAACTTGATTAAGGAAATGATATCCTAAAAAAACATGCTTGCGTATAAATGACCCCTCTGGTCTCTTCCAACAAGCATTCAGTCTCAGTAATTTTATGATTCTTCTTTTTTAAGCCAGCAAATCCAAACCCTGTCAACACTCCTAAATGGAGCATCATTACTCCTTTATGTTAGAACAATACTTAAGGCCTCTCTGAAACTAATCTGGTTGATGCTTTAGTTATGACAGAGAGTTAGCTCGTTAGGACATAGTCAGGTGCAAACAATCAAAAACCATTCACACAAACTAAAAGATTTCTTATTTGGGAAAAAAACCCCACTTTATTTTTCAAAACTTCAGATTCTGTAGGAGAGCAGTCTTGTGGTTTGTAATGAAACTGGGATGTCTCATCATCCTTTTCCAGTAGCACTCAGGAAAACACCGTAAAGAAGCACAATGAAATGGTGTGTCATTGTATACACCAAAATGCTCTCAAGCTAAGACTTCCAACAATGCCAATGAAAAATGCATGTCCTACCTAGCCTTTATGTAGCACACAAAACTATCTGAGCTGTTTATGGCTTGAAGGCTGCACATGTTCTACAGATAATATGAAGTCTGGTACCTAGGAAAAATATTTAGTTGAAAAAAAAACATTCTGCTGCTACATGTTTGCTCTTGCCACACCACAGCTGTGTGTCCAGTCAGGAGGAGAAGGGAAGGGTAAGCAAGAACCATCTGAACACCCCTGAGGGCACATAACTGAGCCCCCATCCCTTCCAGCAGCCTCTGCATACAGTAAAGGCTAACTGCCCCATGAGCAAGAAGTAACACAGCATCTACTATGAAGGGAGAAGCGTCACAAGAGGAGAACATTGCTGTGTAGATTGGGCTGTCTTGCACATGGCCTGGCTGTATCATCTGACGCTGTTTGGTCAGACTAGTCCCATGTTCCTGTAAGACTGTTCCAGCTCCAAGACAATGTCCTGCTACCCTAGGAGCTGGCTGTTTAAAAGCCACTAACAGACTTTACACAAACCTGAATACTAAAAGTGTTGAAGCTCTGTCATGAACAACACCTAGCTAGCCATGAGGCACCCAACCAATGCTACTCAAAAACAGGTAGGAAGTCCTCCTACGGTTTTGTTTTGTTTCAGCAACCCATAGCAGATTTGGAAACCCCCATGGCCAGGATGTGAAGGATTCAGACAATTAAATCATGTTTGTGAAGTGTGACTCTCCACATGTTCTGTCACAGTCAAATCCACGAGGACTCACTGGTACCATTCAGTGCTTCCAGGTTATGGCTTTTTAAGGTGTTGGGTACTTACTTGGTTGAATTTGAGGCTTAGATTGGGGAAGAGAGAGGTTACTTTGTTTTTGCAAAAAAAATTTTGCTATTTATAGGCTCATGTTTCTAAATCTATCACTTTAACAAAGCAAGGTTCTGATGCTACAAAGAAGCATAATTATCTACTCTTGCCATTACTCTTTTTCTTGATTATGACCTTTGAAGATAAAGTCACTTCCTCATCTCTGACATGTGAAAACCGAACTGCAGGATTAACCAGAAGTATCCTATTAATTCCACCTCTGTATGAATTATCCTGTAGTTAAGACCTGTAAGGGACTACTTAAATGAAAGCTTTTTTAATTACACATTTAAGACATGGATTATTGAAGCAGGAGAGCTTCTCATTTTGTACCATTTTAAATCCCAGTAAAGTTTATTAAGACACTTGAAACTGCTAACAGGGTTGAGAAAGGGTATGTGTGTGTGGGGAGTGAGGTGGGGGTGTGTGTAAGTGTGAAGGGGTTATTTTAAGTTATTTTAAAGGGGCATAAAGTACATACAGAAGTGTGATCTATAGTGTTTTATATCAACACAAATAATGTTGTTTTGCATTGTAGGCACATTTAATTAATTGTGTATGTATTGTACAAGTGCAGAAATATTAAACCAGAGCACTGTCTACTGGAAAATGGTAATTCAACTAATTTCCATAGTACTTCAGTTGCAGGAAAAGTTCTCCAAAGCACACATGCTCTTGAGGAGGAGTCTGATAGCTCTTAGCACTGCTGACAAATGGCAGAGGCCTCAGGAGAGTGTAAATGGTAGATCTCACGTGCTGCTTTGCTGGCTTTGCACAGTTTCCTTCTCCTCTATGGTGGCACAATCTGACAGGCCCACCACATGCCCTTGGCGTTTCTCTTACATTCTTGAGCCCTGAAAGCAGGTTATGTGAAAATCTGAGCTGCTACTACTGTGAAAGAAACTTCTATTCCTTTTTAGTTTTCTTCCCTTCTTCAGCACAAAAGTGTAGTCTAAGAGCATCTCCAAGATCTTTCTTTTAGAAACGTATCCTGGGGTTTTTTGAAAGGGCAGAAACACTGATATCCCACTACGCTATTGGGTTAATATCTAGGCTAAAGGTGTACAAAGCTCCTCCTTCTCTTAGTTATGAGTAAACAATATCTTTGAGCCATTTGAGTCCTACTGATATTTAAACATGTAGGTAGCAGCATAGCTTTGGAGCAATGATACTGAAGACAAAGGAGGAGGCTATTACAGGAGACAGAGCAGGTTTCCCACTGCAGAAAGGAGAACATTAGTTAAAACTCCATATATTTTCTTTGTAAACTCCATAGGATCAAAGAGACTGTCTGTGTCTCCCTCCAAACTTCCCAAGCCTCATGAATGCAGACAATTCTGAGGCTCTTTGCAGAAGGAATATTACTCCTTTTTGCATTGACATTAGAAAATGTATATATAAGATTCGATTTCACCAGGACCTAGACATAACACAAGCACCTTTTATTTCACCTGGTGTGATTTTGACAGGCAGTAGAGAGTCATGCAAGTGAGCACAAGTGTTTTACAAGATGGTGAAGAAAGAAGGGAGAGAAAGTGTTGCTGTTCATTACCTGAATTCTCTAAACAGCCTTCAAAGAAGAATGGCCCAGTGTGTCCCATCCCTTACACCCCATATCCCCAGCCCAGCCAGAAAGTGAGGGAAGGATGCAGGCTCAAAACAAGCACTCACTGGAAGAATGAACTACAACTATTGGCCAAAAATAAGTGGAACCCACAGCTCCTCTCCTCATTATCTTTTCTTTGTGAGCTAAATGACAGTAGATCAAGAATTTGACATAATTGAAGATGTTGTGAGTTTCATCTGGTGTCCTCTCCTCAATTTCTTTCCCTACAAAGGGAGCAGACAGCCTGAAGTATGATCCCATGTGGTCATGATTAAAAGGTATCTACTGCAAAGATGGTAGACTACAGGTTATTTGCTATCAAGATTTTTCTTGACATTGAAAAATGGAACTAAGTATGTAATGATTAGCAAGACAGTACTTTGTCTGTGTTAGAGGCAAATCCTGGGCAATCAGCTTAGCTCCTACAGCATAATTTTGTCCACACTCTTACTTTAGCAAGGCGGTTACAAAGATGGATTAATTAATTGCTTGGGATGAAAGGTATTATGTAAATATTAGATACTGTTATAGAAAAAAAAGTTCATTTACAGATGAGGTGAGGTTATCCACTTTCATTTGCACCCATGCAATTTTGGTAAAATGTGAGAAATCTTTGTTAAAAGCCGACTCCACCGAAGCTGCTAGAGCCTGCAGTGCAATATCACAGCGGTCATTCGTTAATGAAACCCACCTTTACCTTGACAGCTTTCATTTTAAAACAGTGTGGCAACCACTACTGTTTGCCTGCAGGAGGAAAGATGTGATAAGTGATGAGTAATTCATGGGTGCAAATATGAAGGTAATAAATTGCACTTTGAAATATTTATAAAATGCTACTAGGATTCTGTTCTGAATTTTCAGAGCAAAACACCTAACAAGTTATATTCACACTGAAAGTGGTGGAAAAAGATATTATGTTACACACACAAACACACATTTATATAAACCATACACCCACTACTTTTATAAAACAATGGGAATTTTTTAAAACTAGAATTATTTGCATAAGGGGTGTCAGAAGAAATATATGACACACAACAGGAGTACTGGGTCTGGGAGTTCCATATACTTAACTCCTCTAATTAGCATTCCTGAGTTTACTCTAGCATTGCTTTAGCAGAAAGACATTAGGTGAGATAACTTGGGAGCTGTCGGAGTAGGTTTTCAGGTGGAATTTGAGACCTGAGACACCAAGCACAGCAACAGTGAAAGCTGCAATTCCTTTGAGCAATCCAGCTAGAACTGTGACATTCTTGTTTCCCGTATTTCCCAAACCACATGCTGTTTCCCTAAAAGTCAAGCTGCTAATGGGCTCCCAGTGGGTAGGTAGCATTTACACTTCACAAGGGATATTTTTCATGTTACAAAAAGCAGATGCTTGACATACAAATGCCCCCCGATATGGTAAGCAAAAACATTCACATGTTTCTGCAGCAGAGCAGCTCCCTGCGAAAGGTTGGGTGTGAAAGTAACCAAGAATGACTCCTCTGCCAGGGATGAGCTGAATTCAGGCTGATGGGTGTGCTAGTACTCCTCGTTGGAGAGTTTACTCTTGCCTCTCCTCTTTAAAAGCAAGAAATAATTTGGGGTTATATCCTCTTGGAAATTTTGCCAGCTAAAAGGATTTGCCAGCTAAAGGACCACAATCCCATAGCGTGAGAAACTACTCTTGTCCAAATATGAGGTGAGCCAACTGTTACTCAGTACCAGCTGTCCAGGCTGCTGCCAAAGGATAGATTTTGCTGGTGATGCTGGTTTCAGACTGGACTATGCCTGAACACTCGTGTCTCATAGCAGGCAGCAAGAAGCCTCTGTGTCTGGCATCCCTCCCTTACACACAGCCTTACAGTCTTCTGGAGTCAATGAACAATGAAATAATAGTAGAACAGGGAGGAAAAGAAGGCACAGCCTTTGGGAATACTTATGATACTCCCTGTGATTGACAGCATCTGTTTTATCTGTTCACAGTCCATTGTGCACTTCATGCAAAATAATTAGTTTTGGTTGGGCACACTAGAAGGTGGCTGCTGTTGACCTGGGAGAAAGAGAAGTGATCCTCCTGGGAAAGAAGGGTCACATCTGTGGAGAGGCGGGAAGAGTGGCAACCTGTCCTGGAAGACACCTGTGGGCTCCCAAGGAAACCATGGGGGAGTGATTACTGCTAGGTCTTGTAGATGAAAATGGCCCCAGGCTGCTGGGGTCTTGCAGAGGTCAGAAAGTCACCAAAACCAGCTGGACTAAGCAAGGCTGGAGGCAATGATCTGAGTGGCATGGTTTAGTTTGGTCATGGGCTTGGCAGTGTGAGGTTAGTGGTGAGACTCAATCTTAAAGGTCTTTTCCAACCGTAATGATTCTATGATTCTCTTTAAACCTCTCTGAAATGGTGGTGTACCTAGCTTGTGTTTCAACAAATCTACCCAACACCCTTCCAATGGCTCATTCTAATAAAAGTTGTGGCCAGCACGACTGTTAAATGAATGGTCCTGTTGGGCACTGTCAACTCCTTCACCATGACCTGACTTCATCAAGCACCTGCCAAACTCAAGATGAAGAATGAATAGTAGAAGGCAATGCATGGATCACCATACCAGCCTGAGATATTCTGTGTTTAATGCTATGAACAAGCATTTAAAGAGATTTCACACTTGGTGGTCAGCAACACAACCTCATATTTAATTTGTTTTTTTGTCACTGGGAATTACAAAGGATTTTGTCTGAGACTGTGAAACAGTACTGGCCCTGCAGGGTACACATGAAGACAATATTTTGAATTTCAGACCATATGTCTTCTAAGCAAAGTATAGCCATGATGAGAAATTAAGATCCACTCCACTAGAATCCCAGGCTCAAAAATAGTCAGTGGCTTGTCAGTAGCTGGGTCAAAGCAACAGCTTCAACATTTATAAGTGGTAACAAATTTTTCTTCGGATTTACATGACATAGATTCATGAACTTACTTCGGAGTTTGCTTTGGTTCTTGTTTATATAATGAAAAGACAATGGAAAGCTTGAAAAACATATTGACATTTTCACAATAGTCAGACCACCAGATATTGCTGTTTTGTGATTTTGTTCAAATTCAAGATGAAATCTTAACTGCTACATCACAGTATTCTCTGGAAGTGAGAAAAAAGGAAAAGTTTTAACAAACGGTTCCCATGAATTTAGAAAAGTAACAGATTCTGCTGAAAAAAAAATCTCTACATCGGGTTAATTTGGGAGGTGGAGGGGCTCATGAGTATTTCACCTGGTTCTTGTTAGTAGACTGCAAGGAACTGCAACAAGTCAAAGAAGCTTTTGCTCTTTGGGTGATCTGGAAGATCATTTCCATTTAACAATGTTGGTATCATCTCCAACTTCTGCTCATCTATTGTTTTTTCAGCAAGCTGTTTCATGAATGGGACTAATGAAATAGGGTCTCATTTGAGTTTATGTGCTGTGTGCTTTATACACCTCCACTGCAGTGATGATGACAGCACATCCAAGTGCTGGTCATTGCCACCACAATGCTCTCAGCTGCCCATCAGGTACAGTGCAAGCCCCAACCACTGTACCCTAGAGACTCTTTGTGTCTGCAGCCTCAGTGTTCTCCTCCTGAAAAGGCTTCATAAGTAACAAAGAGAACCTTCATTGCATCTCTGCAGCCTCTAACTACTGTGCAGGTTCTGGTGTTGTGGCAGGTTTTATGCCTGCAGGCCAAAGAGGTCCTGCATCACTGAGCTCACAAAATAGTATTTTTCTTAGTGGAAAGCACTAATTTGGATCTTTGACATTTTTTTAAGCTAATTTTTACAAAACCTGTAGTCTCTGGAGTGGCCTCTGCCCCAAGAGCAGTTCAAAATGCTGGAGAGATGGAGAAACTGCGATTTAGTTATAGAAGACTAATCCCACTGCATTACACAAATTTTGTTTACTTGGGAAATCATGAAAAAAAATAATCAAGAGAAAACTCAAACACTTAATTCCTTATGATAAAACTTAACAATGGAACATGTCCTAGAACAAACAGGATGGATTTTGAGATCCAAAGGAAGGAGGAAAATCCCTGTGTTGTCTCTGACAAAATGACTTCAGTGATACCAGAAAGGATGTCTGGGTCTGGGCTTTCTAACTAGTGAGCTGTGGGAAATCTCTCTAATGCCATATGGACCCTGCAGTTTAAGTTGGAATACAGCCCTAAATTGGGAGGTTTAACAATAAATTCAGCTGTCATACATTTGCTACTAAAAGAAGAACTCTTTTTAAGAAATATGTTATTAACTGAAACGTGACATGAATCCTTCAAAAGCTAAGACTCTGCATGGATTACTGAAGTGGGAGTGCTTTCAGGTTATGCTTAATACACGTCTTACTAATATAAAGCCTCATGATTGCTTTCAATGTGATTATGACCTGAAATCAACCTCCATTGTATTTGTCAAAGTTGTTAGACTCTTTCTGTGGTGGAACAATCACTTGTGCAAGCCTGACTGTTTTTCAGAAAGTAAATAGATGAGTCTCTTACTTGAGCCTGGAGGCCTGGACTCTCCAGGGGCTTACTCCACAAAACCAGGACCACCCAGAATCCCACATTACACATAAACAAACAGCCCCATACAAAGAACTTGTAGAGAGTCATGTTTTCCATTTGCTACCCAAAAGCTGAAAACAATCCATTAAGAGATGGGGATGATCTTTTGAGAGGTTCTCCTTCCTGGCCACTTCCAAAGTACCAAGTGGATGGAAAGCATTTAGGTCCCCTGGTTTTGGGCAAATCACCACTGGGTTTAAAGCATAGCAAGCTAATATTCCAGCCGTCTGAAGCCTGGATGGCAGTTGGTGGGCATCTACTGTACAAAGCCTTACTGAGCTGCCTCAGGGGGTAGATAACCCCAATGAGGACTCCTGTCAACTGGCAAGGGCTAGAGCCACAAGCCAATTAATGTGAGTGCACCATGGCCATGTCTAAGCCAAGCAATCACGGCAACACAGACTGGCTGGTTCACAAATGGCATCCTTTCCATAGTCCACATAAGGTAAGACAGTATGTCACCTATTAATTATATCAATCAGTGCTATCAGACTACATGTTAAAGGTAAACACAAACTCAGCATCTGGAAACTGCTACTAGCCTTCATAACAAAAGTTCCTTTTATTTATTGCTTCTCCTTCTGTAAACATTTAATTGCTTGCACATCAAGCAATTTTGAATATTCAACCATTTATATAAGTTCTTTTAAGTATTTATAGAAGGTCTCTTCAAGCAGGGCTCAGAAACAATTCAAGATGCCTTGAAACAATTCAGAGTCACAATATGGAACACAGACAGAATAGTCATAATCACAAAGATATCTGATATCTAGCAACAACTACGACAACAGCAGTTCTTTGAAAACTGTGTAGGTGTATCTGTGTCACAGTTTTAAATGGGAGCACTCAAAGGCAGAAAACATCTCAGTAAGAAACAAAGCTCAACTGTGAGAGCTCTTGAGTTTGTACAGACCTTAAAACAATGAGGCTGAACCTGGCTGTGCTCTTTTTTCAGCAGTATAGGTGCAGGGCAATAATAGACAATCACATCTTTTTAGAACATCAAGCCTCAGCTCTGGGGAAGCCACTTAAGACAAAAACATCAGCTCTATTGTCAGACAGCACATCCAGCTAACTCAGTTTTGTATTTTCACTGGTGATTGGCAGAAGAAGCTGTGGAAAAACCACAGAAACAGACAAAAATAGAGTGAAACCTCCCCAACCCCAAAAGCATGGTAGTTTGGGGGCCTCTGAGCCCAAAATGCTGTCAGTGTGCAAAGCAGCCCTCAGTGGCTTTCTCCTTTACAGACTTCTCCAGCTTTTGCTTGTGCTCAGGTAACTTCTCAGCACCCACCACATTTAGCCTCTCTTTCTTTTTGCTCCATACCCACATTTCTGCCTATCTGAAGACCGTCCTGTTTCAGTGTACAGGCAGCATGCCACCGACCGGCACACACATGGCATAGGGCTCAGCAGCAGATGGCTGGAAGTGGCAGCCACCGTGCCAGCCCAGCCAGGCCATTCTGCTGCTGGTGTCCCTGTGCTCTGCCCTGGTTGTCAGCAGCACGAGCACAGGGCAGCTTCTCCTGCTGCCCTGCCAGCGGCTGCCCAGGCACACAGCTGGGCCTTCCTGGCCCTGATACCTCCTCCCATCTCGCCTTACAGCACTCAATGTATTTTTTGGATATTGAAATGAGCCTAAATGCCCAAGTTTGGAACACGTGATGGGGCTGGATCCCCAGAAAGTAATAAGCAACCTTTGGAAAACAAATCATTGAGCAGTAATCCCAAATCAGTAGCTAAACTGCATCTTGCCACTTCCAAAGGCCTCTGCCAAAGCGTACAGTCAGTGCACACATGATGTTGAAGAACTTACATTTTGATCCTCATGCACTGTTTCCTCTCTTTGACAAAAGATGCTTGGTTCCCAATCAGCTGGAGCAAGTCCAATATGAAGACCAAGCCTTAATGACCAGGAAAGCCTTTTGATGGAGGGAAGGTGGGTGGTCTCCTCTGACTTTCTTTTTCCCTTTCTGTTCTTTGGCTCTCTTGGTGTGAAGGCATATGTGTGTCATGGAGGGGTGCTGAGTGTAAGGGATGAGTCATTTGCTTTCCTCACTGAGCCCTATTCCGTGCAGATTTCAGTCGCAGAGAAGAAAAACAGACCTTTGTGTTGAGAATGGCCTGGGAACTAGCCAGTCTGAGCAAAATCACACAAATCATCTGGCTATGCAGAGCCCATTGTGGAGGAATGTATTTCTTGCAGGTCCTGAGTTCCTTATTGACTTGTACCCATTGATGTTTGAGAGTTTTATTGCAAGATGCTGCCTCCAAGAAAAACATGTTTGTAAAGGCAATTGAATTCAGTCTAAGCCTCATATTCCTTTTTAATACATTCCCCATTGTATTAATAGAGTTTCATTTTTCAACGGTACGTTTGCAAATTGCTTGTTTCCCAGATGAATCCGGGACGAACCATCAACAATTTATTTGTGTTGCCACTAGAGGTCAGCCCCTGTCCTGATAAAACGGCATAAAGGCAAAGTAAATCCCGCGGGGACATCCTCCGGCAAACCAGACCAAACCTAAGAGAAGGCTTGAGACTGCAGTTTACCTGAGGTGGAGACCGCCTAGGAACAAACACAGAATTCTTTGTTTTCCTGCTGGGCAGTCAGATCCTTTCTTTTGCCTGTATAGCTGCAATTCTGTTAAACTGATTACTGATAACATTGGGAAAATAATGAGATGAAAATTCAGACTAGCTAGTCTGCTTGCCTAGACAATGGGATAAAAAAACCCAATAAATGGCAAAAATGCTGGAGAGTAAACTGTTTTCAGCAAAATTGAATTCAGCATTTGACAAAGTGAGAGAGTCCTGCAAGTATGCTGAAAATGGTTCTTCAGTTATAAGGCACAAGTCATTTAATGAACTGATACGAACAATAGGATTAAAGAAAATCCCTTCTGTGGAGAAAAAAAGCCAACATATTCATCTGTTCAACCTCTCTGATCCACTGATCCAGGAAGTTATTAGCTGGACTGTTGGTTTTGTCTGGCATAGAGTTAATTTTCATCAGAGTAGCTGGTACAAGGCTACATTTTAACTATGGGCTGAAAACAGTGTTGGTAACACAGGGATGTTTTCATTATCAATGAACAGTTCTTACATAGCATCAAGACCTTTTCTGCCTCTCACCCACCCCAGCAAGGGGGCACAAGACTGTGGAGGGGATCTCATTAGTATGTACAAATATCTAAATGGTGGATATCATGAGGTTGGGGCATCACATTTTTTCTGTTGTATCCAGTGACAGGACAAGGGATTATGGACATAAACTGCAACACAAAAAAGTTCTACTTAAACTTAACGATAAACTATTTCCCTGTGAGAGTGAGGGAGCCCTGGCACAGGCTGCCCAGGGAGGCTGGGGAGTCTCCTTCTCTGGAAGTTTTCAAGACCCACCTGGACGAGTTCCCATGTGACCTGATCTTTGTTGACTGCTTCTGCTGGGGGGTTGGACTAGATGATCTCTACAGGTCCTTTCCAACCCTACCATTCTGTGATTCTGTGAAGATGCTGAAAGGGGACACAGCTGGGACAGCTGACCCCAACTGACCCAAGGGATACCCCAGACCATATGGTGTCATGCTCAGCAGATAAAGTTGGAGGAAGACAAAAGAAAGGGAAGCATTCAGAGTGATGGCGTTTGTCTTCCCCAGTAACTGTTAGGTTTGGTGGAGCCCTGCTGTCCTGAGGATGGCTGAACACCTGCCTGACCATGGGAAGTGGAGAATGAATCCCTTGGTTTGATTTGCTTTCATGTGCAGCTTTTGCTTTACCTTTTAATCTATCTTTATCTCAACACATGCTTTTTCTCAGTTTTAACGTTCAGATTCTCTCTCCCATTCCACCTTGGGGGCAGTGAGTGAGGGGCTGTGTGTTGTTTAGTTGATGGCTGGGGTTAAACCACCGCACTGACACAGTTTTGCTGATTTGTGCAGGGCTCCTTCTCCATGTTCCAGCAGGAAATTCCCCTGTGAGAATTGAGACCACAGCCTGGTGCAGCACATTACAGTGAAACAAAAAGTATGTTGCCATGGGTCAGTGACTGGCTTTTGTTTTTGGAAATCAATACACTGTCATGAAGATACATGGTTTATTTCGCTGCTGCACAACCATCAAAGCCTTAGACTAGAAAAACAACATGTGTAGCGACACCATAAAATACAAATGTGACCTCTAATGTAGTTAGTGAGAAATGCAGCAGTGCCTGGAGTGAGGCTGTGATAAGAACGCTGGACCTTTTCTTGCCCCATACATCTGTAACTGCTTCACTGCTGCTCTTGCCTTTGCACAGGTCAATGGTCAAGCAACATTTCTCTCCACTTGTCCTACTTTTCAGGAGAATCTGAGCAAAATGCATGGAGACCTCCTTCACTCTTAGCATCATAGTAGCATCATATAAATCTAAAAGGAGCATTTCCTTATGATCATGGAAACGAAAGAGAGAAGAAGAAAAGGAGACGAAAGAGGTGACATCCACTGATTCCCCTCTGCAGCCCTTACAAGAATAAGGAAAAAGTTATGATGTAAAAATCTGCCCTGACAGAAGCCAAGAGTCAAGAAACAGAGTCATGATGTTGAGTCTACAGGCAATGGCACAGTGGGACTCCATGCTAAGGTGTAAGTGACTAGACCTAAATAGGATGCTAACTATTAGGATCAACAGTTTTAAACAATGCAAGTCCATGTCATGGTGTAAAAGAGCTTTTGGAGACAACAGTTGTCTCACAGTTCAGAAGGAAAATTCCATAACTCCGAATTCATCTGCTTCACCACCCCTTCGCCAGGTGGGAAACCATATTTTGGCAATTCCACTGGATACATCAAAATATCCTTCACTGAGGCTGAGGGAGACACTAAAGGTTACTTTCTGGATCTACACATAAAAAAACATGGAGTTTAACAAAGATGAAACACAAAAACAAGGGCAAAGCAGAGCATATGAGCAGCAAACCTCTCTCATAACAATAGTTTGTATAATTAAGTTTTTCATAGGCATTACAAACTGACAGACACCTGAGATCTATATACTGACAGAGTGGGTATAGTATATATCTATATACGCCCAGAGTGGATGTATGCCAAACAGTGCAATATTCTCCAATAGCATTTTGGTTCAATGGCTTATGAGTATGTCAAAACCTGGCAACAGTTAAAGTACCAGCCTCTGAAACCTCAGAACAGTTTGTGGTCTTGGGTAGTATGGAACACTCATGTACAACATGTATTAGTAAAACCTGACCTAGTCAGGGTCCTGAAATGAAATACCCTGAAGCCCTGTGACCAGTGGGAGGATCAAAGCACAGATCTAAACGAAGGGAAAAAAGTCAAACCTGTATTCAGTTTTCACAACTGCCACCAACACTTTTGCAACCACAATTACCTCAACAAAAATGGGATTAATTTGCCCTAAAAAAAAGGGTTATCTAAATTTGAATTCATGACTCCACAACCTCCTTTATAATCAGCAGAAACATCTGCCGAGTCTCTCTTCTAGAAAGACCTAAACCATTTTCAAGCGGTGTCTGTTTCTCTTTGCTGATTAGAAAAGAAAAAAAATGAGTACTGCAGACTGAGAACATCTAACTTTCTCAGGTGGATGAATCCCAAAGCTAATCTGCTTGGGCCTTTAATTTCTCATTTGCCAAATAATACAATGGGCCATAATAATGAAAACAATGATAATGACACAATTAATGCAGAGATGACAAAACTTAGCTTTCCACTCAACTGTAAAACATAGGATGCAGAAATGCATGAAGTATTAGAACATTCAATTTCATTGTTTTGCTAAGCAACAAAGAAACTAAAAGGCAGTGAAGTGCCAGTAAAACGTAATAAATATATGCTGCTGATACGGCTGTTTGAGTGGACTAACACCATAGTACCATTTGGACTAATTTGGATCTTTTGCAGTGGTTCAGAGTGATGCTCCAGGTGGGTTTGTGTGCAACTGTAACAAAGCACAATTTCAGAGTAAGAAGAATTAGGAGAGTTGTGCTGTGACAGTACATGAAGAATACATTTATTCTGGGCATTTTTTGATTACTTTAGCATTGTAGTTTTGTTAACTTTTATTCATGCATGTCTACTAGAGATTCAGAGAAAATGTCAAATCTTCAGAGGATATTGGCATAATATAAGGTAACAAGGCAGGAAATTTACAGGAATTTGCTATCTTTAAAAATAAAAAAATCTTTCATCCATTACTTTGTCTGACCAGACAAAGTCTGCCTGTTCCACAAAAGAACATAAGAAAGCTTGTGAAGCATAAGTTTTAGCAGGCCTTCTAAGCCCCTGATGTCATCAAATACAATTTGCAAGGGTTCAGCTTTACCCTAAAGATACAACCTTCCCTGAATCGATATTTCATGGATTAATTCTTTTAAAGCATGAAGCTGTTAGGTGAAATTTCAGCATGCAGTTTCATTTATCAAGTCTGTTCTCAAAACTATAAAACATTAAATAATCAAAATGAAGTTCTGAGAACAAAATCTCAAAATTGAAAACTACAGAAGCAGGCACAATGTATGGAATGAGCCACTTATGATTGACGAGTTTCACTGGTATCTTAACTAGGAGATACACAGTTGTTGATCAATTATTTTCTTTGGGGAGGTGTTTGTGTAGGGGGGAAGTTAAGAATGAGATTACCAGCCACTTATTCCCATATTTTTGTGAAGCACAATTTATTTTCTACCCATGAGGAAGATATATTGCATGATTAGATGTAAGAGATTAAACTAAATTAATTGGATGTTATGGGATTAAAGAATAAATGAAAAGGATGCATTTACAACAATCTTAATCAAGGGGATCTAATTTTTGTATCAGGAAACAGGCAATTTCCCTTCTTATAGCAGTCTCACTGAAATGAATTCATATTTTCTGCACCCAAACTGAGAAATGTATAAGTGAGTATTAATAAGAAGCAAAGCTTCTGGCTTATCAGAAGAAAGATTCTATATGTAAAATTAAACTACAGCTATTGCAACTGTGATTAGTTACAACAGATGCTATTTTGTGAGCAAAGGAGAGGACGACAATTTTTTTTTCCCTGAATCTCTGTTTCTACAAAATGATGGACTAAAGCAGAAAGTTTTCTCACAGCTGGGTTATTTATTGAGCCCTATCCCATGCAGATCCTCTGGTGCTTAACAGTATGTGAGCTCATACTTTTGCCTTTTTCTCTGTTCCAACACTTAGAGAGTAGCTCTCCCTCTTCATAGATGTTTGCTTTCAGGAAATTTCTAGGGATTTAATAGTTCTTAACCTTTCTAGTTCTACCTTTCTGTAGGAAGCCAGCTCAATAGGAATGTATGTGGCCTTAGGTATTCCTTCTGTTCTCAGCAACTCAGCTCAGTGTTGTTTTTCTATCCACAGAAACAGTAACTGTATCTCTCCTCTTGTTCATACAAATAAGAAAAAAAAAGTTAAATATGCAAAATGGACTATGCACAAGATACTGTCAGCCACACACGAAACATATGAGCTGACAATTAGTTGCTTTATATTTCGCTAATTATTTAATTCATGGGTTTTTATGAGTGCATAAGCATAGGATTATGCTCACATCCTTCCTTCCTTCCTTCCTTCCTTCCTTCCTTCCTTCCTTCCTTCCTTCCTTCCTTCCTTCCTTCCTTCCTTCCTTCCTTCCTTCCTTCCTCTCCCCTGCCAGGTCACTGCTTAGCTCTCATGCATGCTGAGACTGCAGGGCACCATGTGGAGGTGGCAGCTACAAGCACTATACTTTGAGTCTTTATGGACTTAGTCACACATAGTTTTTACTGCGTATATTATCTCACTTTGACATCTCTGAAGTCAGAACAACTATCTGCCTATGTTATTAAAAAAAAAAAAAATCTTACCAAAACTAACTCTCCATGCAAAGGATTTTACAGATGACCTTTGAGAGTTCACTTGGACATTCAAAGATGGCCTCCCAATACCCACGAACAATTCAAACCATTCATTGCAACAGCCACTATTTTATCTTTATCATTTATTTTACTCCCTTTGTTTTCCTCCTTTCGAAAACAAATCTCACAGTTGAAACACTTGTTGTTACCAACTTCTCGCTTCTGGCATGTACAAGATCAAATTTGTTTGTTGGTTTGAATAATTTACACATCTGCACAGCCAGGATCTAAGAGTGAGGTGCTTATGTAAGGTCACAAGCAGAAAAGAAGAAGAGACATCCTCTTTGATCCAAACACCTTTGTGTCTAGTGGCTCATTGCCATGAATCTTTTGCTCTTTGATTTCTTAAATTGTGTGCAAGGTTCAAAGCAGTGACAATCTTTCCAGAGCAGGGAGTCAGAAGCTCAGAGGCTCTGAAACTCTGTAAATATCTTTGTAGACATCATCAATATTTAGCAACCTAAAACCTCAGAACAAGCAGATTTCAGACAAAACCTAGCACTGTGACAATGGAGAAAAAGGAATAAAATTTCCTCTGGAGCTACTACCAGCACTCCTCAGCCCTGCCTCTGTTCCTTCCCACAGCGCTGCAGCATCACTCACACAGCAGAAAAGGAATGCAAAACTGTCATACACTTACTTTTCAAGGATGCTGAACGGCTTGGAGCCAAGGAAGAGCAAGGCTTCCAAAAACTTCTTGGGACATAACCTTGTCTGAATCACCATCTGACGGTGTGCCTCTGCTCTGACTCAGCCCTGCAGTTCCTCTGACTAGGCTGTGGGGCTATATGTGCATGTCAACAGATGAATACACAAAAGACAATGTAATAGCTGCTTGGATAACCCTCAAAAACTCCCATTCTCCTGACACAAGTTGAAGTGCAAGGTTGTCAGCTTTAAGGAATCCACCTTCTCCTGTCATCTGGTACGTTCTGCTGGAGTGGCAGATGCCATGGGGGGAAGAGGGTGGCCGAGGGCCCTGTTTGGATGCTCAGTGGCGTGGTGCTCAGAGAACATCGGCACCACAGGCTGCCCCATGGCTGCAGGCCTGGGCAATCATCATCAATAGAAAACAAATCATTGTCTTCTTATTTTAGGAGCAGAATGCAGTCAAATTTTTGAGAATGGGCTAAAAAGTCACTGCTTTGATGAGCGAGAGAGCCAGAGCTGACTCTTGGTTGGCAGATACCCACACCCCAAAGGTAAAAATACCCTCTATTTTTCAGCAGGCTCATTTCAAACAGTATTTGGGATCACATACACAATGCAAAACTTGTTTGTGGCAGCAGAGTGTTGGGGACAATAAATAGCTGCCAATCTGGCACAATGGCAGGGGAGAGGACCCAAGCTGGCCAGGGCAATGCTGTGCAGGGAGGAAAGGGCTCCTTGTGCCTGCTGCTCCCTCCAGAAACATTCTACAAGGCTTTTCCCTGGCTCTCTGTCTATCTTTGCCCATTTCTACTGTCTTTCTCTGCCCTGCAGCTGGTCTGGTCTCTGGGGCTGCAAAACTCTCCTAATGATGCCGTTGCAATAGCTCAAGGTAGCTTCTTTCCCAAAGCTTTCTTGCCCCATATAGGACAGACTGAATCTTGCCCTAATTGTGTGACCAGATGGCATTACATGATGCAAACAAAACTTTCCAGCTGGAAGGTGAAATGCTCAATCTTTATGTCCTCCTAGGGCTTTCCTTCAAAGGCACTGCTGCTCTGGGGAAGACCAGAGCTGCTGGCTCCTGGGATCAGGTTATTCCTGTCTGTAGCTTGCAATGAAATCTGTAAGCAGCCTCCTTTCACTGGGTGTCCTTGTTTTCTTCAGGAACCTTTTGCAACTACAGGTATAACACGATCTACAATTGCATTAGAATAAAACAGAAACATTATTTTTCCTTACAGTGCAGCTTTTATCTGAAGCTCCTCCTCCTACTGGGCTACTGAGCGCAGTTATTAACATGGCAACCCCTGAGGTCTCTCACATCCCATGCTACAGCACCTCTTCAGCCTCTCTATGACTAGTCAAGTACTCAAGCATGAAAGAAACCTGTACTAGTACACAGCGTCTTATTTTTCTAGCTTAGTCTATACAGAGAAAAAAACAACTCTTTCCCAGGCCATGACACACCATTTGTTTAGCCAACTCCTTCCTTCCTGCAGGATGACCAAAAAAAATGTAAGCACCATTTACAGTTTTAGAAAGCACCAACATATAACCACACCATGACCTCCTCCTCACACTCTCTCCTACATGTAAATGAGTTAATTTTAACTCCCTTGGTAAACTGTGAAAGACACCAGAAACTTTATTTAAATTCACATGCTTAAGGAAAATATCATGATTCTTGCAGAGGTGGAAAGCAAAATTAAACAGAAGTTCATGATGTATTCACTGGACTCATATGAACTTTTGAATATATCTGTTAAAATAATAGATAAATAGTGAATGCTACATCTACACAAATGTGTGGACTCATCAAGGTAGAATGATCTGGGTATAAGGCAGAAGGGATCATTTTTCAGAGTAAAATAAATGACTGTTTTGGTTTGGTGTTTTGTTTTTTTTTTTTTTTAATAGAGAATTTTTGGCAATACCACTGCTGTTGAATGCTCACATATATACCATGAAGTCTGAGACCAGCTTTATCCAGCACCATCAGCCAAGCATGTGAATGGCTTCTGTATTTTTGTTGGTCTTGTCATAATTTAAAATAGCTCTGTAGAACTGAGGAACGTAAATTTAAAAACGGTGAAAATGTGGCACACTACTGAAGCAGACACTGACACTGCATTTAAACTGTGCCCAAAATGTCTCATCAAGTAATAAGCAATTCATCATATCAAAATTCCTCCAACTGAAAATATTAGTAATTAGGCAAAGGCTGTTAGCACGCCACAGCAGAAAGGACATAAGGTTTATAAATACCAGCTATGCTTATGCTTACAATAATGCTGGTAGCTATATTTAGTACTGCTTCTGATGTAGTTAAATTTCAGGGCACGCTACACAGGGAGAATTTGGCTCACTTCAGTCAGAGGTTATCCTCAATAATAAATCTTTCCCGATTATCGTGTGTTTAAGTTGTCCTCAAATTGTGTACCTCAGGCCTACTGAGATCCCATCAATTCATACTTAAAGTAATATCATGTCTTATTTTTCAGATATCATCTCTAAATCATAGTTAGAAGGAATTTCGGTTCAGACACCACTGGCTTTGGATAATCTCCACCCAAAAGCAGGACCTGTGATGCCTCACCTCAGCTGTTACAGACTCATTCATGTAGCAGAGAGTGGCTGGAGAAAGCATGAAGTAAATGCATCCTAGAAAAAATACCATGGAAATGCTTCTTCCTGAGACAGCAGAGGCTGTGATGCAAGGAAGGAGGTAGGCAGACACCCATGGAGTAAACCACTGCAGTGGAAGTTCTGGCCCCATGTCCCTTGCAGACGAGAAACTGCCAAAATCCAGAACACACTATTTCTCCAGTATTTATCCTTAAATGTCACTCTATCAAAACAGGTCCCTCATTTCCATTTGCAAACATTTTTAACTTCCATTTTGTACTTCTTTGTGCAACCACAGAGGTGGAGCTGAAAGCTGTAATCTGAAGTGACACCTACACCATTCACTATTTTATCCACTTTGCTTCTGGTTTTCACTTTGTGAAGAAACTCCACAATAAAACAGCTCTCACAGAGAACAAAGCTAAGCCCAAGATGGAAAAAAAAAAAAGTGACTGAACTGTAAAGATGGGTTAAAAAAAAAATCACTTTTTATAAAGGCGGCAAAGAAGTGTATTGATCAATGTTGCACTCCCAAGCTTCAACATAACTTTATTTGCTTTGCCTCCACAAATACAGAACAAGGCTCTTTTCTTTTCCAGCTGTTTCTCAGGCTTTCTTACCTTGTCATTGACAAGTACCACAGGTGAGGCAGCTGCTTCAAATTCACTTTTTGCTCCTTTCTTATTCAGTTATGGATATGGTTCTGCATCTGTGTCAATTTTACCACAGTGTCAAATGCTAAAACATTCTCAGCCCCTACAGAGCAGCAATCCAACCTCCACAAATCCAACAGGTATTGAAAATATATATATTAAAAGGTTATGGTTACATTACCCTTCAGGTGCCCTGAGGGCACTAGCAATATCCACCTCATCAATGTACATTTTCTGAGAACTGTTCCTACCCCCAACAAGGTCTTGTGTTCAGGAGCCTGGACAGTGCAGTCACTTAATAGAATCCAAATGCAAACCTCAATGATTATGCACTTCTCTTCATCTCAAAACAGCCTATATGGCAATGGGGAAAAATATCAACAAACAATTTGCATGATCATAATTTAAAGTACCTTTTCCTAGTACCGCCTTTCTTGATGATCAGCCAACCCCTTCAACATTGTAGTTTTAACGTTAAAAGCAAAATTCTTGCAGAACAAAGTGCAGCACCATGTCAGAAAACTCTTAAGCCCAAAATCTATCAACATGTCATGCAGCTCCATTCAACAACTGCTTCCTGTACCAGAGCACCATAGTTAAGGTATTCTACACCCTTGGATTTGCTGCCTTCTATCTAATGTACTGAACGCTCTTCCAAAAATGAGACACTCTACACCAGAACAAGGATACTTTAGATAACGAACAGAGGACAGAAATACTCAGTTGTCAGTGGAAAATCTTTTTTCACAAAATAGCCACTCCATCTCTGACATCTCAGCCCTTGGCCTCACGAAAGTCTTAAAAATATCTTCAAAAGTCAAGTCTGGGAAATGAAATTCAAAACTCAAGTGGATACTTAAAATTATGGATGCAGAGGGAAAGGTGGCTTTAGAACACATGACATTTTTTCCCCACTCCCAGATAGACCCTTGCCATTTCACAGCTGGTAAGTACTTTTCCTTGTTTGTCCAAGAGGAACGAATGTCTTTTTCACCTCTCCCTTTTCCATCCGTCACTAGTCCTCAAGTATCAAGAACTTTTTTTTTCTTTTAAATCATCTAACTATTAAAATAATCAAGCTCAAAATACTTTAAACATAGTTTAAAGCTTACAATATCTATATTGGACTTGAGGAAGACCTTGCTTGTCTGAAATGTTGCTTATTTTTTCCTCAATTCTGTCAGTTTAATAAATAGTATTATCTCACCTTGTCAATATTTTGCTTTTTTAGATCCCATATCATCCCAGCTCTAAGGACACAGCTACACAAATGTTTCAGCTTACAAAAACACCCAAATGACATGTTTCCAAAACAATATTCACTTTGGTTTTAAGAAACACCAATGCTTTTCAGCATGTGCATTTACAAAACATAGAATCATGTAAATGGTAATCATTTTAGACCTGTTCACATTTGGTAAAGCCTAGGGAATACATGCTATGACTGTTCAAGGTTGAGCACCTATAAAACCTCTGTATAGGCAGCACTAACTCTTCAAATCTGGATTTGTTTTATAGTTGTCTACTATCCTCTTCTGAAATCTCCAGGGGTTTTTCCTTTTATACTGCTTTCTTCACTGCCAGGGGCAAAGTGCATCTTGCACAAGCACAGCAGGATGGAGCAGGTACCACTCAAGTGTTTCCCCAAAACATTGTGCTTTTTATGACATGTGGGATGACGTAGTCAGAGGATATTTCCAGGATTTTCCCTTTTTGCCTTTATATTGCATTTCTTGCCCCAACCTGCCAGATCTTTGACTGAATAGCATTTGATAGCTTTCAAGACACAGTATGAGAATTTGTCATTTCCCAGGTTCCAAGAGCAGAGAAGTGGGGGAGAGGGAGCTGCCCACACATGAGGTGCACTGAGGACATGGGGAAGCTCTTTCAGTTTCTGGCACAGAAGCATAGAATGGTAGGGGTTGGAAGGAACCTCTAGAGATCATCCAGTCCAACATCCTGCTAAAGCAGGTTCCCCTCAATCAGGTCACACAGGAACATGTCCAGGTGGGTTTGGAAACCTCCAGAGAAGGAGATTCCACACCTTCTCTGTGCCAGGGCTCACTCACCCTCATAGGAAAGATGTTTTTTTCCTCATGTTTAAGTGGAATTTCCTATGTTCCAGCTTGTGACCCAGGTAGTAACATTGGTAGAAAATCAAGCAATATAGCTATAGGGCAATAAATCAGTAAATAACACAATTTTTTTTTTTCTGGGTTGAATCAGATGGAAGTTTGAGATAGGAAAGTAGATTCTTACTCCATCACTTTTCATGCTGCATCTGTACCATCTTTCACACCAAGTGAAACATATAATGCAGAATGAAAATGGTTTTATAAAACAATATTGGCAGAGGCATTACAGCCCATAAGTCCAACAATTAACTGTTGCTCATTTTGTTGAAGATAGTATTTTCAGTCTTAGCTTTGACAATTATTTTCCCTCACAGAAACAAAATTCTTCCTATTTACTGTTTTTTTAACCTTGTGTGAGAAGACTGCATTTACACTGGTTTTCCTGTACATCTAAATCAGCTGGACACTCTGTGAAAAAAAATTACTAAATCTCCTTTAACAAAATCACAGTGATTGAACACATTTATTTGCTTTCCCGTGGCACTGTGCGCTCTGGGTGTGTTCGGAGGAGCTCCCTGCTAGTGGCTGCCTCATGGGGATTCTCTACAGAATATATCATTTTAGTTAAATATTCTTCTCATACAAGCAATGCAATTATTAAAAAATACACAGTTAATTCTGAAACTAGTACATTTCTGCAAAAGCCTCATTTAGTTTTTTGAATTTAATATAACTCAAGAAAATACCATGATTTCACAGAGTTACAGAATCACACAATCTTAAGGGTTAATTTAACTACAACAAATCCCTATCTCTGATCCTTCAATGTTTAAAGAGCAAATTCAGTCTTTTCAGGTTCTGCCATGCTTTGAAAACCTCTTGAAAAACTGACTGCCCAAGACTAGCTGTGTTATGTAGGCGTAGGACTGGCATGACAGAAAACATTCCATCTCACATAGCTACTCTTGTACATTTTTAAGACCTACAGCCTTAAAAAGATTGTGTTATAGTGCTACTGTTTTTCCAGTTATCCTTCCAGTTATTTGCAGTTTTGCTAAAAAACCCAGACACCATCACTATAATGATCTGTAGATGCTTGCAGTGAAGTCACTTGTATACATCTACAGCAGTCATGAGCATCAAGTTACTCTCACAGAGATGTTGAAACCTCGTAACCCACACCTTACTCAAGCCGTATGTACTGGCAGTGCTTACCAATGTAGTTACTAGTTGTCAGAGCAGCACAGAGTCTACTCTAAGATTTTAAAGTATTTACTTATCAACTTCAAATGGACCACTTCTTTCAACTAAGCACACCTGGACTAGTGAATCCAATGCCATGAACAAGAGAGGGAGTAATTGCCTAGCTCCTCAGGTTACTGTTGATTCAACAGTTCACTTATTTTTCATCCCAATGGAATGTTTACAAAGTGCAGGAAAAAGAACATTGACTAGAATGAATAAAACTTTTTAAAATTTAAGTATGTTTCAGTCCATTAGAAAACAGTATTTCATTTTTTCAGGCTTTTGACCACTTACAGTGAAATCCAATGTAGAACCCATTACAGCATTACATTTCAAAAAAACCCATTACCTGCTTAACTAAACCAAAACAGCACCAATCATTCTGAGTCTATTTTCCTAAGGCTTCCAGAAAAATTAAGACAATTTCTTTTTGATATACATAAATCCTATCAGCAATGTCCATGGCTCAGATAAACTATTCAAGATCCTTCTTTCCTAATCATCTTCCCTGAAATAATCTTTCGGCTGGTGGCTTGTGATATGATTCAGGGATAGGCTGTCGGTGGCAATTTTGTAAACACATGATGACAGAGCAGAAGGTAAGACTGTAAGACTACACTTTCATAGAATGTTGTTGTTATGCAGAAGTTGATAAAGTGCATCTGCCACTTCACTTAATAACAGTCTGTGGATGTTACTGGACATTTTGAGCCACTTATTGTTCAATAAACTTCATAAAACTGCTCTGACTTTCACAGCACGATCTATAGTCCAGAATAGAATTTGGAGATTGTCCTTACAGATTTTTTTAAATAGAAGTCTCTGGTTTTGTGTTGACACACAGTATTTGCTTTAAATAGGTTAACGTGAGAAGCAGCCAGGGAGCATTAGAAACAGCAAACACAGATCATGCACTCAGGCATTCCCTGAGGATGCACACAGGAAGATGCACGTAAGGCCTGTGAGGTCACACAAATAAGACAGTGCCGGCTATGCAGATGAGTGGCCATAGAAATATCCCACACTGTGGGATATTCCCAACCAGGAAAAAAAGTGGCAGGTGGTACCAATGAGCATGTAACACTCTGCAGCTCTGAAATAAATAAATGGTCGCCCCGGGGTGAAAGGGAGATGCCAGGAGTCATCATAAAACTTAAGAAAAATGTGGAGTTCATTGAATCTCTGTCAAACCAGAGTGACAGAGGCTGCTCCTTTGGATGCTGATGTCCCAGGTGACCTGTAGCAGCTCTTTCCAAAGTTAAGCAAAACAGGGAGAGGGGAAGGACAATAACACTAGGGTACACTCGCCCATGATACATGTGTATAGGTATCACCAGTCTCACAGTACTAGAGCACAGTGATCATTACGGGCTGAAATCTCTCATTCTCAACTTGGTGTATTGCAGGAAGAGATCATTTTTTGCATGCTTTCAGTGAATACACTTCTGATAGTGACATGGCCTTCCAGATCTGCATTCAACCAAACCCACAGCAGAGCCTTGCAAAGCCACTTCCTACTGATGTACTCCACCCCCTTAAATCATGCATGGGACAGGATTTGAGTGCCCAAATAGAATTAACCTTACAGACACCTTTGCCACTCTGGTTTCTGTCTCTCACACCTCTTTGGGTTTTTTAGCTTTTCTCTGTATCGATGATTTTTTCCCTTCATGATTTTTACTCATTCCTGCCTTTTCTGTTTGTAAGGAAGATGGATATTGCCAGATGGGTACATATCACCTTGATGGGTGATATTTAAGAAGTCAGTCTTATTTTTGATTGATGCTGAGTTTTTGTTTGTTTCTTCTCTCAAGCTGAAGAGATGAAACTCACTTTTTGTTTTAAAAAGCCAGAGGATCTAAAATTATATACATTTTTTACTAGTTCTCTCTAGAAGTCCCTTCCAACCCTACCATTCAATGATTCTCCTTTGAATTTAAACCAGAACTTTGTGCTTTTTCAGGTCTGATCCTTGCATTTCCAAAATGCCACAGTGATTTTTGTTACTGTGATTCCTAGTGACTTGTGGATGGGTCATGCTGCTAACATGCAAACTATTATACTGAGAAGTTACCAAAGTCACATTTCTGCATCTCTTGAGACTATGAAAACTATTCCTACTTGATTTTCAAAACAATTGCTGAAAACTGTAACGAATAAAAAATAGATCACAGGCTGATTTATGTAGATTTTCATTGTTCACTCCCCAACAGGCTGCGAGTCATAATTTCCAAAGACAACAATATGAACATCTCTAAGGGATGATATCAATTCTTCTGAAGGAAAATCTGTGAATGTCCACTGAGTTATGAAAATATATCGAGCAACCAAGATGTAGCCCTGCAAATTATCAAGGGTAAATGGGTATAGAAGTCACTTCTGTAGTTTTTCTTCAGTCGTAACTCCCAAACACATAAAAACTTTACTCCACATTAGATTCCCACAATGTCCACTGTGAACCATTCAAACACTGCAAACAAAATGTGTTTATATAAATAATTACACTCTTAAATATTAATGGAATTTTAAAAATGGAAATCTTAACCAGCAAACATGCCACTGAAGCAAAAATTAAGATTTCTACTTTATTCCATACCACTGAGGGAGGAGAGTCCTGGAAGAAGGATTCATTTGGAAGGATGCAGCCACACAGAGACTGAAAGTCAAGACATGAGAGAGATGAGAGGTGTGTTCTGTGCTTGAGCTCCCAACACACTGGCATAGATCATAAGCTCTGTGACATATAGACACGTAAAAATCAGAATCTTCACATAAATGTTTTGGCATGCTAAATAATTAAAGATGAGAGATTTAATTAATCACGGGGGTTTTGTCCATTTCCTTCCATTCTTTCAGTTCAGAGCAATAATTCTTCTGGTTAAAAGGTTAACTGCTTTAGTAGTTTAATTAAAGCATAGACAGGTTTATAGTTTCAATATTATGTGAAGTCTCTATTCTGTTACTGGATCCACTTTAGTTTCTCTGTTTAAAACAGAAAAATATTATTTGAAAAATCAGGTAAAAATTAATTTTTTTTTAAAATGACAGACTTTTTCTTGTCACAGTTTCTTTAAAAGGGTATCATTAATAAACTCCATGCTGTTACCAGTAAAGGATCTGCAGAGTATTCCCTGAAAAACTTCAGCAAGTAGGAGTCTCATAGGTAGTAACAACAAAACCCAACCCAAACCTCCAGGGAAAAACAAGCCTTAAAGAGTACAGTAACATAAGAGGCCTGTGGGTAGTGACAGAGATTATATTTATGATCCCTAGTCTTTGGGAAGAAACACTGGTTTCTATTGCCTTTCACTTTTTTCTTCTGAAATGCCTTACAAGAGACTGGTCATTATGGGAATCCAACACTGTGTTGCTTTGAAAACAGCAAAAAACCAGTTCACAAAAAATGTGAGATTCATTCTAGCTTTCAGCAGTAGGTTAAAAGGACAGCTGCTTTTCCAAAGCCTTTCTTCTCTGTGCTCCAAAATACAGCTAGATGGCAAATACAGTGTAAGGGACAAATCAATTATTTACTACATAATCTTGAACAAATCTGTTAAAATTTTTCCGAGGATGTAAATAATTCATGTGTAACAAAATCAAACTAGGATCTCTAAGATGTACAGATAGGGAATGTGTGACAAGAAAAATGATGCTTCCTGAGTAGGGATTTCAAACTCATCAGGTTTTGCAGTATTCACTGTCCAGGGAAAAGGTGTTCTTTTAACAGTTGTGTTTCTTTCATCTCTCAAATGTTTTGTTATGCTCTGAAATCCCTTTTCTGTCTTCCACATGGAGAAAAACATCCCTGTTCGACACATGGGACTCTTGGTAGGGTACTGGCTATAACTGTGTTTGCACTGCAACAGACAGGCTTTGAAAGCCTGCTTGTCCCAGATTCCACATGTAAACTATACCCAGAAATCAAACGAGGTCTCCTGTGGGCTATCCTGAGCTTAAAACCAGGGACAGAGTCAGAGACAAGCTATGTGGGTTGAACCACAAAGCAAGGCTAGAGAAATGAATGGTCTGCATTTCAAGGTAGCAGATATTGTAGGTTACAGAGCAGACAGTTCCCCTTCAATCCCTGAAACAGGACAAAGAAGCTGTCCTGCACAAAGCCCAGCATAATCTGAGGAGCAAAACACATTTTCTCAACAGTTATTTTCTTTTTATTGCTGTAGTCATTTGAAGCTCTCCAGAGGATGTGATGCTATTGCAACTCCCACATATCTTGGATTGATGGGCAAGAGGTTAAGAGACACCACTGCAGCCTAATTGTGTGTGTCTAGGCATATTTATATCCATACTGGGGGGTAGTCTATCAGAGGAAAAGCCACCTCTCACCTCAACCACCTCTCAACTCTTTTCAAGTTGGCAGTGCTGCTGAAGATGGGCAGACACCTTCTACGGAAAATACCCATTTTCAAAATATCTGTCAAATAAGCTTTAATAACTTGGAATATTATTCCCCACCACCTTATTAGATATTTTTTTTTATTTGTTTATTTTAAGCTAAAATGGTTCAGTTTTTTCTTTCTCTCAGCAGTGCTGCCTTCCTCATACCACAGGCTGGATTGTGTACAGGGAATAAATCCAGGCTGGGCAGCAAGAAATAGCACTTTGCAGCATATTGTTCTGTGCAGAATTCTAAGTTCTTGCTGCAAATGCTGGAAAACACGCTTCTACTGGTACTCAGCAGGATGACAGTCTTGACAAACACTACTGGGAAGCTATCAGTCAACATGTCAGGGGATTAAGGAATGAGAAAGAACAACAGTTTTATGGTTAAGGAAACTCACCATCATGCTGTACAGCGGCCTAGCCTCCGAATCCCTATGGGAGGGTGCTACATCACCCAAATAAAATGTTTTACAGGCAGTTGCAATTTGCACATTCCTCCTTCTGTGAGCATCTGACTCAAGACCTTCTCATGTGACTTCTGGTAGGGTTGCTCAGTCTCTGTGAAGGGATCAGTGAGAAAAGTCCTTCCAGCAAATGATGAGAATATTGGTCATAAAAAGAAGTTCTCCTGCATTTGTGTTTGGAGCTGTCTACAGCTATTCCTTATGAATCCATAACAGGGTTGGAGAGCAGACAGTGAATAAGGACTAAGGCCACAGTTTACACACAGAAATTGCCATAAAATCAGGAAGAATTCTTTTATCTTTGAAAAAAAGCTTTAAGTTGCTTTTCCTGAAGTTTTGGGGAGTTTTGTGCAGAGTCTTGTATCTATAATTTGTTTGCTGATACACAGTCACACATCTGAATCACAGAACCATAGAATCATAGAACCAGTGAAAAGACCTTGGAGATCATCAAGTCCAACCACTAAACCTCCTTGCTGATACACAGTCACACATCTGAATCACAGAACCATAGAATCATAGAACCAGTGAAAAGACCTTGGAGATCATCAAGTCCAACCACTAAACCTCCTTGGTCCTGCTGGTCACACTGTTGCTGATACAAGTCAGGATACCACTGGCCTTCGGCCACCTGGGCACATTGCTGGCTCATGTTCAGCTACCTGTCTATTAACACTACCAGGTCTTTTTTCACAAGACAACTCTCAAGCCACTCTGTCCCAAAGCTGTAGCATTGCCTTGGGTTGTTGTGGCCGAAGTGCGGGTCCTGGCACTCGGCCTTATTGAACCTCATACAGTTGGTCTTGGACCACTACTGTAGCCTGTCCAGGGCCCTCTGCAGACCCTTTCTGCCCCCAGGTAGATCTACAAACTCCCCCAGCTTGGTGTCATCTGTGAATTTACTGAGGCTGCACTCATTGATAAATATGATAAATATAATTGATAAATATGTTAAACAGAACTCATCCCTGGGGAACACCACTGGTGACTGGCCACCAACTGGATTTAGCTCCATTTCCCATCACTCTCTGGGCCCAGCCATCCAGCCAGTTTCCACCCATCACAGAGTAGGCCATCCAAGCCATGGGCAGCCAGTTTCTCCAGGACGATGCTGTGGGAGACTGTGTCAAAGGCCTTACTGAAGCAGGCCTTACTGAACAAGCAGGCTACATAAAAAAATGAAGTAGTCTGCATAAAAAAAATCAAGATAGATATTAATCTTTTTTAAATTGCTTCTACTCCAAACTGTTTTAATCTCTTGAAATGAGGTTTTTCATTAATAGATGGTGTCTGGATTAAATGCTGCACTCTCAGTTTTTCTTCTAATATACCAATTATGAAGCATGTTTAATGTGACAAAAAAACTCGCAGCTTTATCAATATTTCATTAGCAGTAGAATGTGTCTTCCTCGATGCCTTTTGGCAAATATTAATTTACTGTACCCTTCGTAGTTAAAGGAAATCACCTGCTGTTTCATATCAATGCAAAGAGGAAAACAGAAGACTTCAAATACTCATTATCAGCTCCACTCCATAAAGCATATCTTGTTTGTTTGATTCCCTTATTAGATTGCTCTTTTCTTTGTTATATAGAAAACAACAAAGCACCCGACAACAACAATAAATCTAATTGTGTGAAAGGCTTTCATGTATTTTTTGTGTGAACAGGAACAGGCAAATCTTGTACCTCAGTGCTTTTCTCATTTAAGTACATTAATATTTTCAAAGGCTATAAATAAAATCTTGATTTCAAAGCCTTATAGTTAAAATACTAGTCTAATTTGGGAAATTAAAAACAAAAGATTGAGAGGGAGCTGCAGAGATAAAGCTTCTCATAGTGAAGCAGCAGGAACTACACATATTTTGTGACCTTGCTTTGCAACCAGTTCATGCAATTTGGTAGAGGATATCATTGTAGTAATTACATATGGGTTCCCTGCTGCCACAGTTATCCGTGGTGTTCTGGGGCTCAGAGGAGCAGTGTTTCAGTGTGATAGATTGCTATGGAAAATTGCCCATGCTAGAAAGCAAGCTGTCTGACAAAAAGAGGCAATCATACGACTGGTTCCTTGGCCACAAATTCAGGGATGGGGATCACAAATACAAAATGAGTTTTAGTAACTGAAAACCGATGTTTCGCACATTATTGTTTCACTCTGATTGTCATCAGACACTTTCTTTTATTTGGATGCCAAGTTCCCCAAAACTGATGGATTAAGATATAAGTAAACAATAGTGTCTTACACAGCCCCTGTCATCTTTCCCCAGTCTTCTGAGAATATGACCCTGGAGGTCGGCTAATCTTTGGTGCCTGAAAAAGAATGGGGTGCTAAACATAACCTGCCCTCCACAGTCACCCCAGACCTGGGACTGCTTCCCAGGTATGTAAAGAAAGGCTTCCCAACAATGAGGAGACATGTAATTCCATCCTATTTTTAGCTTATTAGAGGTTAACATGCAGCTAAACCACTATACTACGTATATTTTAATTTTCTAACATCACTTTCCTTAGAAAGTCTATTATTATCTTTTCACAACAATGGACCACATGTAGCGAGCAGTATTTTTTCTCATTACTTAGACTTTATTTCTAAGCTCAGCTTCTTTCTACCTTAAAAGTCGTAGCCCATTTACAAATTCATGTTATTCTCAACATGAATCACAGAATCATACAGAACCACAAATATTTCTGGTTTCAGCAGAAATATTTTCAAGACAAACATTTATTTTATTTCTTATTCCAATAGCTTGCAAATGCCATGAAAGTATTGTGGCCTAGTTCAGAATCCCATAATAAAGAAAAGTTATTTCTAAATTTAAAAGTTTTTATACTTGTTTAACTATAAACCCAAGATTTTAGAAAAATGAACATATTTGTAGAAAGTAACTGTGACCTCAGAGTCAGCAGACTGTTTAGGTTTTCAAAATGGAGAACATTGCAGAAAAGGTTGCTAAGGAAATACTAACTGTATTCTCCTGTGCAAATGGATCATGGTACAATCTTTAGCTACAGAGCCACATCCTGGTCAGGTCCCAGGTCCTACAGTGTACCAGATATGATGCTGGAGGGGTGCTCACTGAGCAATGAGGGCTCCGTACCAATTAATCTCCAGCTTCACATGACAGTTGGAATACAGGCTTCCCACCAAACAGTAACAAGCCTAAAGCATTACAGAGATCTCCTTTTATATACTGATCACCTAAAAACACCGTGCCTCATTATATTCAGATTTTTCCTGTTCATAGGATCACTTGTAGGCCATGAACCAAATGACCAGGAGTGCCTGTTTCTGGAGTTTCTGGAACAGCCAGCCTATTAGCTCATATGGACAGGCAGGGATGATGGGCAGTTCACCTTAAGCCAGAGCATGAAGGGTACATCCAAAGCTCGTGGAGAAAGAAAACTGGAGTGCCCAGAGCTTATGGAGAAATCTCAGAAATTTGCCTTTTGAGTTTTTTCTTGATTGGATTGATCAGAAATGGGTTATACAGAGTACCATACAGAAAGACTGCTGCACAAGTGTGTGGAATTAGAAACTTTCAATCCAGCAATTCCCAGAGAATTGAGAAAATACACATATGGATAATGCAGATTGTGAATTTATAGGGGTGTTTGCACAAGAAGGCAGCAATATCTCATTAGGGATGGGGAATCTGCACAAGACAGACAAGGAATGGCTAGAAGGGACAAGTTAAATATGTAAGTAATTTTGTTGGGAAATAACTAGAGTCAGTTAAGCAGAAATAATTACACTGAAGATTAATAGCAAGAATAAACAAGGAAAGACCCTGAGTAAGGGCATTTATTTGTGATACGAATGAAGTCGGTCAGTGCTTTCTCTAAGAACTCTACAAGCACAGCCAGTGCTTGTCAAATTACAATTGCTCGTGCAATTACACAGCTAGGAAAGTCATTAGCCAGAAGGTAATAGGAAGATTTGCTAAGACTCTCAGCCAAACAGGTAATTAATAATTGAAGGGCATATGTATCTGATGCAGGTCTGCTGTATTTTAAACGATTACCAATACAGAATATTTTTGCAGATAATTAACAAGTTTGACAATCCCTCTTAACTTTTCAGGATGCAAGGTTCTGCAGAATAAGGCCTTCATTTTGTGTATGCATGCATGCAAGCTGCATGTGTTTGTTTATGCCCAATATTTGGCAGATTAGAGGTGTATGCACAGAAATATGGGCCACAATTTCAATGTTTCAAGACAAATTATAACTAGAAGTATACAGAGAAAACTGCATTGAAAAGAAGAAGTAGAGAAAAAAGGAGTAAAATCTTCAAGCATATAGACTCATAGAACTATGAAAAGTGCTGAAATCAAGGAAATCTGTGAAACAACACATCATGGCCCATTAGACATAACATGAAAATCTTGCAGCTGTAATGCATTTTTGTTGAATGGATTCAGTCATTCCTTTGTGGATATACTTCTCTCCTATGGTCAATAAAAATTATACCCAGGAGAAATTAGACAGTGGTATTGCTACATTTAGATGGCACAGATCAAAACATGTTCTCCATAAATCAGGATTATGCCTACTTAAAAGATGTACAGTAGGAGTTTCCTAACTATTCTATAGAATTGTCTGTGATATAAACCTTTCTGATTCACTAAGCCAGGACACTAAAAAGTCATAAACACCAGCTTGAGGCAGCAAAAAGGGCAGTCATATGAATATAATACAGAATTGAATACAAATAAGATGTCTATGGCTGTCTTACAGAATGATTCTATGATGTGATTCTTTTCTCCCTTCAAGCCATTTAAGATATCCTGGGATATCATTTCATGTGTCCATGACTCCATACAGACACATGTTTGCCTTACCTGGTGGCTCTGTACTGAAAATCAATGTGCACATAACACAAAATTTATGTTCTTTATAGCTCTTCATCAGATTCATGTGCCATATATTTTCAGTAGTTCTTGTTGCAGGTATTAAAAGGTATTTGCTAATAACAGTCACCAATAGAGCAAGTGGAAGAACTATTTCTATTTTCCTTGGTAGTACAGTGGATGGGAACAGCTGAAAGATCTTTCTGATAGGACTGTCCAGAGGAACATCTCTTCACACTGAATCAACAAGACAAAACATTAAAATTAGCAATTTTACTTTGCAGTAAAACCACTTGGGAAGTATTAGGAAGTGTAACCTGGTTTTCTGCTCATTTTATACAGTGTGACTCGTAATGAAATAGAGATGAATATGATTGGCGTGACCAGTTACCATATTTATGAATGAGAAAAAAAGAGGACGGTGAGCAAATGTGTGCTGAGGTTGTGGGAAAGATCTCCATCTCTGTTGTTTTAAAAAGTACCAGAGCTAAGTGAGATCTCTGCTTGCGTGCTTCATGAAGGCTTCTCAGTGTGTGCAGAGGAACCCATCCGAGCATGAAAAAGCAGCCAGGAAATGCTGGCCTCCAAGGAATAACTCACCACTCCAATATTAAACATGTGTGAATTATTTAGTCTGCCCTTTACACAGATTTTCAAGTGAGGAGAAAGCAATGAAAAATCATCAGCAACTAGTTATTCACTGTTAGAAATATTTATATGTTATTCTAAAACCTGAACGTAATTAAAGAAGAAATAAAGGATATTTGACTTGTCTAACACTTTACTCCATGTGTATGCTGGTGTTTCTAGCACTGGTATCACTGTGCTTCACCTTCTGTGAATCTGTGATAATGAAGCAAATTTGAGAAATGTAGGTACAACTCTGGCCTAAAATAATCTCTTTAGTCTGAGTCCAGCTACAGAACCTTATTCTGGGAAGAAATATCTATATTTTGATGTACTGGAAAAAGCAAATACAAAACAGAATTTCCAGACACTGACTGATGAACCTTTACCTCAAAAGCAGCCGTGTTATGAACACAATTTTCCTTCAGCCCAATGGATTCATGGCATGGGCTGAGGCAGGTAGAGAGAGAGCCTAGAAGTCCTGTTCCAACCTACCCCATCCTGCTGCCCAGAGAAAAGACAGGTGAGGAGTGCACACACAGCTCACACAAAGGAGCAGGGCGAGAGCTGCCATCAGTGCAATGGTTTGTTAAGGTCAACAAAAGATGAGGAGGTCACCGGATGCCCTGGCAGAAAAAGAGCACAAGCCACAAGCAGGAAAATGGAGAGATGTGCGGCATGGTTTTTTACCACAATTAGCAGTTGCTTTTTTGCTGGAGTTGCCTATGCCAGATCCTGTAGATTAGAAATTTAGAAATGTCTACCACAGGAGTTCTAACTATTTAGTTTCATAAATTTTTCTAAGTCTTCATATGTACCAAATGTATACATATTTATAGAAAAAATTCCAGGGCTGGAAACAACTCTGCCCATAAGCAGTCTGGCTATCTATAAAATGTTGGCTCATATCTCACTCTTTTTCATAATTTTCCTTTATCTGGGAAGTTTTAACACATTGCAGCAATCTCTTTTGACTTATAATTTTGTTGCCTATACAAAGTCACTGCTAACAAAGTTTGCTAATACCTAATTCCTGTTCAGTTCATCCCACTAGTTCCCATGTGACCATTTTCATCAATCTTAACTACTAACTGCTCAAGCAGTTTCAGGCTGCAGTTACGTTGCCGTGCATCTTTATCTCAGAAGATGTGTACATGTTAAACTCCATCAATTTCTCTCCTGAAATAATTCTCTGTCAACTCTTTTATGTTTGTATTTGTACTGCTTTGAATTCCGTGACACTCACCTTTCAAGAAACAAGAACAACTGCCACCAAAGAAGAGCTCAGAATTGCATTATCTGCTTTCCATGTTGCTTCAAAGGGGTTGTTTTAAAAGGAGATAGTTGTTTCCCTTGTTGCACTCTGTTATAATAACTTGCTCTTCAACTGTAGAGAAAAGCACTCCTTTCGTTTCCAAAGATCCTAACAGCATCAGTTGATGCTTAATGTGCTAATATAATGTGCTAATATTATTTACAATTAAATCATAACATCCACCAGATGTTTTACAGGCCAATATGACCAGAAGACAAAGTTTATTATAAATTACTCCTAAAAGCTATCTCCTGGGACAGTAACTTCAGGAGCAATTAAGGTATTTACCTACATTAAGGGGGAAAAAAATAATCTTGCCTACCACTTATTTCTTTGTGTTGCTTTCATTCAGAGGTCCTGCAGAGTTTGGTTCCCCAAGTCTGCAAGGCACTATGATA
This sequence comes from Urocolius indicus, assembly GCA_013401255.1. Lineage (NCBI taxonomy): Eukaryota > Metazoa > Chordata > Aves > Coliiformes > Coliidae > Urocolius > Urocolius indicus. Next base: position 230,715 of record WBNH01004820.1, on the reverse strand, counting down.
TATATGCCCATCAAATAGCACAAATTCATAACTTCAGACCTTGCTTTAGGCTTTTGAGCCATACAGCTGAAGAACCTGGCAAAGAGGCGTTTCTGGGGTGATCAAAGCAAATTGCATACCACCCTGTGGACATTGTAAAATAAAGAAATCATAAATACAAAAAATCTTACCACTAAGTGACCAAACTATACATAGGAGATGAAAACTCAAGCATTCTGTGGCTTTAATGTCAGTGTCAGTGGTTACACAGAGGGCTCCCCAAGCCTTTAGAGGCCATGCCAAGTGTCTTGGAAAACCAAGGTATGTACCTTTTTTTCTATTAGAAGCAGCCCTGCTGGTAGCTAAGTTAAACACATGTATTAATGTCTGACGGATCAAGGCTGATCTTCCCTAAACACCCTGGTTCCATACAGTTAGGTACAAAACATTAATAAAGACAAATTAAAATATTTTTTAAAAGATCTTTGTATTTGAAAATAGAATAATTGACAAATGGAAATGGGAAGAACCTAGTGAGGTCATGTAGTCCAACTCCCCACACAGAAAGATGGAATCAGCTGCAGTCATGTCAGCCTTCAGGACCATTCTTGGACAACGATGCTTCCACAGTCTTCCAGATGGCCTTCCCTGCTTACAACATCCACCTGTTTAAATGTCTCACTTGAGTGATTCTGCAATTTCCACCCATTACTACTTGTTCTATTACCTTTTTATGATTTGAAGACGTACTGCATGTGACCTAACTTTTCCTCCTCAGGCTGAAGAACCCCATTCTCATCAAACTGACAGCAAGATTTCATTATAAGGAATGGTGTTTTTCTGTCTTCCTTCTCTCCATTTTTCAGCACAACACAATTTTCGTTATTCCAGATATCTCACCAACCTTTTTGTTTTTTTCTTCCTTCTGCCTCCTTTTACCATTCTCTTTTGGTGAAAATAATAGTGACAAATCAAAATTACAAGGAATCCAAAAGTCAAAAGCCTTAAAGGCTGAAAACTTCTGTCAAAACTAATTTAAGAGGTTTTTTCCTTTGAAAATGTGAAACTACACCTTAACATACAAGTTGGACACATGCAGCAGCATCTTAAAAAATTGTTATGAATGTGCTGCTGTTCTACTCAGTGCAAAAATAAGACAGGGAATACAGCTACAATTATGATGACAATTTGTAATTCTGAAAAGAAAATTCTGTAACTGTAGGCAGCTTCCATTATACTTGAGCATGTTGAGATGAATGAAAGCACTGATGAAATAATCATGGCTATTCTACATGTATAAAAATCAAATCAGAAGAACCTCTGTTCACTCATTGCTGCTGAGATTTTCCTATGATGCTTAAAAAAATATTCTGGCCTGACTATGTGTCTTGTACCTTAGTAAGAACATGTGGCAGAATAAAGGGACTGACTGCAGAATTTTTACAAAAATTTGGTGTCTTGATATGGTGAGCAACAGTATCATCACATAGTCCTATCCACAGGCTGAATAATCTCATCTTAAAAATTGTGGAGCTTTTTTAGATACTTTTACATAGAAATTATTTCTGAATCTCCTTCCTTCCACATTAACAACCTCACGATTTCTAAATTTATTAAAATTTCAGGTCTGAATTTCATCATGGCCAAATGTACCCAAGTGTTTTGAAGCCAACACAGTCTTTCCATTTAAGTTATTCTTTCTCTTCACTTACAACTCCTATCAGAATATTTATGCTTGGCACTTTGTAATGCTAAGCAAGATGAATCTTTTAAGTCTCATCTCATGTATCAGGCTTTTGATTCCCCTCATGACTTAGTAACCCATTTTCTTCATCTTTGGGGTGATGCACACATTCATGCTGGAAGCCAAGCAAAAGAAAAGTAAGGCCAGAAAGGTCTGGTGGACACTTGTCCCCAGCCACCAGCTCACATGCTCAGCTGTAACTGCAATGTTCATAGAATGACTCATAGAATGATAGAATGGTAGGGTTGGAAGCGACTTTTAGATATCATCTAGTCCAACCCCCCTGCAGAAGCAGGTCTACCTAGATCAGGTCTCACAGGAACGTGTCCAGACGGGTCTTGAAGATCTCCAAGGAAGGAGGCTCCATGATCTCCCTGGGCAGCCTGTGCCAGGGCTCCCTCACCCTCACAGTGAAAGATCCCTTACAGTATTTGCTAACAGTCCTCACACAAATGACGGTAAAATGAAATAGATGCATTATAACAATGGTGGCTAATTGGCTACCTATATGTATTTATAAACTGCATCTCCTCATTGCTGAACTAGACAAAACAAGGGAATTTCACCCTGTCTGCTGCAATGGACTATTTTCTCCCATAACCACACTGCCTGTGTCCTGGCAGAAGTCAATGTCTTTTGATTAAGATGCAATTCTAAATAAGGTCTCATCAGATTCTTAGGGGATGGAGTCCATACTCCTCTGCTGAAACAGCAGTATTTTCTGGGATTGTTTCTGATATTTTCAGGGTCATTTGCCTTTGATAATATTAATGGTAACAAATACAGTCAGACCTTTCTGTTGAGGTTTTCTCAGCTAATGACCTCTTAGTTTGTTGTAAAAAATACTCATATTAGTTTCTGAGTGCAGAAATTTGTATTTTTGTACAAGTGAATTTCATCCCACTTCTACTACAAGAGACTTCAAGGTTATTTGACCCTCTTTGTATGATAACCAAATATATTCTTTACTGATGCAGTTTTCACACTTGAGATTGTCAGCAAATTTCATTAACACACTCCTACCAAGGTCAGAAATTAAAATACTAAATAAGATTAGCCCCCAAATCAGTTTTGGAGGGACTCATTAATATCTTCACCTTAGCCTAACACTTCCTTCTTTAGTAGCATCTGATCTTGTCTTTCCTCTGGCCAGTTCCTCACCAACAGTGAAATTACTATACTAATCCTACTTTCTCCAGATAAGAAAGCACGTTCCTCAGTGGCGATTTACTGAGGCTCAGGGAACTGGCATCTCCTGTGCCTATAGATTCTGTTGTCTAACCAAAAAACCACAATTGACTCCTTCGAAAGGAAGCATCAGGAAGTAGAACTTGACTGTCTTGGACATCCAGCTGTGTTCCTGTTCCATGGAAAAATATTATCCCATCTTAGTGTGGAAGCAAGAGGAGTAACTTTCCACAGATGTCAAATAAAGCTATCAGCACAGTGGTCCTGGCAGATGGCTGCATCTCATCCTGCTCCCATCACAAAGATATTTGCAGGAAGGGAGGTCAGGGATGCTGTTTGCTTGGGAGACAGGGCCTTAAACAGGAGATGGCAATATAACTCATTCTCCTCGCCTGCTGTGCCTAAATGACTCTCGCAGGGATATTTCTCTGCCCACTCTTGTAAAAGACCCCGATCCCTCTATTCCTCTCTTTTTCTTCTTGCCAGTAAGACAGAGCACTCTGCCACCACACACACACACACACACCCATCTTAGATCTTTCATCTTTAATTCATGATTATTTTTTTTCTGACACAGAAGATTTATTCAAACAACAATCATTTGAGTACCAGCTGATAGCCTTTGTTATACAAAGACTAGAGGATCAGAACACTCTCTACAAACTAGCATTATCTTAACCTCAATGAGGCTTCCTCAGAAAGGCTGGAGTGCTTTCACCTCTTCTATTACACACTAAAGACCATATGGAAACTCATTTAAAAGGAATGAAGTGCACTGACCTTCCATCATATTGCAATGCTTCCAAAGATCATCAAAAGCCAGAACAAAGCCATGGTGACAGATATATGGAGCATGGTGTATTCTTTTATTGTTACCAACTGAAAGCAATTTTTATCAATTACACACACATCGAGCACAGATTACACATCGGCTACGTGTTATTGCTGTGCTTATTGTTATAGTCAGTACTTCGCTGTGTTAGAGCTTACAATACTTTTGAGCAGAAATAAATGCTTTAATTTAAGTAGTGAGGGATAACAATTGCAGTTAGTCCATATAAGCAATTAAGTGAATTAAGCCTGCATTCTGTAGGGCTGTTCATTAATGTCATGTATTTAAATTTTACTGCCTTCCCCGTGGAAGATGTAGGCAGACTCCAATCCTGACGACACTGTACTACAACTGCAATGTGGGCTAGAGGAACAGCATTAAGGCACAAGCAGTTTGCACTGTTAACTCATAACCAGAATACAGGGCTGAGAAAAACACAGACCATGATAAACATCAACAAGAATCCACTTGAAGAGACATTTTTGAGGGCCACAGAAAGATATCATGTAGCCCTCAAGACATTTTATTTTTTAAATAATAGCTTTAAGATGTCACAGTTTCAGGTTTGTGAGTGACTTGAATCATGCACTGGAAACTTTAGAGCATTTTGGATTCTCTGCTTGAAGCAGGTATTAAGTTATTTCCTCAAGGCTGAGTTAACCTAATAGCAAGGGAGTCCAAAACAATGTCAAATGATTCATTTTTAAACAACTCTGAGTATTTATGCATCACCAAATAGTATACAAGTTTGATTTATCTTTTGCTAGTATAGTTAGGATTTAGCATCAAGCTCAGGATTCAGTCTTTGCTGCCTAGGTTTGAAATATTTATTGTTTCCTAATCCAATATGGAAAGTTGGGAGACAAAAATAAGTGGAGCACACTGCTTGCTGCTCTATTTTTGATAGCTTACTGATTTTTTTGAACAGTGCTGCTTAAAGAGTGTGAAGGATTTCTCAAAGATAGAAATATGTAAGCTACAATTGGTCCTTTCTCCAGTAAACAGTTTCCAATAATCTCAGAGGGAAAGAAAATGCAAGAGAAGCATACATGCCAAGATGCTGTATGGGAAAAACAAAACACATTATGCAAAGTAAATGGTGCATGCCTCTCGTGATTAAAAGGATGCAGGAAAACATCTGGACTCAGTGAATCTTGTCCTCCAAAAATGGAGACAATGTGGTGACTACTGGGGAGCAAATGAAAGAAAGCATAGACATGTGCCTGGATTTCCCTCAAAATTAACCAATGCTACAATGACAGCAAGCACACTGAGTCAGTGGCCAACAGCCTCCTAACACAGACCTGTGCCAGCAGACCAGTGCCTGAGAACAAAAGCCTGCGAACAAAAGCAGGCTTGATGGAGGAGAGCTCATTTCAATAATACTCCAGTTAAGCCCCCACATTCTGCCTCCAGGCTCTTGTGGATGGATATATGCCTGTACCGCAGCTGGGAGATGTGGCTGATCTGCATGCCCAGGAGAGATTTAATCTAATAGTGGTGCTGACGTGATGATTATCCAGCTAGCCTGAGCGTATCAATCTGTGTGACAACCATGTGTCTGATGGTAGCATTGCTGGAATCACAAGCAAGTAATATGACCTTCTTCAAAGAAAATCCCAGTGTTCTTGATTATCAATTGGATGTGAACCAGAAATAGATATGACCTGAGGTCAAAGATTTACTCCACTGCGGTGGTTTAGCCCTGGCTGGGTGACAGATGCCCACCAAGTTGTTCTATCACTCCCCCTCCTAAACTGGACAGGGGAGAGAGAAATATAACAAGAGGTTCGTGAGTCAAGATAAGGACAGGGAGATCACTCAGAAATTAGCATCATGGGCAAAACAGACTCAGCTTGGGGAGAAATTATTTGATTTATTAATAAACAATCAGAACAGAGCAGGGAAAATGAGAAATAAAACCGAATCTTGAAACACCTTACCCCACTCCTCCTTTCTTGTGGAAAGATAGAGAAGGGCAGGATTCAGCTCCAGACACATAGGTATGGCAATACAGGCGTATCTGTTTGAGCTGGGTATGCTCCAAGTAGATCACTGACAACCTAAACAGGTGGAAGTATTTAGTGGGCTATCCATCTCAGTCTTAGACATATCTTTCATATGGTCAAGAGAAGGTCAAGATGCTGTCTGTACCATCTATTTTAATCAGTTAGAGGAGACACCTGATTACAGTCCATCCTGATATAGAAAGGGAGAACTTTTGTTCTGATCCTCTGAAAGCTATTCTGCACCTGGATTTAAGAGAGCAGTATCTGGAGCTGGAGCTCTCCCAGGGATGATTAGGCTTCAAGCTTCCCTGAGCTGTTCCATAGAGATGCATAAAAGCTGCATAAATTTAAACTGAATCACTGTTCTTACTGTATGAGGGGCATGCCAATATACTCTGATGGATGAGATCTCATGCTTCAAAGAAAGAAGAGAAAGAGCTCCAGCAGTAGTCCAGATACAGGACAAAGCAGTGTTTTCCTAAAGGTCTTCTCACGTCACCATGGGATAGACCTGGCCTAGGGGTCATACCTAGGAAGCGTCTTTAAATAATGAAACTAAAGAATACCAAAGACCAAACTCAAGCACTGCAGCCCTGATTGTCTCTGATTAGCTCAATTACTGACTTTGTTTTTTGGCTATTCCAATGATTTATCTCTAACACAGATCTACTATGGAGAGAGTGACTGCCCAGTAGTACATTGCCAATACACAGTACTTGACTTTTGAGATACGAATAGGTCTCTACCTCTGTTTTACTTACACTTGTGCCAAATTTCAAGACCCTGGAGCTCATTAAATCTACAGACAGAGATGCTGATTGTCCAGTAGCCAAACACCAGGGTCTCAGCCACAAGACTCACACCTGAACAGCTCATGAGCCACATGTGTTTAAGAGCTAGTTGTAAAATGTGGTCTACACAGTGGTGTTGAGTCTATGAAAGGGTTTGCTTTTAAGATGTAATCACTGCTTAAGCATGTTCAAATGCTGCATCATCTCTTCATGCACTGTTAGTATATTATGAGTGGGTTTTTTCTCCATCAAAAAAACTCATGGAATGTCACTTCAAAGTGCAAATTCTCCTATGAAAAGTGAAAGAAATGCATTACATATACCATGATATATCACCCAGCCTGCTTGTCTTTCTCACTTACAGAACAGTTTTAAAGAATTGCTATGACAAAGTAAAAATGATTTATCTGTCAATGACATTCGGAGTTAAATCATCAAGTACATAGAGAATTATTCAAGGCTGAATAAACATTTAAAGTCTTCAGGGTTAATTTTTCCTGTCTCACTATATTTTAGACAGATCCCTAGAGTCTCAGCTAAGAGGGAGATGGGAATTTTCCTAGTTTTGATTTTATTAGGAATACCTACTACTTAGCTTTTTCATTTGCACAGAAAATAACACATACAGGTGCAAAATACTCAGTAGGGGAAAAGTGACAAGACATATGCCCAAAGTAATTAGTAGAAAAGCTCTGCAAGTATGAGTGCATAGTTACCTAATGTAATCTGTGGTAATGTCTCTGAAAGGAAAGAGAAAAACCTCTCAAAGCAATCTCTGTAGCTTTCTACTGGAGTTTGCAGTTGTGTCAATAAAATGTATCCTGGATCAACAGCATCAGTTGTGTCAGGCAGATGTTAAATGGTCATCATAGACATTTGAACTTCAATTTTTGCTAGCAAGACATCATCAGCAAATGCAATCAGTGCAGGTTTATTTGATTTGACTTTCAACTATGTAGCTCTGATGCTTGGATTTTTGTTTTACACAGAAACTAGAGTTCAAGATAGGAAAGCTCAGTATTTAGGATAGTTTTTGTCTCCACCACAGCAGAAAGATCAGTCAGATGTGAGAGATTTTTATTCCCAAAGGGGCAAAACAATTATTCACAGTTGGAAGCTAGTGTAAGCAGCAAGAACAGCCTCCCTGGACAATACTGTGAGAATAAGCGAAGAATCCTTCCTCTTCTTTCTGTGCAGTCATAGATCAACACCTTATCATCAAAACACTCTTGTCTTCTCATGAAAGCATTCTCAATATAGAAAAGGTATACCACTAATTTCACTTTATAGATGAGAAACTGAAGCACAGAAAGCTTATATTTACCTCCTTACAAAATGAGCCACCAGGTGCCTTGATTCCAAATATTTGCTATCCAATGCACCCCAGTGTTTCTACCTTATCACAAGAAGTATCATCAGTCAATAAAGAGCCCTTCTGTACCAGCAAAAGGAAGGTCAATATATCTGGTTGCTGGTCAGATGCAAAGTGTAAGTTTAAAATTAGCTAGTGATAATGTTGACAATGAATAAAGGAAAAAAATGTAAGAGCTGAACTGAAAACATAGTATTTGTCCCATCAGTACATTGCCGCCAGGCTACATCTTGTATTAAGACAGTTATACAAGCCTATGGTACTGTTTAATCATGAATCAATACTTGTCTTAGACACTTGAGAGTAAAACTAATAATAATCAGAATTGGTGTTAATTAGCTTCACTCAATGACTCTTCTATATAAGTTTCAAGTTGGACTCATTTGCAGCATCTCTTTATGTCAATCCAAAACTTACAAAGAGCACTCATCCATATGCCTGTAGGCTCATTTAACTAAATAAAACTTCCTATTGTCACTGTCTTATCTTTGGAATTTATGGCTGTACATATAACAAAATGCAAGAAATGATGTTACTAATTTTAATGTAACTGGGAGAAGAAGAGGTAAAAATATCTATGTGCAGATGTTCTCAAATAGCAGACATAAGAATTATTCTTGCTTTCAGTTAGTTTCCATTAGCTACTGACTGGAAACTAATAGGAGGCTGTTCACAGCGGAAACATTTTTCAGGCCGCAGCAGTATTTCATAAAGATCCTTCTCACAGTGCTTCAGGGCTAAAAAAATGTTTTGAATTGTCTGACAGTCAATCAGAAATCATTGTACAGAGCTCTAACAAAGGAGAAAATGGTGAGAGGCTACAGTCAGTCACGGACGATCCCTTAGAAGAGGAGGTAAAAAGTTTAATCGAGGCTATTTTAAAAATGTTCTGAGCCACAGACTTTCACCACCTCCTTCACAGACAGCTATGTGGCTGTACATATGCCAACCATGGGTATTTTGTCTTCTCTCACTGCCACATTTGGTTTTTTTTCTTCTATAATGTTGTGTACAATCCATTAGAGAAGTTTAAAACGTCTCTGTGCTATGCTGATACAATACTTAATTATTTTTTCTCATACTTGGGGACAATGATTATTGTCCTCATGTCTTTTGACTTTGTTTTCACATCATTCAAGGACAAACACCTTGTTTAATCTTCTCATATACTGTAAATTCACCTTCCTAGTCCTATTTTTTTTTCCATCTGTTCCTCTGGATTTACAGCCAGTGAGGGCTGCTGTGAAGAAAGGGCTGAAGGAAGCCTGTGCAAGGGCTTCCTTCTTCCTTTCGGGAGCTGTCTTCAGGCTGAGGCTGTCCCCTGAGGTCCCCATCTGAGCTACATCACAGCCATGCCCATCCCTGGTCACGGATCCAGTTGGTTCAAATCAGGATCCTGGCCAACAGGCTATTTTAGGGCTTAACTTGGACCTGACTCACCACGATGGCACTGCCTGGTGATCACTGAGCTGGGCCTGGCCCTGATTATGGTTTCCAAACCTGATTCTGACCCTGACCCTGACCCATAGACATGCATTCCTCAGACCTGCCTCATCACTACGGACTTGTCTTTGGATGTTCCTAATTACATACACTACACAGTAATAAGGAATGGCTGGAAAGACAGATAAACATTGTATGTAGAAAATTTATGAAGTTCTACTTAATATTTTGACCTATAAGTAGACTTGAGTACACTTTAAAAGCTAACTATCAGCATAGCTTCTGCATAGTTATGAGCTGGCCAACTTTTCCAACTCCGAAATGAGGCTAACAGTTAGAAGCACTCCTGTGGTTTCCTACAGTCACTACAGGAAATCCAAAAGAACTACAACCTCTTTTTAAAAAAAAAATAATCCTTTCAGAAAACTAATATAAATGAAATTATTGCAGTGAACAAACAATGCATTAGTTATTAATCAACTGAAATACAACATGCAGAGTTCTTTAATAGCTGCAAACTATATCCAGGAGGAGGTGAGAGAAAAGGGTCCAGCTTTGTTTGTCTGTATCTTTTTTACCCATCTTGCAAAGAACAAACTTTGGTTAGTTGGCAGATTTGAGAGCTGCATTAGAGCTTCTGGGACCCTGACCTGCTTCATTTTTGTGAAGACAGATATATTGAGGTCTAAACACTCTAGAACATTATGTGTACAGGCTACAGCATCTTTTTTCCTTCTTCTCTTAAGATAAAAGTTATTCTGCTCAGTTCCAATAGTGGGTAGAATACAGCCTACATAAATAAACAGGGACATACAAGTTCTTCAAGTTAATATTACAAAGCTTCTAACAGTTTCCAACTATGACAATCACAAGGAAATTAAACCTCTTCCAGTTTTCTTTCAACAGCTAATGTCAGGAAGGAAAGAATTCTTCTTGCCATACCATGTTTTATTGAGAATTTATCTACAACCACTTTTGAAGAGAGTCTGATTATAATTTCATATCAATGTTTGCAATCAAACATACTGAGTAGCAGGTGATTCTCATAACAATAATGTTGATTATAAGCGAGAACATACAAGCTACAGAATAATCAGATAGAGTTCTACAATACCAAAAATAATTAAAAGTATTTTGATGAAAAAACTCCTGCAAGTGAGTGCACAAAGATAGCACTGGATGGGTAAAGGAGATGATCAGGTAAGAAGTGAAAAGTCAGTGAAAAATAACTTGCAGAATTTCCTTCTATTCATTAAACATTCAAAACCCACCTGGATGAGTTCACGTGGGACCTACTCTGAGTGGTCGTGCTGTGGCAAGGGAGGTTGGACTAGATGATCTTTAGAGGTCCCTTCCAGGACTTGAGAGTCTGTGATTCTGTTATTAGTCATTTGGCTCATAAGATAGTCAGGAAATTCAAGAAATTTGTGAGTCTAATGACATTTAAAATAAGATTTCTGAGATTTACAGCTCAAAAGCATGGAGACCTCAGGGATACTCTTTATTTCTTTGTTTTGTACATAAGTATATAATACAGGCATCCCTTATATATTTGCCACTGCAACCGTGGCAAAGAATCCACACCAGAGATATTCACCAAGGACAGCGTCCCAGGTGAGGAACCCTGTATCAGCAGAAGCCGCAGCTGCTGGGAACAACTCATACCAGAGAAGCGTCCCGGGGCAGGAATCCTGTGTTGGAGCAGGGGAAGAATGCCAGGAGTCATCCTCATCTGAGAAGACATAAGTGGCAGAGCTCACCTGTGAGAGACTGACTACATCCCCCATTCCTTGCCTCCCTGAGCCGTTGTGGGGGAGGAGGTAGAGATGTCGGGAGCAGTGAGCTGGGCCCGGGAAGAAAGGAGGGATGGGGGAGGGAGATCTTAAAGTGCTGGTTGTAATTTTCTCATCATCCTACTCCCTTTTTGCTTTTATTCCATTCTGTTTCTTGTAGAATAAACTTTCCTACTTTCCTCTCTCAGTCGAGTACTGGAGTGTTTTGCCCAGACCATAATTGGCAGTGAGCCCTCCCTGCCCTTGTCTCAATCCACAACAACCTTGCTTATCTTTTTACCCTCATTTTGTGGGGCCTCCGCCATCCTAATGAGGGTGGGGGTGAATGGCAGGCACTGAACGAGAGACTGTCATGGTGCTTCTTTGCTAGCAGGGCCAAACCATGACACCCACTTGTCTGGTTAGTGTGACATACTGAGATCTGGATCTGCAGGAAGAGCTATATGCCTGGAAGATGGAAGATGAATTGCTCCACCTTCACCTTCCACAGCACTTATCAGATGTGCTTGGTCTCATCCTCCAGATGTAGAAGGCACTCATATCTGCCTGGCTTCCAAAGGACAGGGTTCTCTTTTCAGAGATGCAACAAAGAAAGAGAATGTGGTGGGTTAGGTGGTGGGAAACCCTGAGTTGAAATGGATTTGTCATGGAAGGTCAATGGACCTTTTGTTTTTTTAACTCTTCTCTGCAATTTCTCTACACTTATGAATAAAAAAGTACCACAAATCACCATATGCCCCAGAAGGGCCAAGGCTTAAGTACCAATGAAACGTGTGCCAAAGATAACAATGAAGGATCAGGAGCAAAGAGACTATATCAGTTATCAGACCTTAATACACAAGCAGACACTGTTGTTCCCCAGCACAACATTTTCCATCTATTTCTACATGCCAGTATGCTGGAGGAGCTATTGGGAAGCTTTTTTACAGTAAGAGTTGCTTGGAGGATAAGAGATGCACTGCTGAGATCTGCTGACTGGAAAGTAATATCAGAGTTCCTTTTAGATTAACAGCTGAGCAATTCAACAGTGAGATGTGCTTCAGTCTTAAGACCAGAAATCCTAACATAACGCAGTACTTTAAAAGCTCAGTTTTCTCGGGTACTGGGAAACTCTAGCATGGAGGTCCACACATGTGTCTCATTCATTTTTCAACAGCTTGATCTTATTGGCATTATAAGGATAGCTTGGTAAGTGTTTAAATTTGTTTGTTCAGTTATTGTGGTTTCTAAGATGCATTCAGTTCCTGGTATGGGAGCACATAGAAATGTTGCAGATTTAATTCAAACAAATCCTGACAGCACTAATAAACCATTCCAAAGGATGTCATAATTTATCATAATCATTTAGTCAATTAGAACTTGCCCCAGTCAGAAATGAAAAATTACTTTTACTCTATTAAAATGTCAGGCTAATGACAAAATCCTGTTGCAATCTACCACACAAAACACTTCACAGTGAAGGCTGGGACACCAGTACCAAGCCAAACCAATTTTAAAGCTTTTTTAAAAAAATGAAAATGAGTGGCCTTCCACATTCAGATATTAGAAATAAGCACTGATAAATCAACACAAACTGTCTCTTTATTTGCTATTACAGATACATTTGCTGGATATTCTTTTCCTGGATACTCTTTTGAAGGTGAAAAATGTTTAGTCTACAAGCAAAGCAAGTAGCAATATTCCAGATTGTAATCCTTTTTTTCATGACTGCTAAGACATTATGTGCCATTGCATTTAAGTGGCAGGGGTTTGAGCCACTGTGACCATGAACTGCACTGAAGTGGCACATTCCCAAGCCAGTATGGAATCTTTTGTGGTTAAATCTCAAAAATTGTCCAGTAAACAAATTTCAAGAGTTAGTTTCCTCAGAGAAAAACATATAGAGAAAAACATTATATTGTAGTGCTCAGTTGCACATAAAACAGAAAAAAAAAAAAACCCTACTACAGAAGTAGTTGCAACCATCCTAAGCATTTATACTCTTATGGCTTTTGAGGAAGACCGAGCAGAGGTTTGGAGGCAGTGTTTTCTCCAAAGGAATCTTTCTGAGTTATGATATTTAAAAGATTGGGGGTTGGACTAGATGATCTCTGGAGGTTCCTTCCAACCCCTACCATTCTATGATTCTATGATTGCCAGGAGATGGGATGCTTTCTCCTGGATGAACATTTACTCACAATCAGGGTGGCTCAGTTACTAGACGTTTATTTCTAGCAGTTGAGATCCACAGAAATAAGAAACTACAGAAATTTACCCTGAAGCAGATTTTGAATTCCTTCATATTAGGATTTGAAGATGACTTTCTGTTCTGGTGGAACAACTGGTGAATCGCTGCTTGGACAACGAACTTTAGGATGCCAAGATTATTTTCTTTTTCATTTAGAGACCCAAGATGTGCCTTTGATGCCATTCATGAGACAATGCAAATGCATTCACAGCAGAACAGGTCACACCAACAGCTTTGAAAGCCAGCACAAGACAAAACTACCTATATTATTCTGCCCTTCGTGCAACTGGCAATTAGCCCATTCGTTCTTCTACAGTTCTACCACCTAAAATTAATATAATCACTATAGAAGAAGGAAAATAATTTGACTTTCTATTTCTACAATACTTGTACAACTTCTAAAATAACTACATATGTGGAGAGAAAACTGTATCTCGCCATTGCTGGGTATCCTCAGACAGCTTTGGCCCAGTTTCCTTTAATAATGCATAAGCTAAATATGCACTCTCCTAATGCTCATTAATCTTGACACAAAGGAAATAACTAAATAAATGCTAGGTGACAAACTGCAAAGACACAAAGACAGCATTGTAAGTGAGAATATCTGATGCTTCTAGTAATTGGATTTTCAGCAATGCATGGATATATCCCATTCATTTACAGAAATAATGGTGAGGACCACCAACACTGTTATTTTGTCATTTTGATATTTCTATTGTGAGGTACATATAGGAACCTGTTCTCTGTTTTGCAGTACACTTTTTCTCATCCTGCACTGTAAAACACAAGCACCCATATAAAAGATCATCAAAGACATAGCTAACAGAGATGGTTAAACACAAACGGTTCAACACAAACAGGGAAACAGCAGCAAAACATCTGTCAGAATACATCACCTCCAATAAGCCTGGCAGAGCTCTATGAAGGCACAAAGTTACTAAGCAACACATTTGCTTAGCTTTACCCAAGTCTTATTAATGAAGAGAGTATTAATAGAAGTTTGAAATTGTACATGGAAATGCACAAGTTTTTAGAAAGAGAAAAGAAGTGACAAAGGAGAGTAAACAGCTTTATTGCCAAGCGGAACATGTAGGTGCTGTCAATATCTTCGTGACTCAACAGCTTTAGTTAAAACTAATCGTGAGAAGGAAGTGGTATATAAGGTACTGAATTTGCTGAGGACAGAATTATTTAAGCTACACAAAATGACTGAGAATGGAGAGGAATTCCAGGAGGATCTAATCAAAGTGGGTGATTGGGCAACGTGATGGTAGATAAACTTTAATGAAGGTAGGCACGAGGCAATGCTTAGCAGGTAAAGCTGTTTACTTCAACTTTATACTTACTGATTAGCCAGCACATTTGGGGGAAATAAACCAGCAACCATGATAATATTGTCTACCTTCTTCTCAGTGTGGTAAGAAAAGGTCGCTGAAGAAACAGTTTTTCTGTGTATTTTCTCAGTGTTTGCTGTCCATTTGTTCAGTGTCTGTGATTCATGTGAAACAGTAGTTCAGCTTTTCAGGAAGAGAGCAGGGAAGAATAGGATTGTGGAGAATAAAGCATTAGCTGGTGGCAATTAGGTGATTCCAAACTCATGTGAGAGAAAAAGAAGTCTTATCAGCAATGGAGTTAATACAGTCTGGTGCCTTGTGTATTCTGCCTGTACACTCTGGTTCTAAGAGGGTGAGTGTTTTTAGCAAAGTTTTCTGCTGATTGGAACACTTCTATGGCCATTCTCCCATAGGGATTTCCTGCTATTAAGGATGATGAGTTCATTTTGCAGGCTTTCCCTCAGAAAGACCATCAGAAAGATTTTGCTTCCCAGACAAAGTGAATTCCTCAAAACTTGTAGTAGTTTATGTTGGACATTTCTGTGTCAATGCCTGAGCATGTTTGCACTTTTGTGTAAAGGGAAGCACAGGGTAGATGGTAAGATCATCAGTTACTCTATGGAGAAGTAGAAGAACATTTGAACATTTCAAAAGGTATCATCACTCTAAAGGAAGCAAGGAGGAAATCATGCTATGGCTCTGACTGCCCCACAAGTCCGGTAGGATTCACAGGGCAGGACAAGAGCTGTGGATTTGAATTCAACATCCATGATAACCTTCCTTGCAGATTCTCCTCCAAGGATGACCAATCTACCATCAGCCCCTGCCAACAAGGGGCCTTGCTGGGGACCAGTGTATTCAATGGAAACCACCTTATTTTCAGAGGTGCAACTTAAAATTTTATCTTTACCCCAAAGTTCTCTGGTGATTCACATGGCTCTGTGTCTGTTTAGCTAGGCTGGAGCTCCTAGCATGCTGAAAAAATTCCTGCCTTGGACATCTTGTACAATAAAAGAAAAGATTCAGGAACAAATAAGGTAAGAATGAGAGAATGAGGGGAAAAAAAATATTATCTATTATTAACTATTTGCAGCAAACAGACCAGCACATTAAAAAGAGAGAAAAAGAAAAATCCAACAAAATACTCAATACATAAACCACAGAGTCTTAATGTAAAGTCCTGAAGTTTTTTTCTCAGGTAGACCCTGAAACCAACTTCAATAGCAAGATTAATATGAAAATGTGATTTGCTCTTGTCTCAGGATATACATCTTATAGAACCTCTGTAGACTAGGAAACCGTAATCAGTATAATCACATTTTTATATTGAAGTAGTATGAATGGAAAATTACTTGATTGGGATTCACTTTGCTCAGAGAACATGGTAACCCCTGAGAGCAACCTACACCTTTCATAAAGAAAGGGTTACACAAAGAGGGTAAATGCAACTGCACTAGAGCCAAAGGGATTTTGATGAGAAGATATTATAGTGAAACAGTGAAGCTTTCAAAAACACCTATTTCATAATAAATATTACATTACTTACATCTCCTCAGCTGAAATTTCTGGCTGCCTGTGCAAACACTTTCAGCCATTAATGGAAGTAAAGAGATCACACGAAATACAGCAAGTAACAGAATCTCAAGGATTTTGTGCATTAAAAAAATCCATCCTGGGAAGCATCTATCACTATTTTAGTCCCTTATTTACTATTTCCAACTCAAAAGCACCATGCTGCTATCCAGCACCTCCGAACTCTGTGTTTCCATTTTCATTCTTGTTAAACATGCAACTAGGAAGTAATCTGCTTAGCAACCAGCACAAACATATAGCACCAGAAGAAAAGAAAGGTTATTTGACAAGCAAACTTGGATAGAAGCCAGCTAAAAGACCCAAAGGCACCTCAGTTAAATGTCTGTGTTTTCTGAATAAACTATAAATTAATAAGAGGAACAGCAGAGACAGACTAAATCAACAGTGATTTGAGGGCATTCCCATGTAGGTGGGCTACTGTCTGTGCATGCAATGTTATTATGGCATATAGACAGACTAAATGAGAGACAGTTGGTTCCTCATGCAGATTTTCTACTGTGTAATCTATGCAGCTGAAACAAATAGTTTGGTCTCCTGTTCCTCCCAAGCTATCACCACACTGTCACTGCATCAGCAGGAGTGTGTGCCAAGAACCCTCAACAAGAAGGTACCAGGTTGCACTGGTACAGCCAGATCCACGTGGCACATGCTAAATGAGATATATTGGGGTTTTTTTACTTTGAAAAGCATTCTTGTGGCTGCGTGGGCAATGGAATGCTACTGTATTTGGGGCATTCTGAAAAGAAACAACCCAGTGCAACAGAAGGGAAAGACGAGATTTAGACATTTTTTACACATAGGAAAAAGAGGAGAAAGGACTGATGGTGCTGATGGAGCTTCTTGCTCTTTCAACACATAAAGACACTCAGTTTTTGAGGATGTGGCCTCCCATTCTTCAAAAGCCATCCATGTGCTACCTCAGTGTAACCCTCAAGAGGGAGAAGGTTGTGGGACAGGAAAAAATATCTCTCCAGCAAGCAGCTACTCTAGCCAAGTATGTCCCTCTAGCCCACCAAATTATGTTGTTGATCTCAGTGAGAAATCGTGGTCCTGTGCATGTTTTCCCATTAGATCCATGATCAAGACCTGTGAGGCCTTGGCAATTTTCTGCTGCCTGACTTCTAGGGGAAGTCAGCAGCAGAAGAAAACATGTAGGAACTCATCAGTACAGCATGAAGGGCTATGAGGACATCCTCGAGTTACTCTCCAGGCTGGTCACTAATAACACAATCTGAGGATTTTATCTGTACCATGTCAGAAGACCCAAGAGCTTGCCTGGCACCACTTTGGGACATTAAAATGCAACAAAACTCTCCTGAGAACTGATAAGATTCACACTCACTCTGCAAAATGTGGCTGAAAACTTAAAGGAGGCTGAGATACTTCAGATTTAAAAATAATTGGTGGTGATGCAGCATACTCAGAATGAAAAAAAATCTTTAAGATTCCATTCTGACAAAAGACCAAGACAACAATGACTCTAATGAGGAAGAAACATGTAGGGAGTCACTGAGATAGGCTCCAAATGGATCAACAGCATATAAGGCAGACCATATGCTCTGCTAGAATAAAAACATACACTTTAAAGGACAAATGACTCATGAAGAATTGGTTAAGCAGAATACATCATGTGCAGGTACAGAAGTGCAGGATGCTGCTACTACAAGCAACTGTCTGGAGAGAGATCACAGCCCACTTTCATCATCCGTACATGGGAAAAAGAAGACAAAAAATAGCAGAGTTGGGGGTGGGAGAATTGTGATACAGCTTCTAAATATAAATAGAAAAAGCTGTATTCCAGGAACTCTTCATATTCACAGAAATAATCTTTCCATTAATCTGCACTTGGTTACAGTGACTGTTTTGAGAATGTGTATAGCTGCATCTCTGATGTGACACGTAGCGCAAGAAATAAAAGATTCAGCCTTAAAGCACACCCAGATAAAGATGGAGGACAAATTTTGGAGAGAATTACACATTATCCATGATGACAAATGGAAAGTTAACACTGACAGAGTAGAAAGCAGACAGATCAAAAGCAACCAATGTTCATAGCTCATCTTGAAGAGATGGCAGCAGAATTTGAGGTATGAATGGATCACAGCTGACTCAGCACAGAGTAACAGTTCAGAAAATGTACCTTTCTTTATATGAGATAAAAGGGAAAAGTGAATTAGAACCCTCAAATTATAGAGACAACTTACTGGGTAAAAATGAATTTTTTTTCTGTTCCAAGGGAGAGAGCACTACCAGGAAATCAAGCCTTTTATGCTCTCCCACTAGGAAGCAGACACATCAGTTACTTTTGCTGCACTTCATTTTTCAGATGCTTCTAGCAAATACTGAACAATCATTGCTGAAAACACATGAAATCCTGGCCATGAGGTAATGGTAAATCCTACCTGTTGTATCATAGAGATGGAAGATGGTACATATTGACACGGCTCCCCTGGGTTGGTGTGCATGGACCCACGGCAGATGTTACATGGTGATGTAGGCTGCTACACTGCCAGTGTGCTAGGAGGCAAGGGAAGCTGGGAGGCCTAAAATCAGAAGCTCCTTCAGAACGAGGGATGCAGCTCTGCAGCCTTCTTTGACCATACTGAGACAGCTCTTGTGTAGCTAGTGCCACATGTAGGTCAGTCATATAGAGTATTGTAGGTACCAGCTTCTGCATATCTGAATTCCTAAATCCTTGGTGCAAACATTGGTGTCCAAATGCCAGTTTTAGACATATCAATGCACTTGAGACTTCTGCCTGGCATTGTAGACTTCATAGGGGCAAATAGGCTGAGGGCATCCCCTAGGCTCTCCAAGGCAGCACCAGAAATGTACAGTCACACAATTGAATTCCCCCTCCCAGCATCTGCCTTGTGCATTCACCCAGACATTATCCTTCATCATACATTCAATACAGCTCTTCTGTTTCATTTATTATAGGAATCATTCTTCTGACCAAAGAAACAAACCACCCTGCAAAATCTGCAACAATGAAAAGGTATGTTTATTCCCAGATGAGAATAAACTGTCCCCTGGTAAAGGCCACTCTATCCAAACAAGTCCTTTCTCAACCAGGCCTTCTAAGACAGACATGGGCAGGTGGCTGTGAGAGCTGAATCTTATAACTCCCTTTTATAGGATGAACATGTCATTTTAATATCTCTGACAAGGCAGAGCTCCAAGGCACCATAGGTTCACAGCCCTGATTTTTTGTTATGGTAATTTTAAGGACAGAGCTTGGTGTTACTGAGGTCCTGTTTCTGCTTCATCTGGCTTGGAGGTCAAGATGTAACTTGGAGGTTTTTAATGTTCCTTGTGCTGGAGCAAGCTGCTCAAGGCTCTTGCAAGGAAAGGGTCTGCACTTGCATTTATTCTGACTAACTATGACTTCAGAGGGTGTATGAAGGAGACAACTGTCTTTGAGTAAAGGAGAACCCATGAGCAAACTGAGCTGTTTCAATTACTCAAGAGTACCCTACCTGTGGTTTCTGAATTAGACCCTAGGAAAAGGTGATAGTTTATATGTATGCAAATATGCTCATAGTTTCACTCCATTTTTTTCTCTGTAAGAATTTTTTTTCTCCACTCTACAATGCAGTTATTTGCAAATTAGCTTAAAGGGCTCATTCACTGCCAAAGCCTACTTATATGAGAAGAAAAAAATTTTATCTGCTCTTGATAAAAGAAATACATTCAAGACTGGATGATAATGCGTTATTTTGGTGCTATGCAAGGTGACCCAGTGTCCTCCAAGAAGGCTTTCATCTCTGCAAGGTGCAAGTGTTACATGACAACAAGGGATGCTGAACTGGCCTGCAGTCAAAGGAGAACCTCAAGTGATACACCCACAGTGAGATGGGATGTGTCTTCAGAGAAGGAAGTACCCTGGGGCAATATTCAGGGCAGATGTAGCCTTATTACAGCTGCAGTAGTCACACACAGATCATGGGGGGCTTTCTGATGTCTAGCTGCAATGACATGACCCAGTCTGGCAAGGCCACAGAATCAAAGAATCACAAAATTGTTTAGATTGGAAAAGACCTTTAACGTCATCAAGTCCAACCATCAGACACTGTGGGGACCTGGAAAAAGAGCATTTTGCTTCTCTAACAGTCATTCTTGTTCGTCGTGCAAAGTCTTCAGCCAAATTATCAGCCAACACTGCTTGTGCTCTTTCTACAGAGGATTATCTCCCATTTGCTAAAGAGGTGAGCCCAAAATGCCTCTCACCTTGTAAAGCCAGCAATGCTTCAGCTGTTTAGGAAAAAACATGCTTACTGCCATGGTTGCTCCAGGGGTGATGTTCCCTCTTTCATCTCACCCAAAAATGGTGTAAATAATGGAACAGTTTTTTAAGCAAACAGCAAGAGGTTTGAGGATGGGCAGTACTGCTGCAGGCATGTAGTGCTGCTGCTGTGCAGTGCACCTCTCAGAAATGTTCTGATAGGATGCCTGAAATTAAATTGCTTAGATGGTGACTAATCAGTCGAAATAGCCAAAGTATCACTGGTAAAACCAACCAGCAAGTTAGACTTTCTTATTGCATTCATTCATTTTAACAGCCAAAAGTATCATTTGAAACACAGGGAAGGAACCTTTAATTTGACAGTATATCTCTAAAGCCAACTAGAGGCAAAATATTAAAATGTTGACAGTTGCTAATAAATATATACATATTTTCACAAGTAACAGAAAATTTTTAACAGTTTAGTGTTTTTTATGATGGGTAAGATTGGTGCATTCATATCAGTAAATATGCCTTTGTTGCTTCAGGAGACATAACTGCTATGCATTCTATCATTTCATATATAATAATTTCTTCCTCCCTCCTGTGAAATAATTCACAGGTAAGAGCCTTACTGGGTCATTGCAGGGGATCCTAGCTAGTGGTACCTAACAAAGCATTCAGAGACTGCAACTACCCTGAAATGCAGCTTAAGGCATGTTAAAGTCACTATTGTACCTTGAAAGAAGGAAAAGAAATTACTTTCTTTGGTATTTACATTTAAAGAAACTATTGTTTGATTTCAAAACTTCCAGGCTATCTCCAGTCTGTTTCTTTGTCACAATACCTGATGTCACTGAAGTTTCAGCACACACAATTCCCAGTAGTTATGATACATTTAGAACATCTTTTAAGGGCAGAGATCAGGGCCGCAGTGTGCAATGTCAAGCCATGCACACACTGCAGAGTCTCTGGCTGGAGAACATCGTTTCCTTAGGTCACAAGCAGTCCTCATTAGCACTTGCAAAGTCCCAAATATGTGTACGGGGTTCAAAAATTACTTGGATTACGAAAATCCAAATTGACTCCCACATGTGGCAGTGTGGAGCACAACTGGGTCACTACATCTCCAGTGTGTGGATTCTTAAATCATTATAAATGCACGTTTAAGAGATTAAGTAATGCTATCTAAGGATTCAGAAGGATTTTAAATGCTCAAACATTTATCAGGTCAAGTATATATATCTTTCAATTGTTTTCAGTAATGGATTAAACATATGCAAAAACTTTCCCTAATGTAGCTTTAGCTACTGTTCAAAATGAGGTAGTCTAACAAATGTATTTAGGACAATGAAAAAAAACCTCCATGTGTGGAAATGGGACCAAAGGCTTTATTCAGAATCCTTTGAAGAAATGCCTCCTGTGTTTTTTAATCAGCAGTGTGCTGGGACAAGTGCTGCATGTTCATAAAGCTATATTAGTACGCCTTTTCTTGCACTGGCGTCCCTCTGGCATTGGATAGGTTAAGCAATTGCTGGTATTAAATTAGCACACTGATTTCCTCTGGTAAGAAAGTTCCTGTGTCTTAAATTACAGACAAACTATTTCAATAGAGCCAAGGAGAGAAATGAATAAATGTAACTCCTACCAAAAAAACCACCCAAAGCCAACACAAAAGTAAACACATCTCAGCGATTGCAAAGATGTGATGCAAAGATTGGCTGAGAAATGATTTTAGAGTATTTTTAAACCAGATAGACAAGCACGTGTTTACTCAACATAGCTGAGACGACCTGACTGTATTTCATCAAACAGCATATAGCTAAGGAGAAGGCTGAACATTTTAATCTACTCACTACTGCACAATAATTAAGGAGAAATATATTTTCTGCAATTGCAGCTCTTGCTGGGGCTTCTCCTGCAACCTCCTTTTAGAGCTACTTGTATTTCTACTTTATTTGGTTGGTGAAGTGACCTTGGTTGGAGCAAGCAGAATATGCCAGCTCTTCTTTTTTAAAATTCTCCAGTTTTCTTCACTAATCCATCACTAAAAGCCATAAACAAATTCACTCTGAATAGAGTTTAAAGAGAAGCTCACCACTAAACCATGTCCCTCAGCACCTCATCTACACAGCACTTAAATATCTCCAGGGATGGGGAATCCACCATCTCCCTGGGCAGCCTAGGACAGTAACAATGCTCTTGGTGAAAAAGTTCTTCCTAATCTCCACCCTAAACCTCCCCTGGTGTAACTCGAGGCCATTTCCTCTTGTCCTATCATTCATTACTGGGGAGAAAAGATTGACTCCTACCTCACTGCAACCTCCTTTCAGGTAGTTGTAGAGAGTGATCATGTCTCCCCTCAGCCTCCGCTTCTCCAGACTAAATATGNATGTAACTCCTACCAAAAAAACCACCCAAAGCCAACACAAAAGTAAACACATCTCAGCGATTGCAAAGATGTGATGCAAAGATTGGCTGAGAAATGATTTTAGAGTATTTTTAAACCAGATAGACAAGCACGTGTTTACTCAACATAGCTGAGACGACCTGACTGTATTTCATCAAACAGCATATAGCTAAGGAGAAGGCTGAACATTTTAATCTACTCACTACTGCACAATAATTAAGGAGAAATATATTTTCTGCAATTGCAGCTCTTGCTGGGGCTTCTCCTGCAACCTCCTTTTAGAGCTACTTGTATTTCTACTTTATTTGGTTGGTGAAGTGACCTTGGTTGGAGCAAGCAGAATATGCCAGCTCTTCTTTTTTAAAATTCTCCAGTTTTCTTCACTAATCCATCACTAAAAGCCATAAACAAATTCACTCTGAATAGAGTTTAAAGAGAAGCTCACCACTAAACCATGTCCCTCAGCACCTCATCTACACAGCACTTAAATATCTCCAGGGATGGGGAATCCACCATCTCCCTGGGCAGCCTAGGACAGTAACAATGCTCTTGGTGAAAAAGTTCTTCCTAATCTCCACCCTAAACCTCCCCTGGTGTAACTCGAGGCCATTTCCTCTTGTCCTATCATTCATTACTGGGGAGAAAAGATTGACTCCTACCTCACTGCAACCTCCTTTCAGGTAGTTGTAGAGAGTGATCATGTCTCCCCTCAGCCTCCGCTTCTCCAGACTAAATATGCCCAGTTCCCTCAGCAACTCCTCATCCGACTTGTTCTCCAGACCCTTCACCAGCTTTGTTTCCTGTCTCTGGACACACTCCAGCACCTCAATGTTCCTCTTGTAGTGTGGGGCTCAAATCTGTTTTCAAGGTGTAGCCTCACCAGTGCTGAGTACATGGGGACCATCACTCTCCTGGCTCTGCTGGCCACACTATTTTTAATACAATCCAGGATGCCAATGGCCTTTTTGGCCACCTGGGAACGTTGCTGGTTCATACTTAGACGACTGTCCATTAAACACTCCCAGGTCCTCTGAGCAGCTTTCCAGCCCCTCTGTGCCAAGACTGTAGCATTGCCTGGGGTTGTTGTAGTCCAAGTGCAGGACCTGGCACTTGGCCTTGTTAAACCTCATACAACAGGCTTCATATCATGAATCATTTCCAAAAAGTAAAAAATAAATAAGCTTTCTAGGCAAGTTAAATCTTTTAAACATGTTATAAAAAGCAGTAAAGTCTGCCCCAAATTGTGGAACTATAACTGATCATGCTTCAGAACAAAGACATCTCACCATGCTGCCCTGTTTTCAATGATACTATGTCTTTGTTCTCCCCAACAAAGCTTTGTGAAATTTCTTACATATATTTATTATAATTCCTTAATAGGAAAAAATATCTGTTATTAAACACCATCTTTTCTGGCCACATTCTGGCTATATAAACTTCTGCTTGTGCACAAGAATACACATTAGGACCATGTTTCTACTTCTATGTTTTGCGGCCCATGAGAAAGTGCCTTTAATGGCTAACTTCTCTTCTTTATTCTTTGACTAGCTTGTTCTAATTTCCCTGCAGTTCACATGGCACAGTTCTCTCTTTTCCCTTACCGAGTTTTAACAGGGAAGCAGCTCAGCTGCTTGTTTTGTAAAAAAATTACTCATAGGAATATCAGAGCTCCAAGAAACTGCTTCATAAATTTGAATACTTTGATATGATAAACACCAAAGCCAACTTTACAGAGATAAAGGACTATATGTACTTCACTGCTGGGACATTTCTATGCCAGTTCTCCCACAGCTCAGCAAGTCTAGAGGGGACATAGTTGTATCACATAAAGGCACAAACGTTCCTAAAAGTTTCCCCAAAGAAGCAGAGCTTTGTTCCACTGGAGATGAGCGCAAGCAGCTAAACGTGCAGTTTGTGTCAAAACACCTCAAACAGTATCCTGAAACATTAACATGCTCTCCCCAACACAGTTTAGGAAAACCATCTCTTCCAGCACATTGTTCCCACAACTGATGGTCATTTTCCCTGTTGTGCTCCCAGGAAGCTCATCTCTGGGTCTCTCAGACTAACTGTCCTGCAACAGAGCAGGTCCAGAGAGCTAGAGGCACCTGGGCTTCAAGTATTCCACATAAACCCTCTGATACGCTCCAAGACAGCTCATGGGATAAATGTGGCACATTCACGTGTTCCTCAATTCTCCTTTCCACAAGGCTGTGATAGCAACACTTGCCTGCCTCCCAACAGTTTTCTGAAAGAAAAACAATTGATCTATACAATACTCACCAGCATCTTTAAATAGAAACTTCCTTACAAGTATCAATACATTAATCTGCACTTAGAGACAATCAATTGACTGAACAGATTTGTCCACTGAAAATAAAAATTTCTGAGTCTAGCCATATCATGTGGCACAACAAGGGTGAAATCTGTCACCTCATCCTATCACTTCAGTCAGCAATAAAGTGCAGGACAACTTCTACAGAACTATGTAGCTATAAATAAGTTACCCTTCAAGTGGCTACTAATGTGTTTTGCTGGGTCTTTTTTTAACAAAAGTGAGATATTTGCAAATGTAGGTTGTTAATTATCTGCTATTGCTGGATTCCCACTTGCAATCACAATGGAAACACCTTGTTCCCAAGACGCCTGAACGATACAGATTCCCAGCTGGTGCTGCAGCACAGTCTGCTGGAGACCTCTCCTTCTAAGGTATATGGCATTGAGTAGTCTCCATGAAGCCAATTAAAGAAATTACTCATAATTAATGTGAGTCCAAGTGATCCTTAAGCCCTTAATTACTCCCTGTACTTTTACTGTTTAATTCCTATGCAACACTCTGAGATCCTGGAGAGTTTCCCATGAAACCCTGTGCTGCAAACCACCACAGCTCATCAACACCTTAAAACTCCTGATGTGGGCTGGGTCACCCTCAGCTAAGCCATCCCTCCCCATCTCAGCACTCGCAAATAGCTCTGAAACTTTTTGTACCCTTTTATCAATTTACTTTGAATCACTACCAGAAGAATTGCTTAATCTCCACTAAAATACTTCAAAGATAAAGCAAAATGTAAAACCTAAAGCTCCTTCTTACCAGATGAATAGTGATTTTTATAAGGTGGTTTGTTACTGTAGCTTTGCTAAAAATGTTGCCAGACTTGAACAGTTAGAGACCTGCTCAGCTGAATTTAGACTGTGAGCAACAATAGCCCAATGCTGACTGTGGCTTATTTATCTCCAAGTCTGCAAGCTAACACTAAAGAGAAGTGAAATTTAAATAAATTTATTCTAAGCTTAACCAATATGCTGTAATTAACATCTCACTTGGTAATCAGGAATATACACTATGTAAAATAAACTAAGTGCTGTACCAGCCTGGCTTTCAGGGGGTGATTTTATTGCACGCGCTTCTGCATCTCAGCTCTCATTCTTGAGGCACATTTGTGTTAATATTAATCAGGTTAAATATCACACCAAGGGTGGGGACCAAGAAAGCTGAGAGAATTTGGCTCTCAGTTGTGCTCCTGCTTGCAGTAAGACCCTCAGCTTCAGGGTGATGCAGCTGTGCAAGAGGAGACATCAGAAGATACCATCAGCCATGGAGCATGGCTCCTCAGACACCAGACACAGGCAGAGAAACCCTGTCACTGGCATCAGCGGTGTCAACCATGGGCAGCACTGATTTTGCACAATTTCAACTCATTTGATTGAACAAGTTCTCCCCTGCAATCGCTTGGTTCAGCCTGAGCTGCCAATATGAGATGCCAGCACACCTCACCCGGCTCTAAGTTGAACGATGGCAGTATTTCAAGCGGCCGGAGGACCTTGCAATGGGGATGGAAGCTGAGAAAAGTTTAGAAGGCCAGTTCTGGAGAAAGCCCTCACATCTTTACAATCCATCCAATGGAAAAAAATCCATTGGAGCTTCCTCCCTCGAAAAACTCCCTGTCAAATACTTTTTTAAATAGGTAAACTTTCAAGCAAGTATGCAGTAGTTTCCATGAAACATTATCAAAGCTAATTACGTGTACATTTCATTAGCTAACTACAAACTGTAAATAAGCAGAGTGAAGTTTTGTGCCTGCTGTAGTGGAGGCAAACATTAGCACAATTCTTATTTAATACCAGTCTTCCAAATCACATGTATCACTGGGATCGTGCATGGTGCCATGCAAGTGCTGGGCAGCACTGGTAAGACAAGGAGTCCTTTGTCTAAAGGCATGAGACAAACCAGACAAACAGAGGTAGCACATGGGCAGTTTGAAACGATTACTAACTGAATGACTACTTAAAAAAAAAATGTTAAAATAGGGAATATAGTGTATTTTACCAGGATAATATATATGGCCATATTACATGCTCACAAATATGTGGCCATTTGGCAAAGACCGAAGTCTTAAAGGAATGATTGCAGAGAACAGAGGATCACAGTTGATCACAGAGAAAAAGTGGATGAAGCAGAGGCTCTTTGTAGTCAGGTATTAGAATATCAGAAGCATTAAGAAATAAAGCTAGAATCTAGTAATTCTTTTGATATAGAAATACTTCTGATACAGAAAAACTCACACACAAACAATAATAGTAATTAGGAAATGAGCAGTTCCATCAATAGTGTTTAAATATCTATTGCCCAAATCAGAAGCGTGTAAATACAAATGAGAGGCTTTTACCTCTGGTTTCTGTCACATCTAGAAAATTGTCCTCCCAAGGACCAGGAATCTTATCCTCACCAAGGCCGCTCATGACCTTGCTGCTTTGCTTCACCTCTGCCCAGACGGCTGTGCAGGAGCACTTCCCATAGTCTGAGAAGCTGGTGAGATACCACTTAGGGAAAGGTTTGCCATCTGCCCAAACCAATCTTAAATTAAAAAAAAAAGAATTAAAAAAAGGACATGGTTACAAAACTGTAGGCTCCATGAAAAAAGCCAGTCTGTTTTAAAATGTACCAATCTTTAATGTTTTAGACTAGTTTTATTAGTTGAGGGTTTTTTTTAACACAGTAGCTGGCATGCTCTAAAATGGGAAATACCAAGTTAATCCTGTCTGCAAATTGTTCAGTCTGATGGTCCACAGTTTAATCTTCCAACTGTGACAAATAATAAGCTTGTATCAGTGAGCTACTCAGGAGCTCCGTCCAATGAGTTTGATTTTTTTACCTGCAGTTTTGATTTGCACAACAGGCAGATGACTGTTCAGAGCTGCACACGTTATCCCAAACTTTCCACCATCACAAGTGAAGTCCAGTGCAGCATCCTTGGTCAGCCATGCATAATTGAGCATGCTTCTTAGAGAAATTGCCACTTTGCCAAAGAAGTGGGACTGACTAGTGCACGCAGGAGTTTCTCTGCATCAGCTTTTTTCTTTTACTTTTTCATGTGTTTGGCTTTCAGATTTAAGCTTTTTTAAACTACATCTTAGACACACTAACTATTAATGTGTTTGGAAGGCATACAGAGACCATGACGCTACTTCTTATTCTTCTTATTTTCCCACACTGCTTGACAGTGTACAGGCCTGCTCTGTATCTAAATTTACAAGCTGTGACAAGTGATAAATATCCTAATTCTAAAAAGCTATTGTGTACCTCTGAGACAATTAAAATTCCTTAGATACCTAGATGCAGTACATAATACATTTAGTCAACATTAGAACATGTTTCAGAAGGAACGTTTTATCCCAGGACACATACAAGCGTCTAAAAATAGGCCTTCAGTTTAAATAAAAGTATTGTAATAGTGTTCATTGGGAAATCCCCTTTCTTCAGATTATAAAAGTAATATTAACTCCTAGATCATCTCATGCTGTGCAGTAAGGAATGAGCAGAAGAGTTTATGAAAAGCTCCAAATAAAGTATAAGTGGGCTTTTTTAGGAGAAAACTACTGGTTAAAAATTATGCATTTTTAGTTGTTTCATCTAACCCAAGAAAGTCTCACCACACATTTCAGGGGATAGACAGAGCTTCACATAGTTTAGCAGTAGGATAAGAGAATACAAGGGTTTTCTAGGTTTGGTTATAGGATGTTTTGATCAAGAGAAAACAATTTTATTCAAAACATATCATTCCTTACTCAGTTTTGCTTAGGTTTTTCTGGAGGTTGTACATACCTTTACAGGAATAGCTGTCAGGAACACAGTATAACTGCAATGTGTGACAGAAAGGAAGTTAACCACTAACTAAATATAAATATTACGCTAACACAGCACGTGAAATGTACAGTATTTTTGAAATGCAAAGCAGTGGCAGGAAAAAACTCATGCTGGCATAGCGTCTCCCAGTTTTTCTTTGCCAATTAGAAGCTATTTTCTTTCTTTGTGGTAGTTTAATTAAGGAATAACATGGAATTTGTCTTGAGAAGGTTGCTTTTAGAAAGAAAACAAAGAGAAAAGACTGACAAAATGTTCAGCTGGAGAGAGGTTCATGACATGAAAGAACCAACTGCTCTGGGCTCCTTTAGTGTCACTAAGGTCCATAGTGCAGCGTCAGTGCTGTCGGTGGTTGCCGCTGGCATCAGTCCACCAGCACAGGCATCATCTTCATTGCATTCTGGTTAGCAACACACAATGTGCAACACCCAATAGCCCAATTCAGTCACTAAATAACTAAATAACACAGAAACTTTATAATTATTTGGTGGGTTCGCATACAGTGAGAGATGTGTCTCTTTTGGAGATGATCCTGACCAGCATGACTGGACATTGAGGTTTGCATGGTAACATTGTCAGCTATTCTGGCAGTGTCCAGTCCCCATCTATGAATCAGAGCACTTGCTTCTCGCATCCTAAATGTTCATATTTCTGCATAAAGATTTCTGACTGTGTAACACTCTGTGGACATGGTGTTGGTAACTTACACTGCGTGAAACCATATCAGCAGTACATGAAGTAGGGAACAACATAAATTAAAGATACACACCATGTAGCCCAGCTTAACTGACTCCTTGCTACAAGGAACAGAGAGTCAAGGCTTGTTTGCAAATCACAGTTCAACCCAAACAGCAGCACATCAACCCCACAGGCAGACCCTTAAAGCTGCCACAGGGGAGGCATGCTACCATTTCTGGGGCTCACATCCAACAGAATGAATGTTTGCTAAGCTGCCTATGGTGGTATTGCTGATATCTAGCGTGTCAATAGCCTACAGTTTGTGATAACTCCCATCCAGGAGAAAAATACTGTACAATTGTTTCTATTTTATGCAGCTTAGTGTTCTTGGTTGAAGAGACTCAGTTTGTCATTTTTGTGCTGGTGCTAGTTTTACTTATTTCAGACCTCAGTCAGCTTTCTTCTAGCATTTAAATTAACTTGGGAAATCCCAAATTGAAAGCCTGTGGTCTCACACCTGTCACAAGACAAAGAACCACAACATTTTGAGCTTTTTACAGCCTCATGTAATCTTGCCCAGGCCTCTAGAGACCATCAAGCAGTGAAATGGAAGGAAAGGCTGTTAAGGTTGTAATTTTCAAGTTCTTGGATGGCAACTAACAGATTTGTGGCCATACTGAAAGCTGCAAAAGACGCGGTTTCTTCTTTTTAATGCAGATATTCTCAAGAGCATCTGAAGACTTCAATAAATGACCTCAATTTTAGCCCATTTGTACTAGATTAGTGTGATGGCAAAAACATCATGAGTGAGATTCCAGCCCCACCTCTACATGTGGAAAGTTTTTCCACTATTAATACTGCTGCACTCTTTTGGTTGTAACACTTCTCTTGCTACTAAATTAGAATTCTTAAGTCTTCTACAGTATTCATAATGGGATCAAAGATTAGAAACTTCTTTGAAGTTTTGTCTTCTGTTGCTCCACTGTTAATACATACCTACACTAATCTACCATGGTTTCCCTAAACTAATCAGTCACTCTCCCTCCCCAAAAGAGACAAGTATTCAAATCCCCACTTATTTGTGTTCATTATCCACACTTCAATTTGCAAGAGCATAACATTTTGCTAATTGATTTTTCATGTACTGTAAAGAGGCCAGCTCTGATTTCCTGAAATCTTTTGGTCCAAATGCGATTTGCCAGTAATGTTTACAGTACTTATGACTGGTCCTGTTTACTGCTAGCAAGGCACACAGTGGACTGAACTGTGTGCATAACAAATCCATAATATTTCACCTTTGACAATAGCTATTAATAATATGATTGCTATGAGATAATCTCAGTCACTGTTCTAATTTGGTCCTTCTCAAAAGAGATCAAAAAACCCTCAGAACCTCAAGGTTATTTACCTCTTATATAGGAAAAACAAGTTAACAGTCTCACTGGCCCTAAGCAGAAATTGCACAAGGTAAAATATAATCTCAAAAATCCTTTCAAAATTTCCATAATTCAAAACTCTGACATAGGTATTCCTTTGTCTCACTGTGACTCAAAATTGGGTCATAACTACCATCAGACTTCTTGGATCTTTAAATTAATGCCTATTTTTTTGAGAAAGAATAAAGTTCTTTTTGGAAAAATAGCTACTATCATAGAGTTTGTAACTATTTTTGTCATTGACAGTACTTGATTCAGTTGGACACTCGTTTGACTCATGGATTTTAAAGCCCAAAGTGATCACTGTGCTCACTGGCTCTGACTTCACAGACAATACAAAAGGCAGAATTGAACTGTATGCAGTATCCAATGCTTTGGGGAGATGGTTCTTTATGGGTCTTGAATGCATCTAGATTTCCACAAGCTTGAATTTCAGAAAGTACAAAAGCTTTGGATGAAGTCAGTGAAATATCCCAGTGATGAGTCCCGTAGTTAGACATCCAGAACTCATCATTTCTATATATTGATTTACAAATTGCAACAAAAAGCACGAGAGCGACATGCTGAAGAGGAAAGTTTCTCAAAAGTCCTGCAAGGTCATACTTCATTAGTGGGACACTACAAAGATTCTAACTGTGATTCCATTAGAAGGCAGATTAGTCCTGAGTAGTGTTAACAAGGAAAAAAAAAAAAAAAACAGAAAGAAATAAAAAGTTTTTAAAAAGAAAAAAAGAGAAATGGAAGAGCTCTCACTTCTTCAAAGCTTTATTTCTTATTTTTTCTTTGGGCTAAATTAAGAGATTAATCCATTCCAATGAATGCCCATGGCGCTCACTTCTAAACGAGTATTTTGCCCCTCATCAGATAGAATAGGGAGATTAGAGTATGAAAAGGAGACAATTTATAGTGAATTTTCTGGCCTTCAGAGGGGTTTTAATTTGGATGTGACAGATATGTTTCGGCTACTGCTTGCCTTCATGTCTTCAAAAGGACAATTTTGGTGTTACTGTTCTGCCTGCTGTGCCTCCCCAGAAAGACTTGTGCTGGTTTTGTCCCCGCTACAGGCTCTGAACTGACCATGGCTTTTCCCCAGACTTTAGAAATTGCACTCCACCAGCAGCTCTCTTCTAACCCTGGCTGCAGAGGGGACCAGTCTCATGACTGCCTCACATCTGTTGAAAGGTTTTCTTCAGACTCCACAAAGACAAGATGTTATTTAAAGACTGAAAAGAAGAATTTTAGACATGGCAATGATGAATCCTTTGTAGCCCTCAAATAAATAATGAAATCTATCATACTGCAATAAAAAGTAGTCATGATCTTCTATTGACCAGGGCAGAATAAAAACAGCCACAGGACATCTTTAAAACAAAGGCCTGATGAAACAGCCCAGTCTTGGGGCACCTAAGCAGGCTGCCTCGGTAGCAACATTCACAAGACTGATCACTGAATCAACATCTCCCCACACTGTCAAAGGGGAGAGATAGTTTTAGTGTCTGTGATGAAAACAATCTAATCATGAGGCGATGCAGTGTCTTCTTCAATGAAACTGGTGTCTGCCAGCTTGGTGTGTGAGTGGCTTGAACTACTTTTTACCCTCTGCAGATTAAACGCTAAGAGTCACAGTGACTAAATTAGGCACTCATAATCAGCCAAATAATCCTGTGTGGAAATGAGCCAGGAAAGAGGATTTGTCACTACCCATTTCTTTGTTGTCACCCCATTACCCAGTACCTGCACAAACATTTGTACTCTCCCACCTTGTTTTGTGGATGAGAAAGTGAGGTGGATAATTCAGGTCATGTTCATAAAGCCAGACAGAATTAAGTGCCAAAAACTGGAATGAGAGCTGGTGGTCTGAGCCAGGACAATTTTAGCACACAGACACAGAATGTCTCAGGCCAGCCTTCTTAACACCTATAACCACAGATTTTATATGGCATTCTACAACAATAACAAACATGATGATTAAGCACTCTGTTGAAGTTGAGCTGGCATAAGAGCTGGGCAAAATTCTTTCAACTGTGCTTACAAAAAGTGGGCTTTGCAGAATTTAGAGTTTCATGGATTTTTCCACTTTTGACAAACTTCAGCTCAGTAAATTTGCAATCTCTCCAAATGTTTAATGTTGGCATCTTCATATAAAAGTAGTCCTGCACTTCCAAACCAGCTTGATCTTCCTGCCTCTCCCTATTCACTGATGAGTGGTACAGACTCGCCTGGTGTGGTGCTGCTTCCCTCTTCTGTATGCTCTGATGGGCAGGGGAAGAGGTAACAGCACAGACAATAAAAGCAGTACCTAAGCTATTAAAATATTACCACATTTTAAATACTATCACAAGCACCAGATCTAAACCCACTGAAATTAACAATTCATCACTGTTGTTTCAATCTCTGCAAACGAAGAGAAATCGTTGTGCCTACACCCCTAAGTTGTTATTTGAATTGGGTTTTTTTGTTTTTTTCCCCAGCTGTAACAACTAGAGTATGGAAGTAAATGCTGAGAGTCTGGAAGGCAGCTAATATGTCTTTTCAGCTCTTGCTCTTCCTGGCTGACACATGGCACTTTTCAGATGAAAATCCTAATAATACTGTTCTATTTTAGTCTTATTCAAACTGAAGTGATGGCATAAAGTGACTCTTCCATCAAAACATTAAGATAAGAACAAGATCAGAAGTGGAAAAAATGTATTTGTTATGTAGAAAAATGAACAGAAAATCAGTCACAAAAATATGATAGTAACATATTTTCATATAGGAAAAGCTTTGTATTTACTTGCTTACATATTAAAGGACAATTGGTATATCTGTCCACCATGTGACAATTCTGAATGTTTTACTTTTTTTGGGAGGCAGCTAGCCATCTATTCAAGATTCTATGCTCACTTTAATTTCCCCATTTCTCCACCCACCTGAATCTGACACTTTGACACTTTTGCTTATTAGAATGGAAATTTGACATTCAGTAAGATCAAGAAAAACAAAGTCGAAAAACAAAGTCAAAAAGCCAGTGCGAAATCCATATGTTGAAGAAGAGATAACAGAAGTTTACATAACACATATGGTTTCATATTCCTATAATTTTAAATGAAACAATAGGTGTCATGAGATACTATTCATCACCATTTTCTTGCTCTGTCTGAAAAGAAATTGCTTCAGCACTCAGAGCTGTGGGAAGATATTGAATAGTGCTACGTCTTTAGTCTAGCACCTTACTGGAGAAGAATTGCCTCTAACACCATGCTATTATTCTATTTTAAGAATCTTAAGCAAGAGGGATTTCAACACTTGAGTTGGAAGACTGTTTAACAGATTAGTAGACCTTATGACTTACAAAGTATTTCTTAATATTATACCCACATTCTGCAATTTCCTAAATTTATAGCAGTTATCTTACCCCAACTCATTCTAAACAATCCATCCTTCTTCCAATCCACCACACATCAAAGTGTTTCACAGTGCTTAACAAACTGTTTCTCGTGTGGTAGTTACAGCATGTTAGAGTCTATTCTGATGAAGTACACAAAACTAATTACATGAGCAGGATATTCAGCCTGTCACTAGAAATGCAGATACAAGCGAGAGAACTCTATGCCCTTTAAACTAGTAAAACAGGAACTACAGCCTGGGCATTGTTACCCCACTGCAGAATCACAAGACAATATTGGGAGCTTCATCCCACAACTGTGGGCCTTTGGTGGACAGTGTGAAAAAGAAAATTTTATTGAGGTAGACCCAGAAGAAGCTTCAATATAGTGTATTTAAAATTACAAGGGAAAATAAGTGAAGTTAGGTATTTTGTTATGTCAGCTATTTAGGAGTTTTTCCTTTTATGTTTACATAATTGTTTCACTCCACTCCAAATCATACAGGCTTCAATCTTAACATGACTTTGCTAGTCATTTACTTTTTCTCATATTTAGCAGAGAAGACTCACACCTCTCTTTGACTGAAGTATCCGAATGTTTCAATTCTAGCCAATTTAGAGTGTAAACAAACTCGACAAGTTTTTGACATACAGTTGAGTAGGATCCTCTAGCAGCAGAGCCCTATTACAACAGATCCTGCTTAGCTGACAGCATGGCTGCCACAGCTGGCAGCAGCAGCCTGGCTTACACCCACAGTCCAGGGACAAGACTCCAGGAAAGACCAGAGGACAAGCAGGCAAGTGCTGCACAGCCTGCCCTGTCTCTACCAAGGGAAAAAACCCCACAGTCCCACCACTGCAAATCTCTTTAGTTGAGTCAATCAGACTATGTGAGCTATTGCCAGGAAGTCAGACGAGGAACGTAGCACAGGCTCCATGCACATCCAGGCTTACTGCTTCAGAGAGGTCACAGGAAAGGGAGAAATCTGGTAAAGAACAAAGCTGCAGCATGGCAGCTCTGTTAATGAACTTCCCTGCAACACAAATATCACGTCTCCTTACTCTAAACAAGTGCGGTTTTACTCTCTAGACAGTATTTAATCATTATTAGTATGCCAAAATGAGGCACTACTTGGGATTCTGAAAATAAGTGTAACCATCAGGAGTTTGGGAAGAGACACAAGACATCTGTCAGGGGAGAGAAAAGCAAGAACTAGAACTCACTAGGACCCCTTCAAGAATCATGGTTTCCTCTAAAATACTCTGCCCCTAAAATAAATCTCTTCTGACTCAGCCATAGTCATCTGCTTTTTAGAAACCTACAAAACATCATGATTTTTGTTTTGGACAGATACAAGATCTTGAGGTGAACCTCTCCATTTATAATACTAGCAGCCTCTCTATTTATAACCTCTGCACACTTGTAAGATGTTTTAAATTACTTTTGTTTGCCTAACATGCAGAGATGCTTCCTAAATAAGAAATTGTGTTATCATACACATTGGAAGATTTCTAAAGCAAGATCATTTCACATTTGCTACCCTACTGAGCTAGGAAATTAACAGTAAAACTTCACCCTCCCCGATGTAGTCAGAAACATGATCTCAGGTAGTAACTACAGAATCAGCTATTTATTTCATTTAAATAAAAACATTCTCCCAGCAGACAGTGAATGGAAGAAATAATATGTCATGCTAAGTTTCCTGAGCCAATACTTCCCCCCTACATCCCCACTTGGTGTTCCTTTCTGTGCATGCTGAAGTGCACTGCTGATTTGTGTTAAATAAGCTGCAGTAGAATGGAAAACAGCTAATTTGTGCTCCCTGGGTGTTGGGCAACCAATTTAACTCTTGTTGGCACATAGACTATAAATAGAAAAGATGATGCAGTTACACACCGATAACATTTCTATGACAGTTAATAATTCAATAGCAAGGAAACAATTTTTAATTCCTACTTGTCTGCTCTATCAGGAGTGATGAACACGAGTTGTGTTCGTGATGTCAGGTATCTTCTCATGTGATGACATACCCAAAGCCTGATACTCTAAACACAAGGCATGCCCTCGCCTGCTTGGCAACACACCACCTCTTGTCCTTCCAGGAGGAAGCATTATCCATTTGGAATCACAAACAAGTACAAGGCTTCTGGGCTGGACAGCTTTGTATGTCACAGGAACCACATCAGAGAGGTGACCCACAAGAAGTGGTCATTCTCTCACTCTTCCATGGAGGTGAAGGGAAACTAGGCAACTTCTCAATTTTTATCAGATGACAGGCTGAGCTCATCTCTACATGAGTTTGTACAGGCAGAACACTTCTCTTGGGTAATTTTCATATCTGTCAGAAAGATTCTTGCAACATGCACACGTTGGTCACAGCACCTTAATCCCAACATTAAAGAGGGTTAACATCTTCAACCAAGTGAGCTGGAACAAAATGTGTGCACCAATTACCTCCATATCCTTCGAGTGATTTGAATATGGTTTCAGTTTTTGTGGGCTTAGTGTACAAATGTAATATGAAAATACATCAGAATCTCTAAATGAAATCAACTTATTTTAGGACAAATTAAGAGTCAGATGTAACTTCCCGGGTCTGAGATGACTAATACTTCTTCCACTTTATTTTTTTTACAACACAAGACCAAAGGACAAGCTTTCCAAGATGTAAATGTACAGTAAGAGCACAAAGCAAAAGAGGTTAACTGCCTTCAAAATAAATAGGAAAATAAAGGAAATAAAGGAAAATAAAGAAAATAAAGGAAAGGAAATAAACAGAAAAGCACAATCAGTCCAACAGCAAAACAAGATTCTAGTGTATGTTTGGGGACACTGGAAAAGTTAGAAGTCCCTGGACACATTAGTCTTTGGCATTTCAATTATCTCATATAAAAGGGGAAGGAAAAAATCCTTAGGGTTTTTAACTATTTTAATGTTATTTATTTTAATTTCAAATTAAAACAAATATTGAAAGATTAAGGAACCTGCAGCATCTTGTCTTCTCTGGTGCTTCATTTCTTCTGCTCCTCTCATTTGCACCCCTTCTGGGCTGATACCACTTGCTTTGATATTGACACAGTTCAGGCTCAATCCAGTCTTCAAAGAAAAATGGGCATGAAAATCCTTCAATCCCCCTTTCCGCTCTAAGCCTGGGGCATGAGCACACTTCCCAGGGACTGCACTTCCCAGGGACTGCACAATCCAGTGGGTATTATTTTGTACTTAATAAAATTAACAGTCTTTACAGAAAATCAGATTTGAAATGACATTTCAGCCACAAGATCTTTCCAAGTCTGATAGATGGGACAACAGCTACATTACCAGTTCTGATCCCTTTCATATCACTGGCATTATTAGATTAATTTTCTAAACTAAGTTTATCAAACGACGTATTAAGAGGTCGAGAAGAGCAGATGAGAAAGACCATGTTGCTCATTTTAGATAAAACTCCTCTGCATGGCTACAATGTACTTAACAAACAGAGTTTACTGTGATTATTTACTTATTTCAGCTTGTAAGAAGCGATATTGGATGTAAAACCAAATTCAGAGATGCCTCATGTTCTTTCAATGTGATTTGCTCTGCAGCAGGGAAACTAGCCCCTTCTACATGCAGTGTACATTCAGCACCTATTAATCTACTATTAATAATATATTTTTAAATTACACTGGGTAATCAAGATACCAAACCTACAACTCGGTGGCACAAAAGAGATTAGTGAGCACTTCAGATTATATCAGCCCTAAATTACACACAAACTCCCGTCTGGACAATTCTGGAATACACCTATTTAATATCTCTCCAGCAAGAAGGACACTTTTTGGACTTACGGTTGGTTGTCCTGCTTTGATCACTCTGAGCACTGTCGTTTGACTGGTTGCTGGAGACAGAGGATACGCTGGAGCTCCTGACGAAACCGAATGCAGCCAGCTTAGCTGCTGGCAACCGTGAATAACCTGGAGGACGAAGTCCAGACTGGCAGGGCTTGGGGAGATTTGATTTTGCAGCACTTGGACATGAGCCTTTCTTAAGATCAGCTGAAAGACGGAAAAAGAAAGACATTTTTGTTAAATAAACTGGGATGTATTGAGCATTACCTTGACTGCCCAGCTACATAAAGTCAATACAAAGACTGGAGACAAGTTTTAAAGGCTGCTCAAACTCCTGTTATTCTTTGCTCCACTGAGAAGTCCTGTGGAACAATTACGGGCCACAATGTTTTTTAAAACATGAAATGCAGTAAGGACTCATGAGGCATAACTCAAACTTCCAGCAAAGTGACACAGTTCAAGACTGCCAAGAGGTTTTTTTTTTGTTATCTTCTTTTATGCTGTATCATTTTCTAATTTTACATTTGTTATGTCCCAATTAAAAGAAACTCATACACAGAGACAAACACGCTACACATAGTCTCCAATTTTGGAAACTGTTGTAGAAAGCTAACAATCCTCTTCAAGGACACAGGACTTCTTTGTATTCCATCAAAGAAAACAATTCTTTGAAATCTTTCTTTCAAGTTTTGGTTAAAGAAAATGCCCTTTTCTTGTGTCAAGCCTGGGAATAAGAATGTGACCTGTAAAGTTGTACTTTCTTAACACCAGTTGTTTCCACTGATGCACTTCTCACTATAAACCATCAGCTTATGGGAATGACATCAATCAAGTCTCAGACAACCAATAGTAGGCTTATCACAGATGAAACTAGGCAACAACAGTAGCTCAGTTGTCATGACAAACTGGTCATCTGTCTCTAGCTTGTGTCCTAACACATATTCTGCTACTCTAGGCAAACTTTTCCAGGCAAATCCAGACCACAGGTTCATAAATGCTCCAAATTGTTTCCATGCACCAAAAGTTCATGAACATGGCAGGATTGTCTTCAAGACCAACCATTAAAGTTTGCTTTTGATTAGAAGGTCTGGATACCAAGTGGATTTGGACCTCAACTGTACATAAAATTTGGATAGAGTATTTCTTTGTAGGTTTTTCAATATCAGATTCTCATTTCTCGTGGAATCCCAAGCAGCAGAAATATAGATTAAAAACAAAAAATTACCAAAGTTCTCCAAAAGCTGCTGGTGCCAGAGGGTTACGAGACAAAGTGGCACTAAGACTATCAACATATTCTGCCAGAAAAGGCCACTAATTCACTATTTTTCCATTCTTATTTGGTGAATGCTATTTGTGCCTGACTCAAAGTTCAAAGGAAGAAGTGAACATTCATTATATAAAGAAAAAAATAGAAATTAACTACACGGGGTCTTCATATTATTACAGTATTTAATTCTTTTGTAAACTATGTAGGTCACAGTCTTATTAATTTTAATGAAGCATTACACTTTGAGGAGATTGTACAGAAAACAAGGCTAACTCCTTAAGCAGAAAAATGTTATGCGGATTTTGATAGATACTTGTGTACCTCATCACAAGAATAATACTAAGCTTTGTTTACAAAACTAAGCCTTTCCTTTTGAAATTAAAATACATGTAACACCAAACTAATAGAGTTTTGTTATCCTCCTATAAAACACATTCATATAAAAGACATCAAAAATGCTTCTTTATCAATGCTTGAAATACTTTATATACTATAGACTCTTAAAATGCGCTTTTTTTTTTTGTACCCACTTTATTAAGACACAAGGAGATGGATGTCTGAGTGCAACAACTTTACCAGCCAAAGGAAGGCTTGCTGTGGAGAGTAACACAAATGAAAGTGACAAATATCTACAGGCTGTGATAAGAGACTGCTAAGATCCTCATTCACTTTTTTTTTGCCACCAACAGGGACAATTTTGGAGTCCAATCCGGAATCTGGCTTCATTTGACAACGTGAAGATGTGCTCAGTTGTAGCTGTGGGCTCCAGGTACAGGTGAAGAGCAGTGCAGGCACACTAGCAGGGAGAACAGGTAAGCAATGTTTACTGCCAGGCTTGCGCAGCATTGATTTGACAGTGATCTATTACAGATGGTTTATAGTTACCTGCAGGGCACCATCAAGCCAGACTTCTTCCCTCCCCACTGCTGGACACATTCACACCAGCACAGCTCAGAATTAGTGTGAACTGCGTTGATTGATTTTCATGTATGAACAAATGTCCAGTGAAAGGCTTTCAGGGCCCCAAAAGCTAGAAATGACATGCCAATCCTCTTTTAGACAGAATCTCTCTATTTGAGAGGACTAATAACTTCCTGCATTAACAACTGCTGCACAGCAGGATTTAGATTGGCTTATGCCAGTGTAAGGCTGCACTTTTACCATAGAACGATGATACCGTGCTCTCTTCCTTCCACAGTCAGACTCATCATGTCCCCATCAATGCTAATGCAGACACTTCACCAGTATTTTGGATGGGCCAGACCATCTTGCTTACCCAGCCGGCTGCACACTCATATGCTTGCTGGGCACGGCCAAACATCAGCTTTGCCAGCTACCTAAAGGTCTAATTACACAAGGGCAACTGCACGTGATAAAAGGCACATAATTCAGTCACAGAATGCAAAATTTTCCCTTGCACTGGTGACATGATCAAGCTCAGGTAGCCTTCAGATCTGACACAGAGGCAGGTACCTATGGCAAGCAGCTGCAGAAGCAAGGAACCTGCCCAGGTCAGACGGCATACCAGGGAGAAGGTATGGGACTGTCTCTTGCGGGCTTTACAGGTTTCCAAAAAATGCAACAACAGGCTTGCACTACCTAAGCTGAAAGCTGAGATTCCTTTTTCCTGAGAATCTCTTAAAATCGAGGTGGAGAGAATAATCTTTCCATTTTCCAGTAAAAGCTACAAATATCACAGATTTCCTGCAGCGGAACAGGAGAAATTCCATTGGGGAATGTGGTTACTAATGGTTTTATTTAAAAAGCATTTGAAGTGCACTTGCCCTAGGATGGTGAGGTTCACCTGGGACTCTCATATCCCCAGCTCAACTGCAGAGATGTACCCCAGTCTCCAGGCTGTCCATTCTCTGCACCATGATACGACCAAGCATGCACAGCCCACGGAACACCAGGCATCATGGATGTCTCTGAAGAAGAATTTTGTTAAAACCAGAAAGTTTCTGGTGACAAATTGCTCAGTCACCTCTACCTTTTCTTCAAAATCATTCTCCCAGACCCAGGTAGAGGATTTTGTGTTTTTTTTCTCACAATTTTGTGCATGTTTCAATTTATGACTTCAACTCACATTCCCCCTGAACTAAGAATATTTTATATCTTGAACTCATCATCAACATCCTTAAATTTTCACTTCTCTGTATCACAAGGTCCTGGGAACAGGACATAATCCTCATTAGGGATGCATTCAAGTCCTTAAAACTAAGTCATTTTGTGTCATTTCTCATTAAAATACATGAGACATGAGCCTATTGTATGTATTTTCTGTTCAAAGTATCATCAAGTTTTATGATGGATATTCCATCTTCATTTCTGTTTCTTAAAGTATAGAAGCACTCCTGCAAACAAGACCTGGGAGTTCAAAACAAAAAGTTATTTTAATGAGTAGCTTTCATTTTTATAAAAATCTGCCTAAATAAGCTCAAAAATTGGCAAAAAATCTTTCCAGCTGTCTCACTGCCTGAAGCTAATTATAGAATTAAGTATTGTTGTCTGTATGGCACACAAGTGATTTTCTATGACACTTCAAGCTGTTTCTGTCTAGAAACATAAAACCAAATGCGCGTAGTAACTGATTGACACAGACCAGAGGTGCCTGGGGAGCCTTAAGGGAAGGCTCAGCCAGACTTCTTACACATCCCTGCTGCACATGAATCACATCTCTGTGCATGTGTATAAGCAACCTTCACGTGACTTCTCTACAAGATCTGAATTAGGTTTTAGCTGAAATGAATGGAAAATTCAAGGAGTTATACAAATGTGTTCTTTTGAAAAAAAAGTAGCAGTTCCAGACTTCAACTCCATTTGTGATTTGTGGATCCTTTGTTTTCTTGTTGGCAGGGTTTGGGGATGTTCTTTGGTTGTTTTGCTTGCCAAGCATTTCCATTAAAACTTTAATCATTAGGTGTCATTTTCTCTCAGAAAGTTCAGGGTTTTTTAATGGGATGCTCTGAACACCATTGTTGTCATTTCAAATTGAGAAATCTGGGGCAAAACTACCTGCAAGGTCACTGAATTAGTCAGAGTTCATACAAGCAGAGATAAACCACCTCAGAGTTAACCCAATCATTGATGTCTTTGCAGATTAAAAACCAATCACACAAGTAAGAAACTTACTCTGTTGTCACTACCTTTGTGGTTTCTCTGATACAGACATAACAACTTTTCTCTGAACAAGAACTGAGGAAAGGAGCTTTAAAACAGAGGCTTTAATGATTTACACCTAAACAGCAGTGAGCAGGTTGAGCCTAGTTCCCCTGATGGTCTCCATGCAAACACTGGCAAGTCTGGGATACTTCAGTTGTCACTGCTGAGCAACAATTAATTTCTGATCAGCCAGTCCATTATCATAAAGTAGGAAATGCTCATCTTCTCCTGGTTCAGCTTTAAAAAGCAGCCCTGTGCCTTCCCAGGAAACCCAAGGCTGGTTAGAATGTTCTCATGACGCCAAGAATTTGTCAGCTCATGCTTCAATCTGCAAATGTCTGTGTTCACTTTGTAGCTGATGTGCAAAGCAGCAACACACCACAGAAACTTCCAGCATGGGAACTGTCAGTGTCTGAGCCACACTTGCTTCATTTTCCATTGAAAGCCCAGAACAGTAAGAAAACGTTTGCCTGCTGCTGCACCCAGATTGTTATCAATAGTACTCTTATGACTGACAATTTGGTACAACAATCATACAGACAACCCTTCTCATATGCTGGAATTCAGTTCTTTAAAGATGCAGTAATTGCTGGGAGCAAAGAGAGGCTCCCAGACTCAAGGCTGAGTCTTGAGTTTGGTGACAATGTCCTTTGCAAACTCTGGTGAAGAATTGTGTGTCTCCCTTTGAAGCATCTAGTTTTTTTGTTATGAAATAAAGTCAGATTGCTCTTGCAAAGAAAGGAGAGCCAACTGATTAGACTGCAGATTAGTGGAGCATAAAGAATATTTTCCTTTCTACTTGTCACATCTTTCCTTCAACATTTAAGTTTGCCAGCTCAAATACAAGTACCTCAGTCTGCAAACCTATAAAATTAGCACACAGCTGGAGCAGCAATAATGCAACATTTCCAAAACTAACCTGAAAATCCCTTTTCTATCATCAAATTTAATTTCCTTGTTCACATTGTAGGTATTCCTGATAATAAATATGAAAGCAAAGCTTTCCTATCAGGAGAAAGCTGCAGACATATTGTGACATTCATAATGAAAGATATTCCACATATGTAATGACACAAATAAATGCATATATCAGAGTGTGTCTGAGTAATTAGAAACATTGCTGTCCTGATTTTTATATAAATTTTATCTTTAACATGAGTTGACTTGCTTAGAAATGAGAGGAACTACTAGACCCTCAGGACTGGCAAAGGTGATAAGGAAACATTTCCTTATCTCACTCTTTGAGAAAAAAAAACATAAATGCTTCTGAAAAATGTAGAATTAAGTGAAGTTAATGAGCAGAAATAAATGAAGTTTTAATGATGAATCTGTTATACTTTCAGACATTAATGTCATCAAAATAAACAGCTAATTAATGCAAATCCTACCATGTTTGCTCCAAGAAGCCTTTATAACCAAGAAAAATGTATTAATACTCTACATGTTATAGACACAGTATCCTTCAATATTTGTTTTGAATTACAAGATTTCCACAGAAAGGGCAGAGACAATTTACACAAAACAAAAAAATGCGTGAACCTTTTGTAGATACTATTGCACCTTTAAATACATAATGATTCAATGTCTTCCTATCTTTTCCACCATACAGAACTGTTTTTCTTAGTCAGGCTCCTTGCCTGGCCCACAATTGAGCACTGCTCAATAAGGAATTTGCAGCCAATGCCAACACATGTGAGAGATC
The DNA here is from genome assembly GCA_013401255.1 of Urocolius indicus. Lineage (NCBI taxonomy): Eukaryota > Metazoa > Chordata > Aves > Coliiformes > Coliidae > Urocolius > Urocolius indicus. Next base: position 186,190 of record WBNH01004820.1, on the reverse strand, counting down.
ACACTTGTGAGATCATTCATTATTACTTTACTTTCTACTCCATGTGCCTTAAAACTAACAAAACTCTTCAAGCACTTGTAGTACATGCAGTCCATCACAGCTGTTCAGAGATTTAATGAGCAACTTTACAGTCAGGTTTATGAATATTAGTATTAAACACAGGCCAAACCACTCAGCTTATCAGTGCTGCTTAAATAGACTACCACATTGTGAATGGCATAGCAAAGGGGAATAAAATCCTCATTATAAGGCATTGCTGCTGTCTTCATTACTGTGCCATGGCAATTTCAGTTTAAAAGTCTCTGTTGTACCTCTCACTTTGTCACAGGATGGCAACTGGCTGGATCCTTCTGCTTCCATTACCCCAGGGCAGGACTGAAATCACTAGGATTAGAAACTGGATTAAAAGCTCAGGATGGAGCCGCAAGAGATGCTGATTATCAGTCTTCAAGGCAGCACTGGTATCCCTGAGAGAGGAGTACCTCCTAGTCCCTGTCTGCTTTTGTTGCAGTCAGCCAAGCCCTCACACCCCACACCACTTCTGAGCAAGGTTCTTATCAGCTCCACTTCCAGTATCCTGACCATATGTTCACGCATTTCTTTTGCTTATATTTGTAAATATGCCTCTATTGAAGCTGTGTTTAATCCTGTTTCTCACATATTGCATAAAATCCAATAATTCAGATTAAATTTTAATGCCACAATTAACTGCCAAATTAAGGGAAAGCATTTGAAAATGGTGTTGGGTACCTTAAAATACTGGCTAGATGGTGCCCGGCACTACTCCTAGCCCCACATCTGGCATGCCACAGGTTGTTGTCCCATCCAGTCCCTGCATGGCAGCCAGGGACCCATCTCTGGTCTGTGTGTGTGCATTGGCATGAACACAGCCACATCAATTAGTTCTCTGCTGCCCTTCCACTCCTATGACAGCCTTATGCTGTCTGCTGTTACTTCAGACTGGTACACTAACCTATTAAGTTAAATGTTGCTGAGAGAAAGATTAAGTCACTTGAGGTATACAAGCTAAAAAGCTTTGGCAAGGAAAAGGTGATAATAAGCCATTCTTTAATGAATAATTAGGAAATAAAGTACAAAAAAATAAAGTAACATAAACACTATTTCAGAGATGCATGAAAGATGAATAAGAGGAGGCATTGAATCAACAGACAGCAATGGGAAGTACTTTGCAACAGAGTAAAATGTTGCACAAAAATTTAAAATGTTCTTCATCTTGGAAGGGAAATGGAAGATGTCAGAAGTGAAACCCATGTGTCCCAGAGCAGACAGTGAAATACTAGAGACATCAGCAACTTCTCCAGAACAAATCTTGGGTGATTTGAAATCAATAAAAAAAGTTGGAGCCCACAGGCCAGATGAGACACACTTCAGGAACCTGAAAGAGATGGCAGACAAACTCCTACACTACCATGAGTTTACCTTTAACAGCATCTTTGAAACAGAGCGGTATGAATAGACTAGAGAGGAACAAAATAACAGTCATAGGAAGGAAATTATGGAGAGCTATGAATTATATTTGACCTCAAAGCAGACAAAGTCCAAGAAATAATCAGTGATAAGATAAAAATATCCCAACTTTTGAGAAATAAGACAACTTTAAGAAACACAGCTTTAGTGGAATAGAAATTGCACTAACAGCTAGTGCAATTTCCTCATGCTCTGACATTTTTAAAGGCAGTATTACAGACAATGAATAGGACTGATAGGCTGACAGTGTTTAGATTTTAGGATGACACACAATACAGGAAGAGAGTAAATTAATACATACAAGACAAGTTCCTATAGTCATTAAAAATGGCTAAAGGAAAGTCATGCCTGCAGTCATTGACAATACAGGATAATATGGATGAATAAAAATCAGGGCGATGTTCATTTCCGAGGGTCAGAAAAGACAGTGGATTTGTTAATACATTCTGTTTGTATATTCCTGTAACATCCATCTCCCAAACTGTTTCCTGTTACACAAAGGCTTATCCTGCTCGTATCCAGAACCTGCAGCCTCTTGCCATTTCATTTAGATAGAAAATATGATCCAATTGCTCTCTGCAGCTGTATACCCATGTTCAATGGGCTGAAATAGTATTTACCACCCAGAGTGCAATCTTGGGAGTGTCTCAGAAGTCATATACAGCTGAGCTTGGTCAGCTTCTGCTAACAGCAATAACGTCAATAAACTTCAGATGCAGAGTCAGATAGTAAAGGACAGTGGCAAGAGGCACTGTGTTACAGAGAACTTTGATCTTCTGCTAAACCCCAAACCCTGGCAATGTGTATTACTGACTGATACTGGGTTCTCAGGATAAGTACAGACACTCTGGCCCGTTTCCATTCTAATTTTCTCTACGTGTCTTCTGCAGCTTAGCATCAAGAAACAGACACTTGGGAAACAGGATAATGGTTTTCAAATATCTGCGAAGAGAAGAAGATCCCATGTTCACCCCATAGAGAAGAGGAAGTAAATTGCAACAAAAAGGATTAGGCAAAACACTAGGGAGAACTTTTAAGATGAAAGCAGGTAATGCATCACAGCAATCTTCTTTCAGAGGCTTTGGTATCTCATATGAAAGGTTTTGATAAATAGTTTCTCATGAACAGGTTAAACATTTATCCAAAGGAATCTCATTCTTGGGGCAAGAGGAGGAGTCATGACATTAAGTCATCACCTAACTTTATCCCTAATGACTATTTTAAAACATCTCTGCACACTTGTAGGCTGTTAAACAGCTGTAATGTTTCACTCTGGCAATGACTGATTATCAGTTGTCTGAACTTGCTGCTGTACACTGTTAAAACTTCTAAGCTTTTCCAGACTACAGGAGTGTCCTGTGCAAGTAATTATCGTCTCTGTTTTGTCATACACTTCTCTTTCTGACACTTCTCTTGCTCTTCCCTGCCCTGTAATTCTGCCCAGTGTCAAGCTGTGTTGGACAGTAGCTGGGAAGGCATTAGAAATGTTGTTTCCAAAGAAGTGTATACAAGGGCATCAGAGACTCAAGATCTCTGCTGTCACATCTGAACATCGCCCAGGCTTTCAGAACACAACATGGTGGGGATCATCGTACTCTGACTGAAAAGTGGGGTCTTTGAGATGGAAGAAAATGTTCCATTATCTTCTGCAGGAGAAAAGCAAAGACTTTTCAGGCATTGACAAGAAGGAGGGAGGTAAAAGAGCACAATGAGAATTATTACAGAAATTGATTCTCCTTCTTTGACAATGACCTGTCAAACAACCTTTGTGTAAGTCCCAAACTCCCTACTCATCTTTGCTGCAAGATAAAGAGACAAACCTCAAAGAGTGCAGTTGGAGTTTTGTAGTATCAGGTCAAGATGTTGCTCATTTTGTAAAATTTCTGTCTGAGAAAAAAAGTAATCTTATTGGCGACTGCAGTTAAAGGAAAGAAAGTACACACTTTACCTGAAGCATCAGGATGACAGAGGCTGGGAGCACTCGTTATTTCTCCTTCCTGATGAAGACAGCTACCTGAGGATCTTTGACTTGCAATGAGAATCCTGCTCTTTGCAGATGGCAACCTGGACACTGCACCCAGTCCTAACTGTGGCTTCAGTATCATGGCAGATCGATAAAAACTCGGAGGGACCTCGTAGTGAGTATATGGTGGAGGGCAAAATTCATCTTTTGCAGGTCTTTCACCAACCTACAGAAAAATCATTAACACAAGTATTATGCTATAAATAAATAAATCCTGAAAATATGAAGCTCTAAATTGCTTATAAAAGCTAATTTTTCCTTCTTCTGAATCTGGGCTTTGGATCACTGCAGACTGATCATTACTTTCAAAAAGCACAGATTAGAAATAAAGAATTCAACTCTTTCCCGAAAGAAAACAGACAAATGGAAGATATCAATAGTGAAAATTAATGTAGTTTCTGTTAAAAGTCAGTGTGTAAAGGAAAATGTATTAGAAGTGATTTTAAATATTCTTATTGAGAGACAGTTCTGGAGAAAGTCAGTTTTAACTTAATTAAAAATAAAGGTGAAGGTATTTAACTTCATTAACTTCATTCATGTCTTTTTGTCAGAATCAAAGCCCAACCTCTACATGTTCTTCCTGGAAAATGTTCACTGTAATCTGTGCCCCTGAGTTCCTGAAAAGAGACCGGGTTGTGGAGGTGGGCACATTTCTGTACATTACATTTTCAGGAGGCTGTTGAATCAGAGATATAAAATCCCCTTTGAATTAGAGAAAAAAGAAAAGCAAATTTGCAGAAGTGAAACATTTACTGTTTATCACAAATAGATACTGCTTTGCTAAAGTCGGTGACAAATCTCTCAGTATTTTGATTACCAGAGACACAACAGTAAGTGCTATGAGGACAGTACAGTAAGTTCCAATCACAGAATAACAGAATGGTCAGGGTTGGAAGGGACCTCTGGAGATCATCCAGTCCAACGTTATGCTGAAGCAGACTTCTTCCTGTCAGGTCACATAGGAACGTGTCCTAGCAGGTTTGGAAACCTCCAGAGAAGGAGACTCCACAGCCTCCCTGGGCAGCCTGTGCCAGGGTTACCTCACAGCAAAGAAGATTTTCGTCACGTTGAAGTGGAACTTCCTGTGTTCCAGCTCATGCCTGTTACCCCTTGTCTTGTCACCAGGCACTACGGAAAAAAGACTAGCCCCACTAGTCTTCCCAACCTGGAAGTGTTTCCAGAAATCTGCCTCTTCCCGGGGAACTTGCAGATGGAGAACAACCTGTTTCTTTGATTCAGCCCTTGCATCTTTCTACACTCAAATGGGGCTCTCACTCCCACCTTGCTGTGGTTCTTTGTGCCTCACAGAGCAGTATTTGTACTTTTCATCTCTCATTTGCAAAGAATCATTTGGTCTTCTGGGAAGAGTTTAACTTTTGTACTGTTTTGTTATAAAATGCAAACCCATCACAATGTAGGAAAGACCCATGAATATTTTTTTCAGTGCATCCCATTTAGGCAAGAGGAAAAAAAAAACAAAACAAACCATCTTGGGAAATAAGAAATTTGAACTAAATTTGTTTAAAAATTAATCAAAAAGTGCCACAGGCTACCTAGGAAGAAATGTAACTGCCAATTAATTAACGGGGCTCTAAGTTATGATGCATATAATATGTCAAATCAATTTCTATTTAGCAATTATAAGCATTTAGAATGTGCACTTCAACACTGGCTACAAAAGCTTTGATCCTAGCTGCTTCAAGAGCTTTAATACTAATTCAGAAAATCTTTAAAATGCTAAGAGACAAGACTGGCCTTAAACTATTAAATACAGAATTTTTGAGGCATTTGCACAGGAACTAGGAGGGTAAATGCAACAAACACTGAGCAATATAATTTTGATCCATATTTTTGCCTCTGTTTGCAGTCCTATTTCTCACCATTAGATTTTCCTGTTTCCTTTTTTACTATACTCCTTTTTTACTATACTCTCCTTGATTAATTTATTTCAATCACATTTCACTACACACTTCATATCATTTCATATTTCATTGGCAGTAAACATACCAATGCCAAGTACTTCAGTACTTAAAAAATATTTAAATATCTTTAAATATAGAATCTATGTATTTTTATAAACTGAGTCTGCTTAGACAAACCTTCAGTCACCTCATTTCTCTTCTTATTGACAGTATGCTAGAAGTAATGCAGAAGTACAACAAATGTACAGACAAAAACAATCAATCAATTACAAGCATAAAACATTTTCTCAAGCTGAGAAAAATTAGAAGGATTTATAATAGAATCGTTTAAGTTGGAAAGTACCCTTAAGATGATGAATTCCAACTATTATGTACCCAAATTACTGAAGAAATAGTGCTTTTTTTTAACAGATCAATTTTGGAGACATAAAAACATATTTTTTTCTTTTCTATTTAATGGTGAATGCATGAACGGTAAAATTGAATTGTTCTCAATAGAATTGTATGCAGTTATTGTCTATAAGGTCATTTTAAAGCTCTTGAGAAAGATCTGTTGCAGTCTGTCAACTTAAAAAGAAGCTCATCTCAGAGTTTTACTGTGTGTGGTTGTCTGCTCATTCCTCACTCACCCTGTTTAATCAATTTGTTAGAAAAAGCTGGAAAATCTGGAGCAAATACTTGGAGCACGCAGGCATTTGCACAGGCTGAGTAATCCTGAGCAGAGCTGGCAGCATGGCCAGCAGGTAAAGATGCCCAACATTCTCCTTCATGTTACTTTGTTTATAACATCATCAAACATTAATGCCTCAAGCAAGAATTTTCTTGTCAAGTGTCTGCTTCAGGCAACTATTTGGGAAAAGAGTTTGGCAACAACAGTTCTGGCAGTTTAAATAATGAGATTATGGGGAAAAAAATTATAGTTTGACTATGTATAAAACTACCCCTAACTCTTTTTCCCCTGTAGGCCTTTAATTTCAATGGGCTTTAGTCCATATTCTCCTGAGCAGAAAGATGCCGGGGCTGGGGAACGGGCTCAAGGAGGTGGCTGAATGAGCACAGCCTTGTGGAGGAAGGCAGGAGGGCTAGCACTCAGCAGACCCTTAGATCCTTAGATCCTTCACCAGAACCAGAATTCTTGGCAGTAGCCATAAATAGTGACTAAAGTGAGCCAACTACCACTCTCTGGCAAGGCATGGACATATCAATCCAAGTAAACTCTCACCCTGCAGACCAGGCTGGTCTCATCCATGCTGGTCTTTGTGAACAGCCTCTGGGTGTGCACATGCTGGCAGAGATGGACACTGAGCTGGGAAGTGTGCTTCCTATCCTGCAGTATCAAAAACTGAGCCTTGGGAGGCTGTGCCCTCCCATTGCTCAGTTCACTAGCATGATACAGTCTTTGGTTCCCACTGATTGCCCTGTTGCTTCCTATGGAGATAAATGGGGACGCAAAGTGGCCACAAATTCACACTGATGCTGACTAGAAGAGGCTGAGGCTCTCAACAACCCTTAACTAAACTAGCTGTAGTTTAGTCCAGGCTCTAAAGGAGGTAAAGGCCTGAGCTGTAGCTAGGGCAAACTACTGTAAGGAACCCTCAAAGGAGTAGAACACCGTGGACATCACTCATGTAATTAACACATGAATAGCAGGTGTTATTTCTAAGACTCATTGATGAAGCAACAGAGAAAGTTGTGGATATGAGGAGTCTCGATCATACCTCTCCCATTGTATGAAATTTGACTACTAGCCAACCACTTTATCCCATAAATACAATAGCCTAAGTGAGCCTTCTCTGAGTTGTCCCTGCTAGGCAGCATGGCTGCATAGTGGTGATCTCCCTTTGAGTAGGGACACCTCTTAAGGTTGTTCCTCAAAGCAACAAGATATTTTATCAATGATAGATCATGGGATGAGATCAGTTTGAGTTCTCCCTAGACAGCAAGCAGACAGCAGGCCAGGCAACTCTCCCCATGAGCAGAGATGCCTTTCAGTGTTCAGGTATCAGTCACTTAGGTTAGAGGAAAAAACTTTAAATAGAATTAATTACTTAGAGTCAGAACATTGTAGTATTTAGAGCTGTTTGCTTAGGTTTACTTACTTAGCATGAGTAGCTATATTTGCTGAAGACTTAGGCCACAAGCTGTAAACTTTCACCTACTGAACATGCACCTACTTCAGCAAAACAAGGCCTCCAGAGCCAGCACAAACCAGAAGATAAGGAGACCACAACTGGCATCAGCAGCTGTAACTGGACAACGTAATGATCTGTCTGCAGATGCTGAAAGAATCCAATAAGATGTTAGAAGACCTCATCACTGTTGGACCAAACAACACATGGAAAATGTGTGAAGAGTGTGTGAGGGGCAGATGAATAGTCTATAGGGATAAAATTGCCCAGGGATTTCTTTGTTCAGGTTCCTTTCAGGAAGCACTCAGCTCAAGCTGACCCTTCTGCTGTACCACTCTAATAGAATGCTTGCAACTCCGCTTTGAGAAACCTAGGGTTCAAACTTTGGAGCAAACTAACACTAGACACCTGGACAGCAACTCCTTGAATATCAAGATCTGAGATCCCTTACCTAAGACTAATAGAATCTTCCTTACTAAGCACAGACAGACCCCTTGTTCAAAGCAGATCAGGTCCTCTCTGAGAAGGAATTTAGAAAGCAAGAGGGTCTATTCTGAACCCCATGACTCAACAAGAGGTATTCCTTAGAGTTTTTGCATCTCTTCCGTTAGACATGAACATCTGATCTAGTCTGAGACTAAGATTAGACCTAGTTGCCCCCAAGATCATCAGGCGTTTAGAAAGCAAGGGGGTCCACTCTGAAACTCATGACTTAGTGGGAAGGTCTCCCTTATTTTTTTGCATCTCCAATCAACATAAATAATTTGGAATGTAAATAATTCTAAAGGGATTCTAACTCGATTTTCCTTTGTACGTTTCTTTTACTTAATTCATAGAATCATAGAATGGTAGGGGTTGGAAGGAAACTTTAGAGATCATCTAGTCCAAACCTCCTGCTATCTAGTCCAAACCCCCTGCAGAAGCAGGTCAAGCTAGATCAGGTCACTCAGGAACACATCCAGGTGAGTCTTGAAAACCTCCAGAGAAGGAGACTCCTCGCCCTCCCTGGGCAGCCTGTGCCAGGGTTCCCTCACCTGAACAAGGAAATAGTTTTTTCTTATGTTTAAATTGAACCTTTTGTATTCCACCTTCATCCCATTACCCCTTGTCCTGTTGCTAGATACAATAGTAAAAAGGGATGCCCCAACCTCCTGACACTCACCATTTAGATATTTGTAAATACTCATGAGATACCCCCTCAGTCTCCTCTTCACCAGACTAAACAGCCCCAGTTCCTGCAGTCTTTCCTCATAAGGAAGATGCTCTGGTCCTCTGTTCATCTTGGTGGCCCTGTGCTGGACTGTCTCCAGAAGTTCCCTGTCTCTCTTTTCTACATGTGGGGACACACTGATCCTGGGCTTGGAGGAAGTGGTGCTTGAAGACTGACCAGCTCTCTTGGTTACTTCTGCCTTCTAGGATCTTATCCTATTAGATCCCTCCAAGCAGGTCTTTGAAAAGGTCAAAGTCAGCTTGCCTGAAAACCAGGGTCACGGTCCAGCTTTGTGTCCTGCTTCTTTCACACAGGATCTTGGACTCTACTATCTCATGGTCACTGCAGCCAAAGTTGCCTCCAATCTTTCATATCCCCAACCAGACCCTCCTTATTTGTCAGTACCAGGTCCAGTAATAGAGTGAGCCTTGCCATTGAACTCTGTTATGTAACACTTACACAAATTTGTGTTAAAATCACTTTTGCTTATACCTTTCATGGTGATTATTTGAGTGGTCAAAACACTCATCCGAGACAAGGGATTTCCTACCTTTTTTTGGATGAAGACAGGCATGACAGGTCTATGTCCACACCAAGACAAGGTTCCAAAAAAAAGAGTACTTGAGGAGCTGTCAAAGCCACAGGCAAGGCTACCCATTTAACCTTAACTCAATTCTGTCACAGACTCAGTTTCTCAGCACAGCTGGACTGCCTTTATGCCTGAGCTGGGAATTTTGTTTGAGCTGTCCTATGTAAGCTCTAGTGTGAGCGACCGAAGGAGCCCTGCAGGCTCCCCAGTGCAAGCAGGCAGCCCTGTGGTCTTCCTCACAGAGCTCTCCAGGTCTTACCTTAGAGTCTTCTGTTTGAGATGGCATCTTCCTATTTTTTTCTAGATCGTGACACCCAGAGGAGTATTTAATTGTTCCTACCATTTAGCTAGCTGAAGGGTGCTTAGAGATTATAGGTGTGATTGATAGCAGCTATTAACACTCCCTATCATAGCTATGTAAAGAGCTATAAAATGCTAACCAAACTTTTCCAAAGCGCAAAATGAATGGGTGAAATAGGGCAACCTGGGATTTTTTTCTTTCACAAACAGTTGCCATCCTACCCCAGTGTCTCTTTGTCTCCAAAATCTCCACGTCTTCAACATTGTCCATTTACCAGAGTAATTTTGATCTATTTCAGTGTACCCTAATTAATTTATTTTGGACTACACATCAGACATCTGCCATGAACTACCACTGTGCACAACTGCTCTTCTAAGCATCTGTTCACCTCTATGGACCAATTTTTCCTTCTCTTGATCCATACTGGAGACAAACCAGTCCCATTTGCATACTTCTAACTGGATGGAAAGTAAGGCAATTGCTTGAAGGATGGTAGCTCAAGAGAGCAAATACACCCTCTGCTAGCAGCTCCTGACTCCTAGGCTAATGCAAACTCATCACACAAACTGCAGTTTGAATGACTTTTCCTTCTCAGCTTCTTCTCCAAGTAATCCAGCTTCTCTGAAGAAGTAGCTTGTTTGTGTTCAAATCTTCCATTGTTGAAATACCCACCCAAAGTCATATTTCTTGGAGGAGCAGGGGAAGATGCTTTAGACCTTCTCCAGCCCATAAGTACCCTCCTTTCATCTTTAGTCTACAGTATATCATGCTACAGTAGGCTTGCCACAATCAGAGTCCTTCTCAGGTTTAGAACAGTCCTCAGCAGTGCACAGAAATTTTGTTCCCAGATGTGCCTGCTGATCCCATCTGATTATCTAAACTCCAACTCTATGTGCCATAGTCACTGATGGTCTTCAGGGGGTCATGTCACCCTATAAAGAGCCAAACATCTGCACAGTTTGGGTTATTTTGGCTTCAATTTCTTTTGCTACAGGTTAAACAGTAATAACCTAGCAATTTTCCCTTGCCTTGCAGGGGGATCTTGAAGATATACTAATAATGGCTGGCACAGACAAGCTCACAATGATCTCAATCATTTCTCCTCTGGATGTAAACTATAAGGGACAGATCTGGAAAGTGAAGTTGGAGGGGAACGGGCAGCAACCACTGTCTTTTCTGTGTATGGGATGAGACGGTGCTCTATGACAAACTATAATCCATGATCACTTCAGTAGTTTGCCTGTCAACATGTTGTAAGGAGTAATCTACACTCACATATGGTACCTTAATGTGCGGTTTGCCAGCTTTTGATTGTCAATACTGGCACCAAATTTGTTATTTCAATGCTGCTCCTTGGAAAAATACTGTATGTAGTATTGCCTCAATAACATCACGACATATATGGGAAAAAAAAAAACAAACCTGTATCATTGGGTTTGTTTGGAGTTTTTTTAAAGACTGGTTCAAATTAAAGACACTGGTGTTATCTTCATTATTTACAAAAAAGGCTTGGTTGCTGAGCTACCCCGGGTCCCAAGCAGAAGACAAGGGTACATCGCAGACCCAAATGTCACTCCTTCTTCCCTGTCCTTTCTCCACCTTCCAAGCAAGGTCAATCCTCCTCCATTGTCGTCACTTCCTAGCGTGATTTCAGGGAGCTAAGACTCCTGCCCAACTTATCAAGGAAGAAACGTGAGACATCAGGAGCCTGAATTAGCCAGAAGGACTTCCACCACCTTTAGACTGCTCGGGAAGACTTACCAGTGAAAGGAGGTTTCTTACTTGAGATGCAGGTCCATGTAACATGTGGCATTAAAATTGGCCAAAAGAAAATATTTTCCTGTATGCCATATATCACATAAAAAGAGCTCTGAGAGTCCCTTGGTTTCAGTACAGTTAAATGGAAGGGAATTAGTTTAGATCTCCAGTGCTCTCTCTGAAAAAACTTACCAACTTTTCCATTAAGGAGGAAAAGTCTCTGTGGGCAAATTACATTCATTTCCCAATGCTATTCTTTAGGAAAAGAAAAAAAGAAATTCCATTTATGAATAAAATAAAACAGTATGTCTCTTCCTTTCTAAATATGCCTATTTTTACTGCTAGCAGGTGACTGATTTGCTGGAAAACACTGGGAAAACACAGTGACAACTTCTAGTCACAGATGAGTCATTGCAACAGGGCCAGATCCAGAAACAATTAAGTAAGTTTACTTTTAATGATCACACATTGCCTTACAAGGGATTTCCTACCTTATTTTTAGGATTCATTTCTTATTTGAGACTTGAAAACTAACTTCTGGCAGCAAGAAGGAAGCAAATGACCATCACTTGGCATACAAAAGAAGCTGTCACAGCTGCATCCTTACCTCATGCAGAAATTTCTCACTCATTGGACCAAAGTGATGGCCTGGGGGCCTAATTCCTGACACCACCAGCCCAGAACTGAAGAGTCTTGGCTTCTGGAGGTCAGGTTTGAATTTGTCGTACAAGATGCTGGCAGGCTTCACCTCCTCTCCATTGGACACTTTCTGCTCTGCAGAGATGGACATGCCACATGCCGCAGAGCTACCAAAGGGCAGTCCCGCCGGTGCAAACGGAGGGTCCAGCTGCTCTATCGAACGAGGGTTTCTCCTAATGTAGGTGATTATTTTAGGTCTCACGGGTTTGGGCCTAGGTATGGCAGGTTTCATCTCCATGCCTTCTTCCAGTTTTTCACTGCCGTCACTGTCCACACTCACCTTCTCTGCTAGGGAGCCCCTGGAGTGGACCAGGATAGGTTTTGGGATGGTGCTGCTGCAAGCAGTCTTGATAGGCACTTTAGGGGTTATGTTTAACAACTGTGTACTGTCAATGGGAGGTAGGACTGAGGAAGGTGACAGTTTGTCAACATGAAGTGCACAAAGGTCCTTCAAATTACTGTTTGATAATGTGGGCTGACTATTAACGTCCAGCGTTGCCTCTGGGCACACAGGAGTTGGTACACATAAAAAGGCATCAGCCTTTGCTGAAATGTAACAGCTCTCTGGCATTTCCTCTGGAGGATGTTTCTGTGCATTATTGGTCTTTTCACTCGGAATGGAAATGCCTGAGTTTTCCACATCACTGTCAGGATTGTCAGGTTGTTGGTTTGACACCAGCTCTGCATGGCACGTTCTGTGCTGATCTGAGAGATCAGAAGCGGGAGCAGCAGCATCCTTGGTGCTTCCTTTGACTTGTGTCAATTTATTCTCACTAACTTTCAATGGTTTACTGGCAGGTGCACTAATATTATGTGCAAGAGATACCTGTTCACTCACTGTTTCAGCACCACCCGTGCCAACTTCATGTAAATTTTCACATTTCCTAGGTGTCACTTTGCCACTGGATTTACTACCACAAGTGAGCGGGAATATTGTTTCCTCTTCTTTGTCAGTATAATATTCCTCACCAACCCTGACAGGTGCCTTGTTGTCACTGTCATCGCTCCCTCTCTCTTCCCCACTGATGGCAACGTTATTACTCAGCAACTTGTCATCATGATGGGTTACCACCTGGCTCGACAACACATCCTCTACTTCATTACAAGTGTCTTGAAAATAGGATGCTTCGAATTTTGACGCATCAGACTCAGAGCCTTTCTGTTCCTGCACTGGTGTATCTCCATCTTTTTGACATCTCAGGAACTCCACCAGCATAAATCTCTCAATCTTTTGTTGACACTTATTTTTAGATTGTAGAGATGGTGCAGTCCTAAACTCCAGTTTTTTGCATTTATCACCCTGACCTAATTGTGCTTCTGATTTACTTACAGTCTCATTGGGCTTAACAGCTGAATGTTGAGAATGAGAAGTATGCAGTGTGCTTTCAACATTAACATTTGGTACATTTTCTGGTTTACTTATTTTCTTGTTCCCTGAGGTAGTCGGTTTGGAATAAAATACAGTATTTTCCTCTGAGGTATTATCAAGTGGATGAAACACCATCCCAAGAAAATGATCCGTGGATGTTTTTTGTGATTTCTCTGCATTTCCTATCAAATGGTGTGACCTGTCAATGGAGTCCAATGATGCAGAAAGCGGACGTTTACACGACACGCGGCTGACACAGTCTTTTGCAAATGTTTCAGACTGAGGAGAGAATTTACTTGGTCTTCCCAAAGAAAGCCTTTTTATTCTCTCCATCTCCACAGCCCTGGACATTTTACCTTTAGAAAAGTTCTGGGTGAAGTCCACATCACCTTTGGAAATAACCTCCAGGTTGGGATCGTTTGTGCTACTTTTTAAGTTGGACAGACTTTGTCCCCGGCTAATCCTGATATGTCTTGGTATATCCTTAGCTTCGCCAGTTCTACAGTCTTTCCCCATGTCCCTGCTTGTGGAGGAGGGCAGCTTACTCTCCTGTACACCAGTGTGAAAGGTCCGAGAGTCTTTGAAGGTGGCGAGAAGTTTATTGTGCTCTGTATTCAGAGGAGTAACTTTCTCCGATCCTTCCAAGTGTATGCTCCCACTTCCACCAGTCAAATCGTGTTTCTTAACATCTCCTTCAACAGTTCTAACTTTTGTCACAATTTGGTTGGCATTAGTATCCCCCACACTCAATATGCTTTCATTATTGTTTTTTATTTCACTGCAGTTGTCCTGAAGCTGGGCATAACATGACTTGTTTGGGATCAACGGTGCACTCATTTTGAAGCTTAAGGGGACTGTGTTTTTTGGCAGTCCTAGTTAACGAGAAAGCTTTTTCCCCTCCTATCAGGTTAACTATTAAGCATGCTTCAGTTATGCATTGAAATTACAAACTGATCAGTAGAAAATTCCTTGCCAGAAAGCTTGGAGTCTCTTGTCAGAGTCACATTTTTGTGCTGCTCAGTTGTCTTTTGTGCAGCCTTTGGACCTAGGAAATCTTTATGATATGTAGTAGAGATGCTCAATGAAAGCAAAATAGATCTCTCAGGTTCCCTCTGAATGAGAGCCAGTCAATCCAGCCAACCTATGAGGAAAAAAAAAAAAAAGCCAAACAGACGTTACATTGGTGTCAGGAATCCTGCCAACTAAACCAAAGCCAAAATCAACAGCACTCCCAGGTACATCCCCAGGATAGAGTGATTTCAAACATGTTAGATGCCATTTCAGTCACAGCTTTAACTTCAGCAAAGTTTCTTAGTGTGGCACTAATACCTGACTTGAGAAGTTAAACAATTAAAACTATCCTGCTTAGAAAAGTGGTTGTACTGTTTTTAAGCCATGCAGATTTACAACTGGAAATAGACATAAATAGCTAGATGAGCGTAGGACCCCACATTGAAGAACTAAGCACTTTCGTGTTATTATAACAGTGTATACTGATGCATTTAAAGTACCAATGCATAGGCAAGCCATAAGTTCTAGGTCCATTAGGGGACATTTATGGGTTTCTCTCCTTATCTTTAAGAATCACTATGATACTTGTGCTGACACTCCATCCTCTCTGATATTTCTTAGCCAGATTTATCCATGTCAAGAGAGCAAAAACAATGGCTGGAGGCCTGCAAAGAAAAACTGTTTTTCTGAGACAGTTGCATATGTGTATTTTAAAATACAGAGGACTACACACCAATCCTGATACAGCGCATCTCCTTTTGGCTCCTATGCCATGCCTAAATACATCCTCTGTGATATTTTTGTACCCTGTACTTTCATGCCCTTCATCATAAAGAAATATGGACACTAGGAATCCAGACATACTCCATAGCTCCCAGAAGGCAGAATTCAAAGCACTTGCAATGCTCCCAGCTGTGCCAAGGAGGGGCTCTGATTCTAAGTGCTGATTACTGCTCTGTCCACAGCAAGTGCAAATGTGGGTTCCTACTTCTAACACCTGCTATGAGCAGGTCCTCCCAGCCTTCACATTCTGTTCAGCTCTGCTCACAACATCTGGCTCTGAGAACAATTCAGTTTCTTTATGCAGCGCATACAGATGTTAGTTGAGTCTAGATTCAGGCTCTTGGCATAGTTCCAGCTCTTCAGCAAACAGTAAGTAATTAAATTAATTCATGAAACAGAACACAATATTAAGAACTTTAACACCACAGAACTGTATTACTATAGATCTCCACATAGCATTGTGAAGCAAGACTTTTAAACTACTTCTGTGTCCTGCTCCTTTACTCCTCACTGGGCAAAGCTTGTCTCCTTGGGTAGCTAGGAAGGAGCACTGATTGGTTCCAGAAGGAGCTGAGTTCAGTCAGCTCATGTTTCTCTCTCAATTGGCAAATGGCAACACTCTGTGGTACCAAAAGTGAGGGATGCAAAAATGATCAGAGGACTGGAACATCTCTTCCATAGAAAGAGGCTGAGAGAGTTGGGGTTGTTCAGCCTGGAGAAGGCAGCTCTGGGGAGATCCTGTTGCATCCTCTCAATACTTAAAAAGAGCTTATAAGAAAGACGGACAAAGAGGTTTTTACCAGGGTCTGTAGCGACAGGACAAGGGGCAATGGTAGTAAACTAAAAGCAGGTGGGTTTAGACTAGATATAAGGAAGAAATTCTTTACTGTGAGGGTGGTGAGGCTCTGGAAGAGGTTGCCCGGAGAGGCTGTGGATGTCCCATCCCTGTTGCGATGTGTTCCAGTGCCCAGAGCCAGGCTGAATGGGGCTTTGAACAGCTTGGTCTAGCAAAAAGTGTCTCTGCACATGGCAGGGGGGTTGGACTAGATGATTTTTAAAGGTCTCTTCCAATCCAAACCCATTCTATGATTCTAAGATCTATGAATTGAATAGAAAGTACAGTGACGAAACCTTTGAAGAATTGAGAAAAGGACATTTCAAGTTCTCTCTTCTGGAGTCACAATCAGTCTCAGATTAAGGATACGACGGACTTGAAGAATCCTTTATATCCTTACATTTATTATCCAAACAATTACTAAGAAATATTGCCAGTGTTACTAGGTAACTTGTTTTACAGTTATTGTTACAATGAATACACAGAATAATTATTTTGTGTTTGAAAATAATACAAGACTTCCTTTGGCTATAAAACATGCCAACAGCACAATACTCCTGCTAAATTAATAAAAAAAATAATAAAACATATATGTCAATGAATACCTAATTAATCTAGTTTTCTTTGTCAAGTAATGCTAGTTTTTGCCTTTGGTTCAATCAATGTGAGAAAGACTTACATACTGTCATAGGCGTATTTGGGAGTAATATATATATGGTTTTGTGTTACATTTGAAACCTTAGATGATTTAATTGGTATTTATAAATAGCTTCTATTTAAGAAGCTTTGGCTTGAATTTTCTGCAGAATAGTTCCTGTGGCAGTGTCCAGCTTCAACTTTACTATGCTCTTTGGAGTCAGTGAGATGAAACAACTGAGCTGTTCTGATGGCTGGTTTTTTTTATTTTATTTTTTATTACTGACCTCTCTTGGCTGATGCTGGCTGGCATACACACATCTAAGTCACTCCCTGCTGTGCAGAAACACTGTGAGATGATAGATATGTGAACCTCCTAACTCTTCAGATGCCCTCTTTAACACAGGAGCAGGGAGTAAGAAGAGTCTTGCTCCCAGCAATGACAACACCTCATGATTTAGCAGCATCTCAATGGGGACCCTGGACAGAAAACATCCAAGTCTTACAGACTGGACTTGGTATATATAAACCTTGATATGCATAAACAATTTTTTGGATACTGTATAGCATAAAAATGTCCCTTCTGAATTTCTGAGAGTGGAAAATTAAGTCACAGCTCTCCATGTCACAGCATCTTGGCAGGAAGCAATAACTGTATTTGTGAAAAAAACTTTGCAAAGTGGCATGAAGACACCAAACTGCAGACTAAAATTATATCCACTAGACTATGGTTAGCTATGAAACCTACAGGAAGAGGAAAAGTTCAAGGAGATAGAAACATAATTAAATACTTTTGCTTATCTTCAGCAGCATCAGTTTCCTTTTGAAATGTCTATCTCTTAAGAGACTCTATTCTAAATGAGCCCATTTAATGTTGATCTAGGAAAGAAGGTTATAAGAGTTTCTTCCCATCTACTATTGCAGTTCCTCCCCTACACTCTGCTCCATCCTAAGCTGCATTTAGCCTGTAGGTTTTACCCTCTGGAAACACCAGGGAGAAAGCGAACCTGAGCTGGATTATTTCAGCAGAGCTCAACTTCGTAAAACGTGGCTAGCTGGAAGAAAGAAAGCACCAGTCTGCTTCTAAATACTAACAGTGTCTTCTTTTTGGTTAAACAAGCAGTGTACGAATATTGCCATCCTTAGTAAGCACCAAATAAAAGAGAAATAGTAAAGCATTACCATGAACCTGCTTCTGCAGGGGGGTTGGACTAGATGGTCTCTAAAGGTCCCTTCCAACCCCTACCATCCCATGATTCTATGTTATTGACTGTCATTTTCAATTTGCCACAAAAATAAAGCAGTGATAATTATGAAATATGCAAAGGAATTATCAAAACACATGGAAATATTGAAATAAAACCTGAAGTGTGTTGAGAAATTTGGCTCCTGTATAAATATTTCTTAATGCAGACTGTCACAGCTGCTTACCCATCCCAGTACTGAAAGTCTAGAATCAGAATACTTACAGCAAGGTACGCTAAAAACATCTGGTTATATGGTAAAACTGTGGCTTAGACTAATTGCTCTTTCAGTACAAAGTAGATGAGAAGCACCTGAATACCTTATTAACCATCTGCCACTGAATCGATGCCTCTTGCTATTACCATTAAAAAGAAAACAGTGGGTTTGCAAAGGGCTGAGGTAGAGCAGGTGGCCTTTGAATGGTCAGCCACGGGTCAGCATCCCCTCATTGCTGCCTGCTCTTGCAAGGTAAAGGCTCTGAACCAGATGAGGTAGTGGGATGAGGATCACACAGGCTCCTGGCTGTGTGTGGGGACCTGCACACTAGCTCACTTTGTCGTGTCTCAGAGAGGAGTCATGAGGTGCGATGGGGTGTTTACTCTCCAAGAAAGTAGCTGTGACTGATCACAACTCAGTTGAAAGCATCAAGTGAGAAGCCTCCAGTCATTTTCCTCAGAGGCTATCCTGGTCAGGAGCTCCAAGTCCACAACCCCTTGCAGCATCCAGGAAAAAGGCTGAGTACAAGCTCCAGCTCTACTGCCCTCTGCATGGCCAGCACAGATTTTAGCAGAATGAGCATCTTTGAATGTACTACAACACCCACAGACAAACTCCTTCAGAAACAGACTCCAAGAAAGAAATCTAAGCCCACAGGAAAGACAGTGTCTGACCAGTGCAGTGGTGGAGGACAGTGGATGAAAGTATATAAGGAATATGCTTGCCTGAGGTGGGAAACGTGGTTTTCACAGTTACTGCAGAAAACTGACATGAACAGCAGCCTCCTGATATGCACAGTTGTCCTGAGAAATGCTGTTGGAGAAAGCTGGCAAACCAGACCCAGCCTTGATGGTGCCTTCTCTGAGAGACAAGACAGCATTGCATCCAATGCCAGGGCTGCATGCTGCCAAGAACTGAGCTGCACAGCTGAAACAAATACAGTGGCAGAAGGGAAGAAGTCAAGAATATCTTCTTGAGAAGCCCAAGTCATTAAGAAGAACTGCTTCTAACAGTGATGGAAGTTGAAAGCTGATACGAGGATATTTCAAATAAACCTCTTGGAATAGGCAACATACATTTGGAATTAATTAAAAGTGGCAGAGAAGTGCTCATGCAGGCATGTGATGATTTTGTTAATGTGATTTGGAAGGCTAAGAACTAAGATTTGGATACACTCCCCAGTGGCTTCTATTCGTAACAAAGCAGACCCAGCTGTTTGGGGAATTACAGCATAATCTCATCATTGGCAGAACCTATGGAAATGTTGCTGTATAACATGAAGAGAACAGTATTTCAACCAGACAACTTTCTTCCTTGACGAACAATTAAGACATATGCAGAGAAGGAAAATGGTGCCGCAAATGCTAAATTTTTACACACTGAAAAATTATAAGAAAGCTCTTAATCACTCACAAAACTAAAACAATCTGAAAATATTAGAAGCTTTTGTAGAGTGTGATTCTACAGCATTTCCAGAATGTCAGTGTTTTACTATTTTAAGGCTTTTACAGTCAATACATTCTGATATTTTGATATTTTATGTGATTGCCTGGTTTATATCTATATACAGTTATAAAAATTGGCTATAGAATAGCTAATGGTTTCATATGCCAAAGTAAAGTTTTTCAGTCATATTTTATTTGTTATTCACTGATAAAACAGGTTTTCATTTACTCAAATTGTTAATGAATTTATGCTGGTTTATCAAATTTATTTTATCAAAGTCTTTGCGAACAAAATGGGTTTTAAACATTTACCACATTTAGCTTCAAATTTTTCTAAATCTCACTTTTAAATTTTACTGTTCCAAATAATATTTCAAGATCAAATTTACTTTGTGTTGTCATTTTTCAATGGGTTTTAAATGGCAAGTTGGGTGACATAGGAAAGTTACTTCCTCTACGCAATTTAGTATTTTATTCTCCTAAATAACAAGGTGGTAACAAGCCTTCTGGTTCTTGCTTTCACTAAACTTATGAGGAGACATTTCTTTTTCACTTATTTTCATTGGGTTAATATTTCTCCTTTACTTCCAGGTGCTATGTGACATGAAGGGTATCGCATATGCCAAATGTGCCAGGTGTGGCCACAAATCCACATGGCAGCTTGCCAAGCTTCTGAGCACCTGAAAACTGAGCCCATGGTGATGTCGCTAGAGAATTGAGAAGGATTCAGCCCAGGTTCTGTCCACCATCACAATCAATTGAAAATCAACCAAATCAGAGTACAACCTTATCCTCTACATACTGTGTGTTTACTTTCTTTGCTCACTTTACCCTGGGATGTTGAGGTCAAGCCTGCAGTAATGTAATTTCCCTATACAACACTCCTGAGACATCTCTGGGAAGCAGCACAATTTCCCAGTTGCTGGAAACCATGGCCATGTGCAAAAATCCCAACAGCACAGACAAAAGTAAAGGTGCTAAAGCAAGGTTGCCCCCTGATTATCCCAAGGGAGGGGAGGTAGTAGCATCTCTCACCACAACCTGAAACAACAGGACTGAAAAATCATGTGGCAGCTTGAGACTGCAGCCGTGGTCTCCTGGCAATATCACAATATATAACTGGCTTATAAGTGCAACTTTCCTTTCTGAGTAAAATGAAAAAATGGAAAAGATGCTACACATTAGCAGTATTTATAGAAATCTTTAATTCTCAATGTATGGCAACTGGAGGATATCAATACAGCAGGGAGGCCAAAGGGATTACACTGTTTTTCCTTTTCTGAACACCCCTTTTCAGCACTGGGCCATTTGATCTCATATGCCCTGCTGTGGATGGGAAACTGACATGACCACAAGCAACTGTTCTCAACTAAAGAAACCTGTGGCTGCTTGTTCTTCCCAAGGAACAGGCTCACAACTTTTCCTGCCACAGCAGTTGCAATGGCAATGCAATGAGCAGAAATCTTTATACAGCTTCTTAATTTACCTCCAGTTACACTGTGGGGATCAGTACATCTTCAGTGCAAACAGAACAAAAACTTTCCCAGATAATGCATATAAATTATTTCTTTTTCAAAAGAAGACCTTGTAAATGTGTAGGTTTGCGGGTTTTTTTGGTCAAAACTGCATTTTGTAATACAAATCTGAAGAGTTATCCTAATAATTTATTACCTGCGAGGGCTGAATTCCCAAAGCACGTTATGTGGAAAGGATCCTGCTGACTGCTATTTCAAAGGACCATGGGACTTCAGATTAAAGATTCTCATTATCAAAACTGACAAATTATTTTAATTATTAACA
The DNA here is from genome assembly GCA_013401255.1 of Urocolius indicus. Taxonomy (NCBI): domain Eukaryota; kingdom Metazoa; phylum Chordata; class Aves; order Coliiformes; family Coliidae; genus Urocolius; species Urocolius indicus. The sequence goes on along the minus strand of WBNH01004820.1, from coordinate 164,731 downwards.
TCAATCAAGTCACAATGCATAAGCCTTAATAGGTTTTTTTTTTTTCAAGACTTCTTTTTTAACATTTTTATTTGCTCTCAAATGTTGCACTGCTGGATGAGACAATAAGCAATCCTATTAATCAGATCTCTCCTCAAAAGGCAGAAGCCTCTCATTGTCTTAGTAATGGCAACCAGGAAGTTGATTTGATAACCACAGCAATGTATCCTGAACAAATGTCTGCTTTTATTTTAATTTCAGATAAGTACACCTGGTTGAAGGTACAGGAACAGCTCATACTTTCTGAGGCACAATGCTATTCAATTCAGGACTTCAAAGAAAAATATCAGAACCTCAGGGAAAGCCACTGAGTAAGAGCTGGTAAATCGAGCAAGGCAAGACCTCAGCCCAGAGCTCCAGCCCATGTAGATCTATAATGCCACAGCCACAAGTGAAATACAGGCAGCATGAAGAAAACCTTGAATCAAAAGCCCAAAGGACAGAAATTTATCACTGATCACCCTAAGGCACAGCAGAGCAAATGAAAACAGTAAGAAGGCAAGGAGTAAAGTAATTTTCTTGGAGGCAAGTATAGTCAAAGCTAAAGCTGATTCCTCCCAAACAAGTGGTAACAAATGGAAGAAAAATGACGCATTGAACCAAGTCCATGCTGCCATAGTTCAGTTCACTGGACAAGTTACACTACGGATGTCACCAAACATAAGGCACAGGGACAGCTCTCTGCACTCTTCCTTGTGCCCCTGGGTGCTCATAGGGCCACTTAACCACTTAAGGTACCATTTAACCACCTGGCACTCCTGGGCATGGTGCCACTAACACTAATAGGAGACAGTACAGAGATGCACCTTTAACTCCTGCTGTTTTCCACTGTCCACTGTCAGATGGAAGGGAGCAGCAAAGAGATCCTGCCGATTCTTTCTGAGTACGTTCGCCCTGCTGAGCCCAGCCAGCAACTTAGTATATCCCTGTGTCCAGAAACACGAACAGTGGTTTATCATAAAATCTGTTAACAGCTGGATGGTGGAAGTGCTGGGCCCCAAAACATCACTTAATTTATTTCTGTACAGCACAAAATCTTGACATAGAAAGGCAATTCTGAAATGTTTCCAAAATGATCATTGTTTTTTTTGCTAAGACTGCTAAATCTTTCCTGCCTTCCAAAAAACATCTGGGAGACAGAAAAAAATATATTTAGTTATTACACTCAAACATGGAAAAAGTTCATAAATTTGCTTCCTATTGAGCAAAACCCAGAAACTCAGAAGCTTTGTCTACTCCAGCAAATTTACCCACTGCTGATAAAGCAGTTACAACTGGTGCTGCTGAACTCAGTTTAACTTCAAGTGTAGCCAAGGGTAAACTGTCTCTCTGCATCATTTTCTGAATTTTACTGAAATCAACGGCAGGTAAACGTGACAGTTCTTAACTGAATATTTACTATGAATTTGGGACCCTAATTTTAGATTGCTAAGTTTGCACATTTCAGTTTGAACTACCACGAGCAGTTCTGCAATGCTGTCAAACTTTCAAGACCATTACTGCTTTCAAACTTTCAGGAACATTACTGCAGATATACAAAGGCAACCTAACAGTAAAAAACAAACCAAAGGTAAAGCACTATCAGAAATTCTGCTTATTTGCTTTAACTCCAGTAAAAAACATCTTCTGTAATTTGACATACATTTCCAAAATATTTTCCTTTGTGATTTGAGACCTAAGCATGGAAAAAAAAAAACCAGTTGGTTTAAAAAAAAAAAAACAAAAACAATGGCAAAATGAAAACTGTGGTATAATCCAGACTGGGCTTTGGACTTGAAGACTCTGGTTACATTAGTTGCAACAATCAACTGAAGGTCATAAAGCTCTGTATGTTTTTATTCACAGTTGGACCTTCCTACCAGGCTCTGTAAAGTACATGAAGTAGGTTTCCAGGTGTAATTCCAGCTGTTAGGAAGGTAGAAAAAAGATAATTATTGCACTCAAGTCACTGTGTCTGAGAAGCTGGAAGTTCAGATGCCCTGCTGCCTGCTGCACACCACGCGTCTGCAGCAGCTGAGGGCTCACCAAGGGCAAACTGGCAAGGAAGGAAGCTCTAATTTAAGATTACAGAAGGCAGAATGCAAAATCTTATTATTCAGAAAGGTCAAGCACAACTAGTGAATTACCTGCCTGCTGTCACTGATCCTGAAAGTGTACTGTAAGTACTTCACAGTGACCACTGCTCTGTAAACAATTACATTTGCTCTGCTTAAAAGAATTTTGCATAAATTGCTCAAAAAAGTTTGCAGCAACTTGTCTGTGGGAAGACTGCATCTCCATTTTCATAAATTAAGAGAACCTGACTCAGCTTTAGTACTCTATCAGCATATATTCCTTACCTTTATAAATAAAATGAGAAATACCCCCATTGTGAACTTTGGGGATTTTTTTTCCTGACGCATTTTTCAGCAGCAAGTTTCTGTACAGTAAAAGGACAGGATTCAAGATGTTTATGTTCAATTTTATTTTTTAATATTGTTGATTTGCACCCACAGTTGTCCATCAGGCATCTTCTGCATGTATCAGATCACAGATCAACCGAATCAAAACTAGCAGGCACTCACTCTCTCAGCTCAGAGAGAAAAAGACGTTTCTTTCAAGTTGCATGTCTCAGCTACAGTAGTCCCACTCTCTACTTACCCCAACCACACAATTGTCTTTCCTCCTTCTGAAGCTGGGAGGAGGGTCAGGCTTCACAGCACGTGCTGAAGATCAGCTGGGCTTTCAGGCAAAACACATAAATTAGCTCCAAAGAACAGAGTACTGCAAAAGAAGCACCTGCAAGTTCCCTTCCTTCTTCCTCCAGTTTGACTGTGTTTGCAAACTGAAAGAAGGATATAGTCTCCCAAGGGACAGCTCAAGACTTTCCAGCTTTGCTGGTGGAGCTGGTTGGAGGAAAAATGTTGGTGGAGGACAAGCTGAACGTGAGTCAGCAGTGTGTCCTTGCAGCAGTGAAGGCTAACCGTGTACTGGTCTGCATTAGCAAGAGAGTAGCCAGTAGGTGAAGGAAGCAATCCTTCCCTGTGTCTGGCATGCATGAGGCAGCTGGAGCGCTGTGTTCAAGGGTGGGGCCTCAATATGTTGATAATGGAGAGGATCAAGAGAAGAGACACCAAGATGATCACAGATCTGGAGCACAGGATGTATGAAGAGAGGCTGAGGGATCTGGCTTGGTTCAGCCTGGAAGGGAGTGGTATGGTGGGACCTAATAGCTGTTCTCAACTACCCGAAAAGGGGAATGGAGAAGATGGAGCCAGACTCATCTCAGAGGTGTCCAGACAAACAGAAAGAAGCAAAAATAACAAGTTGCAATAAGGAACATTTTAAATGAACATAAGGAGGGAAAAAAAAAAAAAAAACAACACAATGACGGGGCAAACACTGGTGCGTTACACAATCTCTATTCTTGGAAATTTTCCAAATTTGTTCCAAAAAGACCCTGAGCAATCTGACCCAATGGGAAATTAGGTCTAGCTGTGAGCAGCACTTGGACTAGGTGTCCACCAGAAGGCATTTCTCACCAAATTACTCCATGACTGTAATAGCAACAGCTTCATAGGCAGAGGACCCAAGGACAATTTCACGACATGTTGCTGGAAATGCCACCAAGCAAGACACGGTGCAGGCTCGAGACACTGAAATGACTATATGTATCTCCAACACAGTGCATTTTGCTCAAAATAGTACCCAAAAACTGTGGCAGTCATAATTTTCACAAGCAGACACAGAACTTTCATTGAGTGTTTCTGAGAGCATTTTAGACAAGTTCATCTTAAAAATTATGCAATTCTAGATTGACTTGAAGAAGTGGAATAGATAATGTGACCTCCTTCCCAGCCTTATTTTCGAACTCATCTATGAAACCTGAGGGAAAATAAATAAATAGAAGAAACTACTATATGCAACTTGGATTAATACTAACTATGGGAACTATAAACTCCTGTCCATCTTCCATACGTGCTGAACTTTATTAAGTCATCTTATAGATGTCAGACGGATGACTCAAAACAGTAAAATTATGCACATGCCGAAGTGTTTGCACTACAAGTGCAATAACTCTCACTTCTGTACAGCTTGAGGAAAGACAACTGTTCTCACTTGCTGCCTATATGAGAGCTTTCAAATCAAAATAATTAATGTCTGGAAACGTCTGGCTAGTGAAGAGCTTTGTTAGTTTGAACAAGAAACATTTGTAGGGCTTTGGACATAGAAAAAGTGATGGGGCAATGAATCAGTAAGCTTTGTAAGGCCTTCGAATATTTACATTGGGACGTTATGGAGATGAACTAACAAGGATGATTTAGTGTCAGAAGTTCCCACCAGTGGAGTCAGGATGTCTTGACACCAAATGTTTTAGCACACAGGCACATTCTTACCGTGATCTCTAAAGAGGCCTTAATGTTGTCAGTCTTGAAGTGAGCTGTCCTTGTTCAACATTGCAGAATACATTTATATAGTTAACAAATAGATGAGTCAATGTGATGACATGGGAGTGTAAATCCAACTGGTTACAGACTTTTTTGGAGGGGTGTTTCCCAGGGTGGTATCTTTGAGAGCTGTTATCTCTCTTCCTGAAGTAAGATAGCACCTGTGATGACCGAGAGCTAAGGATCTTGTTGAAATGCTTACACAAAAATAGCCTTGAAGAACTGCTAAGTCACACCTGGTTTGTCTCTACCAGACTAATATGCATTATGTCAGATAACCATTTAAATAACCTTTATTTAATTGCTTAGAGGATCAAATCTGGTAAACAAATAGCAGTTAAATCGGTCTAACTTACAATACTCCTAACGTAACATTATTAATGGTAACAGAATGAAAATGAGAAAAGGAAAATTAAAGTTAAATGAACACTTCTCCTGCTGCACCATGAGCACTACTAGGAGCATTTTTACTGCCTCAAAAGGCGCAGGACCAAGCCTATTGCTTTTATCATTAAAAACTGATGAAAAGAGAGCACTGTGAAGTAAACATTAGCAAAATATTGCCCTCACACTACAGAATGGATTATATATGGAAAAATCAGTGGCTTGTTCATTTAGTCTCATTGTTTACTTACAGTAACTTATATGAGGCAATAAGGGAACATAAATATCCAAAAGCACTCTGAAGCAAAGAAAAAATGCCCTTGCCAGGAGTAACACTCTAAAGTAGGGTGCCTCTTGGGTATTCTGCCCTTCTGAAAATGAGTTATCTTTTGAGAAAGTTTCCACTGATTAACTGACAGTAAATACAACACAAAAACTGCAAGGCTGCATTTTTAATAACTCTGCGGTTTGTCTTCTTTTATTTGGCAAACTGTCTAAGTACCATTGTGATGTTACACTGAACTGTCTCACAAAGGCTCCGTCAGCTAATGTATTACTGCTGGGCTTGAAAAAAAACATAAAGAAGATCTATTTACAAACAGTTTATCTGTGCTAAAAGTAATTTATTATTATTATTCTAAGGAAGGAAGATTGTTGCCAAAAACTATACACCAGTATCATTTGGCAAACTTTTTTTAGTGTTATCTGATCTGCAGAGACATTAAATATCTACTGCAAATATTCAACAACTTATCAGAAGGTGCAATATGTTGTCTATTACACAAATATATGTACAGTTGATAAGACACACTATAACAGCTGTTGTAGAGATAGTTGCCTGTAATTCATTTAAGGCAAGCAACATATATGCAGCTGACATCATCCTAGTGCAAAATCTTGGAAGGCCTGCTGACAGAAGTCACTGCATACAATCATTAGCTATGCTGCCATTTTGAAACACCTTCTCCCCTCTGTGGCTTCACTGCACTCAACTCAACTGCATATTACACTAACCATGGGCTTCATTTCAAAAAGAGACTGCTTATGCAGGAATTTTAGCATGTGAACACCTGCTAATTTCAGAAGTAGGAAATAGCCGTGTGAAAGGTTTTCTTCCTTCATTTGTACATAATGTTAAGTCTAAATGCTTGAAATATATTTCCAGGAATGACACACTACATGGTAAATTCCATCCTAGAGGTGTTTGGAGTTTTTTTATGAATGAATACAAAGCGCTTACAGGTTTATTTAAAAGCCAGACAGACGTAGACCCTTCACTGTACAATGGCAATGGGCATTACCATAATGCAAAACCAGGATGTTACAAGTTGTCATGACAGCTCTGTAGTTCTTAAATCCTTGCAAAACCTATCCAAGGCCTTAATTACGTTGTCTGTAATACATGTATACCTAATCATATTTCAACTTTCATCTTCTTTCCTTCCTCTCCCATAGTCTTGACATTTAATGTTCTGTTCAAAGCACAAGCAAGAAGAAAATTCTTTTATCTTATCCTTGGGGAAAGTGCAAAGCGTCAACCAGAGTTAACAAAGTCCCTTCAGCATCTATCCTCTTTATTAACTGAGAAATACCATCCAGTTTCATATTTTGCAGGAGTGGGCAAAAATCTAGAGGTGTGAGTGCCCAAAGAATCAGATGCTGTCTTGGATCTAATCTCTGTTCCATGATGTGAAGCCCATGCCTGCATTCCATTAGACATGAAAACAAAGATTATAAAACTGCATTGGCAGCAACTGAGATGCAATCCAAGTTTTCTGCACTATGATCTTACTGTGCATACTTGTATTTCTAGGATGTTCTTTATGGTTATATGAATTAACAACTTTTTCTGTTAAAACACACTGCTCAGTCTAAATCAGCTTGCAAAAACAATGACAAACCACAAGATACAGATTTCAGAATTGACAGGTTACATGTGTTAGGGCATACTTGATTTGGATTCTGTGAACTGATTTAAAGGATAAAGGGAATATTAGATCACAGAGTCCATAGCATTTGATCACACAGTCAAATACAAAGGCATTATGTGTTGATGCCACAAATGTGGAGAAAACAAGCATTTCAGTCCCTGAGAAACCAGGCAGAGATATGCCAGGCTAAGGTGTTAGAATGCCTAAGGTCCATGCACAGCAGTGAGCTGCTGTGCTGCCTGCACAGGCAATGCCCCTGGCAGGCAATGATGCTACCTGATGCAGAAAAAAAATGATGAATTCACTTGTCTTTGCTAATCTCACTTTACTAATTTCTTCCCAGTCCAAAATCTATTCAGGATTTGGAGGCTGAGCATCTGAACACAGACTCACCAGCCAAGCAATTAAGAAATATGATTGTTTGTGCATCTTGTCCCTGTTACTTGTGTGTCATCTCCATCAGTGTTTCATCCCTGATTGTTTAGAGAATGCAAAAAGCCCAGAAGACAAAGCAAGTCTGCATTCCTCCCTCTTCAATCCCCATCAAATACAAATAAATCCAGAAAACATTTTGTATATTGCACGTTAGAGGAAAAACACCACCAGATGAATCAAGTCTATTAGCAGAAGTCCTTTACCACAATCACATCAAGGGATTTTAAATTCTAAGCTATTATACTCCTGTAGTCATGCTCCAAGTATGTCTCAATGCTCAGAGATCACTTAGAAATTATGTAATTTTGTCTCGCTCTGCTTTTAAAAGTTACAGTGAGAACAATGGAAGCCACGTGTGAGCAGTCTTGACTTAAACACAGAAGCTAGAAGCTCTGGGTAAGTGAGACAGGGCTCATATGAAGTTCAAATCTGCCCTCTTCAAACCCTGTATGTTTTGGGGAGAACTACTGAGTAATCCAATAAGGCTCTGTAGACAAAAATGCATCCAAATCAAGCACTGAATTCAGAGACAGATGAATTCACACAAAATAAAGCCTCTTAAGAAGGAGTTTGGGGAGAAAATGCCTACATTTACTAACCAAATTACTTGTTAAATATAAACTGTCCCATTTTAGCTGAAAGACTACACTGCACTCCTATGGGAAGCATACATGAGTTCTTCCGTACAATAGCTCTTATCACTCAAAATGGCATCTTTGGATTGGGTTTTGCATACAAAATGAAATTATCTGTGAAAATTACCCTCTGTGAACTTGTTTATGCAGAATGTCCCATTAATTTTTTTTCATAATGAATGGTATTTCAAATTCATCATGTCAGATAAAGATACGACAATGACACCTCTCAGCTGCAATCACTGCTATTTGCACAAATGTTTTCCACCAATTTGTTTTAGCTCTATTGCTTTATAAGTTACATCTGCAATAATTTTTCCAAACAAGAAAAATGCCCCTTGACACCCAACTTTTCATAAAATCCAGCCATTTGTGTTCTCATAGCACAGGTCTCTTAGTGAAATTACATACTTCTAATAAAAAAAGAATATTAAGCCTTAAAAAAAAAAAAAAAAAAAAAACAAAAACCAAAGAAAGTGGTGTGGTAGCTTCCAGCCTACACCACTCAGTCAAAATGAAATATGCCCAGAAGGCAGGAATCAGCCACTGAACAGTAAGAGCTTGCTCTTCCTGAAATCTGAACTGCTTTTTCTCTGTCTTCCAGCCTTCTTGAAAGAAGTTTATGTAAGAAATACTTCAGTAAATAAATCCGTTCACATGGTACTTGTGGCTTCAGATTTTAAAACACATACATTGACAGTGGAATCCTCCAGAGCTCAGTTGTGACTTTTCTGCCCCATCTCTCACATGGTACCAAAGCCAGAGCCAAATCCTGTGGGGAGGGGATACAGTGCCTGGAGCACCCCATTACCTTCCACATCAGAATGCCTTTTTCTACCTAACTGCCTGGAGCACTATCCAGTATAAGCTTTCACCCTCCAGATGCACCTGAGCCTTGCATAAGTTCCTGGTAATAAACGTTCACAGCAAAACACCTGCTGCCTTTAAGAGAACAGGTTTTTAGCTTTGTAGGGTTACTAAGGCAGGTTAACCTTTTTAATTAAAAAAATCCTGTCACTCCACTAAAATGCTGTAGATTTTTGTGGGAAAGTTTGTCTTGATTTTTTATTAAGTGGAAAAGAGAGGAAAGAAATAATGACAATGCTAAGTAATACTATCTTTAAAAAAAGAACCCTAATACTGAAAAAGTATTTTCAAGAATAGATTTAAAAATTCTAAAGATATTTTTTGACAATTTTCACTTGATACAGTCAATATTTTTTGACTGTTTTTATTTGACACTTCAGGACCAAAGGGTCTGGCACAAAGCCACACTGTGACCTAAGAAACAAGTGCAAAGCCTGTATTAATTAGCCTCATTCCATAATGAGGCATGAGGACAATATCAGAGCACTGACAAATATTTGTGTAAATAGCAGAGGGAAAGCCAAGGGAAAGCAGGAAAGCAAGAAACAGTTGATCAATCTTAATAGGCAATGAGATTATTTAAAAAAGAGGAAAAGTGATGAGAAATCTGTTATTTACAATGAACAGGAAAACACTAGTAAAAGAAACTGGAATAGGCTGAAAACCAGGAAAACAGCAGAGAAGTGTAATCATAGAAGAGGAGGAAATTGCATCCACTTGCAGATAACAGCTCTGGTCAGAACTGTCACTCCCAGGAAACCCTTCAGATTTTGGAAAAGTTAAAGAAAAATGACAGAAAAGCACAAGGTAAGCAATCAAGACTGAAGAAGTAAGTATGGAGCCAGGCTAAACAACTCCCTATTACATCTTGTTTCCTTGGTTTTTGCTAAAAAAGACAGTCAAGAAAAAAATATATTTCTTGTTCCTCTGAACTAGATACTAAAAAATTCCTCTTTCTCTTCTCTCTCAGACTCCTCTTGCTTTATTTCATCTCCTTTGCCATGACGCACGGACTGTGCCCCTTACACCTACTTGGAAACCTAAGGAGAGAGCTGCTCAGCTCAGGAAAGTCCTTCCCTGACATGTAGTGAACTTTGGTGGTTTGCTCTGCCAGCTCCCAGCCAGACTGGCCTAGCCCTGACCTCCTTGGCAACAGGAATATTACGGTCAGTCAAGTCCTGTCTTAGCCCAATCCCCATTTGACCAGAGGAAGATTATGCTAAGAGCTTTCCTATCTGAATACAGCATGTGAGCATTTGGGCTGGCTTCTGCCTTCCTGTTGTAATTAGCTGATAATCATCAACAGCACATACACCTTACACAGGCACCTCCTAAGCAAAGGGTCCAAAACTCTCCTGTCATCAGCCTTTTCCATGTCCCTGGAAAAGGAGTCACTGGGTGAGAAACTGTGGCATGAAGCCATTATCCTTATCATATACTGTAAGATATTTTTTGAGAAACACAAATGCAAGCAAAGTGATTAGCCATGGCTGTGCCCTACAGAAATAATACTGCTTCCTTCTGATAAGCAAAGTAACTGTTTTGAATGTGACTTCACCTTATTCTGTGCTGTTACACAAATTGGGGATATTATCTTGGAGACAAGGACAATAATAAAAATAATCTGTTCCCATGACTTTCATGGTATCAGCGTTATCTTGCTTTAAACCAGAAAGTTTTGCAAGCAAAGTCTGATGTCACATCTGGTGCTGGTGAGATCAGCCTATGTCCACGTCTGTCCTTGTTCCAGTACTTGCCTTCTGTGGCAGTGAGGAAGCTCATAGCATTTCTGTCTTGCCAGTATGGACTAGCAACAGCAGTAACAGCTAAAACCTGACACTCATCAGCTGGAAATGCATCGTCTTGAACTAACTGATCATAAAGCAACTGTGAGCTCCTGATGTGATGCAGCTAAAACGAAGGCAAACACAATCTTACAGAAACATCTGCAACACAGATTCACAAATACAAGTGTCTCTGAATGAAGAATTGGTGAGACATCAAGCAACCCTACTGGTAAGCCACACTCAATGTAATACAGAGGTAATAGCATTTAAGGTAACTGAGAGAGATGAAAACCTCTTTTGAGAGGAGAAAAGAGAACGTGGCTTGTTTAGTCTAGTCAAACAAAGGCTGAGACAGACTGATATGTCTCTCTAGGGGAGCATAAGGGGGTTAATCTGAGAATATATATATATATATATACATATATATATATAAGCTATGACAACAGTACATGAGAAAAGGTATCTACATTTGTGTCACAAAAGCAAGTGAGCACAACCTAGCAGTCAACACAGGTAGGGAGGAGAAGACAATTCCTAGCCTTTACAGCAGAGAGCTTGAGCTATCCAGGTACTTCTAAAAGAGACACGAAAATTCTGACAGGATTATATGCTGTGAAATTTGTAGCAGGTGGGGCAGGATTAGAATGATTCATGGACTAAAGTGCCCTCCAGGTAAAAAATAAATCATACTGAAGCTGTACTAAAAAAAAAGAATAGAGAATTTGATCCTGCTGTCAGGAGTCCTTGCCCCTCAGCAGCTGTCAACCTGCACACATAGCTCCTGATGGAAGCACCTCATTACCTTCTGCATCAAAATGCCTTTTTCCACCCATGAAATGGATATATCCATTTGGGAAGTCACCTTCTTGTACAGCTAGTACCCAGCTTCCTTGAACAGTTAAACATGGCTCAGATTTGGGTTCCCTGTCCACACAGCTTCAATCTGCAGCTAAGCAAACACACCGTTGTGATCCTTCCCTATTATTAGAAACGATTATTTCCTGCAAGAAGTCACCTCATTTTCTTTTCTATCCTGTTTAGACACACATTTATGCATACATACCCTCAATGAAATCAAACAGACTTAAACAGACCAAATTTGGAAAGAAGCTTCATGCTACACCATGTTGTGTAAGGGACTAGACCACAAAGCTACTCACAGAAGCACATTTTACAAATGGAACTACTCAAGAAGTAAGTATGGCTCAGTACAAGCCTTTCAGAATGCTGCATACAGGGCTTTTAGTTAAGGATAGAGAGAACACCATAGTGTACTTGGAATATGGGAAGCAACCAAATAGCACGCTTGGAAACATCCACCGTTAAAGAGAAGTCTTATCCCGTTAATCTGGAGAGAGCTTGGAGACAACCTATGACACAACCAATCTGCAACAGAATAATATCATAAAATACATTACAGATATCTCACTGAAAAGTATAGCTAAATGAGAAGGTATTATTTGAAATGCTACAGCAGAAAACTGGAGTTTGGGCACATAAAGATTTTCTTAATCTTTAGTAGTGCTGGCCTGGCTCATTCTTGGCTCCATCTCGGTCTTTGTTAAACAAAGTAACTTGAAGGTGTGCTTTAGGAACAGATCCTTTATAGCTGTAGCACCTTTGAATTCATTGTTGGGGGTTGACTTGCATCATACAGGTGTCTTTCACCTGTTTGATCAGCATGGGCCACTGAAGTCAGCCAAGAAAAAGCTGCTGGAAGCCTAAGATCAAAATTAAAAAAGCCCTCTTTTTGATTCATGGTGAGTTCCCCACAGACTTTGTTCTCCTTTTTGCCCCTCATTTGCCCTGTCTGTTAGCTTGCATGCTTTTCTGTAGTCAAAGACTGTTCAAGACTGACTAAAAAACTGTGGTCTTTAGTCAAATACTGTACAAAACTCCTTGTAAACTCCTTGTACTGCACACAGCAAGATCTTGTTCTCAGTTGGATGCTCTATGAGGTAACATAATATAAATAGCAACTAGAAAGTTAAGACAGGGCCCTCAGACCTCACATCCAGCCTGCTCCTCTTGTAGCTCAAGTACACAGGGCACCATCACACTGTGAGGGAGCAACAGATTTAAATCATCTGTGATACTCAGGTTTATCCTGTCTAATGCTCTGTCATTCAACTCCTCACCAAGGAGACATTTCACACTACACAATGCAGTTTTATTTCCTTTTTTCTACTCTTACATGTTGCTTAAGCCAACACAAGTTGCTGTGACAACAGGCTGGTCCCATATTGAAAGGAAAGAGCCCCAGTTCTGTAATTTCAAGAAGGGGCAGCAGGCAGATGTTTCTGTAAGAAAAGAGGTCTCCAGAGCACTGAGAAAGAAGTGAGATGATAAAAGGAATTGTTTAAAACAGTAAGGATAAGGACCTTAAATTTAAGCAATCATTGCTACTGAAGCTATTTTTCACTAGTTCATGTTCTACGTGTAATAACAAACAACAACCCATCCATTGCTTTTTTATTGGTAAAAGTGACTAGAATCAAGATTTGGGATTTGATTTACTAGTGATTCATCAGTAACAACGCACAGCAGCAGACCATCTTAGTTGGGATTAAGACTGAGGTCCCAATCCACAATCTCTCAAACAGTCCAGCCTATTGCCTGTAAAAGTGCACAGACCCAAGAGAAGCTGCAGTTTGCTGATGTTATTAAAAGCCAGCATTTATAGAGTGGAATTTGTAGGCTACAAGAGGCTGTACTTTCTCAGCTTTCTGCATGCAAACACCTACAGCTGAACTAGCTACCTCAAGTTCCTTTTACAAACAATAGAGAAAATGAGATCTTTTCAGAGCACAATTCAAGCTGACTCATTCTACACACCTAGCTCAGACTGAGAAGAGCTGATTTTCTCTGCTAACCTGAATGCTGCCTGAGAGGTGGTTCAGACATAGACACCTACAATGTAAGCTCTGTATCTGTCCAGTCTCAATCTTGACAGTTTAAATTCTGGTCTCTGGACTCCAATCTATTTTAGTGGTGGGCAAGAAATTTCATCTCTGGAGAACAGGTTTTTTTCCACAAACTTTAGCTGCCTAAGAGGTAAGTGTTGACTTTAGGCAAGTCATGCAGACATACTCCACAACATGAAGAGAGGAAGAAGCTCTTCTCAATGGAAATTCAAGTTAGTCTTGTGGCCTGAATCATCCTCACTTTTATATGATTAAACTCAGGCAAATCTTGGCTCCCTGCTTTGCAACAGCATTTCCTGTAGTTAAGAGTGGTGAATCCTATGGGCAGGGCTCTAGAAAAGTCTTTGAAAAACAGGTTTGACTCCTTCAAAGAAAACCACTACCTAGGCTTCTGGTAGCTGAAAGTAAAAGTGCAATCATATGGATTGTTTTGTAAAAACACTTGTCTTCATGCTGTTAAAAGGTTTCACTTCTGTTTCAGTAGTGACTCAGCTTATTTATGCTACCTACTCCAGAGTTAAAATCACACAGAGGAACCCAGACTCACTGCCAAACACTGCACTGAGAGCAGAGAGTTACTGCATAAAGAACAGAGCTACTTCTCTGGGGCAATACTATAGTTGTGTCAGTGGCACTCTGGCCTTAAGACACAGGTCTCCATGCTGGAGCATAAAGCAGCTCTTCAGCTAGAGATAGGGATAGGCAGAGACTGCATTAAGAGCAAATTCTTGAGTTGCGCTGTGCTGGAGCTCTGAGAGTTTTATACAAACAAGGAAAACCTTTGTCAAATGCAAAGGTAACAAAACAGAAAGGATACAAGTTTTATTTGGGCATCTATAAGAGGTTTCTAGTTTGACTACAGTAGTTCTCATAACAAGAAACAGAGAGTGTATCCCTCAAGAAGTTTAATAATGTAAGATACTAAGCTGTGTCATCTCATCCTACCCATTTCTTTTTCAATAATCAGCAATGATTTTTTTTTTTTTAATTTTTCCTGAAAGTTCATTTACTAGCTTTGGGGTGTGAGTTGGGTGATACTTCTGAACACAGTCTGCAAAGCCCAGAGGTTTCTCCCAGGCAAGAACACTTTTGTCGCCAACGTTCACATCCCTGCTCTATTAACAAGGTGCTGCTTCACTCATAAATCTTACCTTCTCAGTTTGATCTTACCCTAAATGCTCATGCACAAATTCCATCACTTTCCTGTTTCCACTGCAAGAGTCTAAACTGCCTTTTATTTTTCTGCAGTCATCCCCCTAAAAAAATAATTTCTGTTTTATATAACCTCCCCAGTGCTCTATAAACTTTTTTGTTCCTTCTTTCTTTCTCTGAAGTGATAAGACAACACTTCTTACCTCCCTGAGGTTCCACTAATATTTTTGCTTTGCCAATGAATATAGGTCAGTGAACTTAGACCATATGTGTTGCTCCACTGGGTGATTGTTCCATTTTACAGTAAATAAGGCAGGACATCTGTTTTAACAAGAGAAAAAAACCCACAGAAGTTTGTCAGATCAGACTGGTTTTGTACACCTTAAGTGTTAAAAAAACCTTGAAGCCACAGTAAGGAACACAGAAGGTCAAAGAGAACCTATAGGCATTTTAATCTGAAATTATCCTTAATAAGAGCTCCACAGATAAATCAATGAAAAAGCAACAGCTCTTTGACTAGATGTGGAATTACATCAGACGTATTAGAAAGAAAATCATAGAATCACAGAATGGTAGGAGTTGGAAGGGACCTTTAGAGATCATCTAGTCCAATCCCCCTGCCAAACCTAGATCGGGTCACACAGGAACGTGTCCAAGTGGGTTTTAAAGACCTCCAAGGAAGGAGACTCCACACTCTCCCTGGGCAGCCTGTGCCAGGGCTCCCTCACTCTCACACTAAAATAAGTTTTTTCTTATGTTTAAATGGAACCTTTTGTGTTCCACCTTCACCCCATTACCAAATCAACATCAACTAGAATCTAGTGAAGCCATGAAAGCAAAATCAGTTTAAACTTATGTAAAACTTTTTTAGTATTTTTAAAGCTGGAATATTCCTATCATTGTTTTAATGCTTCTAATGGTTATATGGATTATGTTGATATCTTTCATCAAGTTATTGACCTTTCTCCATGTTTGGCATAAATGTTTCAATATGGATAGCCAACATATTTCTCATATTTATATTACAATATAATAAGTATTATACCTAATTTGCAAACTATTAGAAAATCCCTTTAAAAAAATCAGTACTTAAAAATACTTTTTTTCTTTTTTTTTTTAAGAAAAAAAACCCCAGACATGGGGAAGCTAATCAGTGAACATGGTTGTTAAACTCACTGCAGTGCCTGACAGCAGCTACACTTGAGAGTACATCCCACTGAGCATACTGTTAGCAAGCAGACTTTGACAAGTTTTGAGAGGTAAATTGTGTTTAAAAGTTAATATATAATGCCTTATATTAAAAAATACTTAATCTGGGGACTTAAACTTGAAAATGGAAAAATCTCCAGTAAGTTCTGAAACAAATACTATGGTATAGCCTGTGACACACACAGATGGTGATGTTAAGGCAGAACGCCAGCACACAGAATCGCAGTGTTTGGCGAATCGCAGGCAAAATAATTAATGGTACTTCAAGTAGCATAACACCCTGCAAACATACACACTGCCTCACGGAGTACTTGTCAGCAATATTAATCTAGGAAATAATTAGTCCCTGTAAAGTTCTTTCACACTCTTTCACCAGATGGCCCAGCAAGATCATCAGCTAAAATCCTGCTGCTTCAGCACTGGAGAAAATGCCAAGGAGTTATGCTTTCTGCTCCCCTGTGCAAGGTCTGGGCAAACTACGCTGTGCTCGTGGTTTCATTCTCCCAGGTACTGCGTAACAGTAACAGCATGCTTCACAAATCACATCAGATCACCTTCCGAGCATGATCACCAAGCGTGCTTCACACCCCAGTATTTGCAAGCCACTCCACAGAAAGTTTTGCCATCTGCCAAAACATAGAACTCCTCCAAATGGAATGAGATGAGGATTCATATATTTAGAAGCAAAATGAACTCCAAAAGAGACAGCGTGCTTGCTTAAAAAGAGAACTAAGTTAATAATAGCTCACAATTACTGTGTCTGTCCAGTCGTGTAGCAGCTCCAGTTTCATGCTCCACTAACCTTCACTTTCTCTCACCTCACTTTGTTATCGAGGAAACATTTAAGGAACTTTCCAGTGACATATTGACTCTTCCCACAAATATCCAATATTGGTTTACTCTATGCATGCTGCATGATCAGCTACTGATTTTAATGGAAGCCTGATAAGACACAAACATACAGCTGGGGTAGGGTTATCCAGCAGAAGTGAAAACACTAGCCTAGAAATAACACGCAAGCACTGGAACATTTTTAAAAACATACCTTCTGCTTTGTTTTGCCTGTATCCTACAGCTAGCTCCTAGGTTCTGGAACTCAAAGAATCACAGAATCACAGAAGAATAGCCTTTTGTTAGAAACTCAACACCTGATCAAAGACATGGAATGCTGGATATAGCATTTGACAAGGTCTGTAAGACTCGTAAGCAGCAGCACAGGGAATTCTGGAAAATTAACACTTCTCCTTTGAACAAGGAGCGGTGAGCCTGATTTGGCTGACGATGGGAAAAAGAAAACAAAATAGGGCACTGAGCAGCACTGCTGTGGCTGCAGCTGAGGCAGAATTTCCATTTCAAAGCCTGGTTTTTCATGGCCTACTTCTCCCTTATAAATACAGGCTGCAAGTTAAAACTTGGCCCAAAGTGTTCACTTCACATTTAGGAATGGAAGGCTGAATCATGTTGTTTTAAAAAAATGGGAAAGACAAAAAGATACTATTGTTAGTAGAAATATACGTATCTGTTCTTTTGGGGAGGCTGTGGGGAAGGAGAAAGCCTTTTCTGCTTGGCTTTCTACAGATGTCCATAGGATGCCACAGGTGCAAAGTCCTGCAAAAATGGTGATTACAGAGCCCAAGATGGGTCTTTATACATGTTTATCTTCAAGAGAAAGTCCTCTCAGGTCCAGACATGAAAAAAGAACTTTGCCTTTGCAGGTGTAGTGTTAACAGTCACCTAGTCACCACTGGTATGGGGAAAAAACATGTTTTCAGTTCTGCAGCATTCTAGTCTCAGTCAAAGTTAGCCTCAGTTGTTCGATTTGTTGCCAGAGTCTGGCCTGATTGACTGATACATCCAAACCCGCCTGCAGGTGCAAACGCAGGATGGCTTTCGAGAGAAGAGTGAGTCTTCACAGAGTTTTCAGCTATCTAGCCCACAGTACAAATACAAATGGTATTGATTTGTCAGGATGTTCTCTCAAACTCCCATGCTGTCCAACACAGTACATAGATCACTTTTGATTAGCCTGAGCTGCAGTGCTCCACCAGGAGCACGGAACAAAGCAGTTGGGATTTTCCATGCTACTGCCTTATCAGTTTGCAGGTCAGAGATGCCAAAGCCTTTGAGACCAAAGGCAAATATGCTACTTATGTGTGAAAACAGAGAAGAAAACAGAAATGCACATGGTGTGGGGATGAAAGCTAAGTGTTCACTGTCCTATGCAGCTCCTTGTACTGGCTTACTCACAATAGCACCCAAGCGCCTTCAACCTTTCAATAGTCCATGTAGTGACGTGGTTAACATCTCTTAAGCACGGTTCAATCACTCCTCCATCCTGTTTGATTATCCTGTCAATATGTAGCAAGTTTTCCAATTTATAACCATAAACTTATTTATCTTTGGCACATTAATCAATATGCAGCTTGCCTTTTTCAGTGGTACAAAACTTTTCTGTGGGTAACAAAAACTAGTAACAAGCATTCCCTACACATCACAGACACTACTAAAATATAAAATAGTAATCACTGATGTGCTTTGGGGGGGTACTGAGATTAGATCATGGGAGTGGATCCTTTGAAGAGTCTGCATAGCAAGGCTGACATCTACAATAATCATTAGGGAAACCCAGGGGTTCATTTTCTCTGCAAGTGCAATGAACAATTCAAGCAACAAAGCAGTCAAGGAGGAGATAATTAAAGAAGACTTATTGAATAATTTATCTTCTGAAAATGAAGTTTAGGGTTTGGAGTGTCTTATTTAAAGAAAATATCAGCATTTCAATGGAAGAAGTTTTTCTGAAGACGAGATGTGAGAAACACTACAATAGTAAAATGAATATTAGAAAACAGTGATTACATTTTAGGATTGTTTAAAAAAGTTAAGACAGCTCTGCTGTATTTTACACACATTCTGCCCAGGACAAAAATTTGTTATTATGTTAGCCTGACTTGCTCTGCTTCCTACAACATGCAGAAACTTTAACAGCCTAATTATGAAATCAGAATTGACTTCTCTAGAAAGCTGCATTTCATACACTGTTATTATTGTTCTTCTGTCATACACTCGGCGTTGCTCTCAGCGAAGATTTAGATGATACTTGAGAATGGCTAAATTGTCAAACGACATCAAATTTTCCAGTGACTAGTCACTAAGAAAGCAAAAGTCATACCCTGGTGATATTTTGCAACAGTGTTATAAAGCTATCCTGCACGTCAGAAACATGCAATGGAGGCAGCATACTACGCAATCATCTGTGTTGATCTGATGGATAACAAGGCCATGAGGCAGTGTATGGATATACACAAGGGATGTGAGGGCCTGGAGCAGTCAACAGTCCCCAGCAAAGTGTTTCTTCTCCCACTATAGTTCAGTTGCTAGTGACAGTGGCTGCTGGAGCAGCTGGCATTTATACACTTTATCTGAAAAGGGGAGATGATTGTAAAATGCATCAGCAGAGGGATCAGTCTCATAGAACTTTCCTTGCCTATACTTTTGGCTTTTAAGCATTTAAGATTAGCATTTACACTTTTGTCACAGGCTGTGGGCAGAAATAACCACTGCAAAAGTCTAAAATAAGTCTTATGAATCCCACTCTAGAAACACCAATGCCTGTGCAATGACTGAATGAAAATCTAAGCAACTACTTCAAACATGAACTTCAGTATGTGCCTGCAATTAAGCATGACAAATGCCAGCCAGGATGTGATGGGTTTTAGCAGTCAGCCTCCCTAGTAACAGATTTCATGCTTACTACAGCTGGAGCCCAGAAGAAAAGGAGACTACATACATATGTCACCCCGCCATGCCTAGTCTTCAAGAATGGACATTTGTGCCAGTGCATGATCTTCTTTGTCTCTCCTATCCCAACAAAGACCTGTGAAGTCTGACCAAAGAATTAGCAGAACACCAAGTTGGTAACAGTGAGCCACTGACTAAAACGGAGTGATTTTGGAGATGAAAGATGAGATAAGAAATTATTAAAATAAAAATAGTCTAATCTCCTCCACAGGAGGCAGCAAAATGTCAGAAGGGTGTCAGGGAGAGAGACAAAGTGAGATGGACAGTGAAAGCTTCAGCTCCACCAGGCACAATTTCCCTGATTAAAGAAAGCCTTCCTAGCCCATCACAGTCTTTTGGCTACATAACATTCCTCATGACACTGGGTAGGCAGAAACTTTCTTCTCAGAATGGTGAGATCGGGATCATAGGATATTTTCAGTCCTTCACTACTCCTTTAAAGTGGGAAGAGGACCAAATCTGAAAATCTGATAAAATATGTGGTTCTAAGGACCACTGAATCCTTCAGCTAAAGAGACGATTCTGGAACATGTAATAGTAGTATTTACTGTGGAATAAAATTAGAAATTAATGGCATGAACAGAAGATGCTAGTCACAAAGCATTCAGTCACAGAGTTTACTCATTTATACACTGTTTATCTTCTGGTATATACCACAAGAAGTAATCATTTAAATAAAAAACTTCTTTAGTAGGTAATAAAATGTTATTGAGTTTCCAGACTCACAACATGTGCTCTGGCTATAAATCAGACTTGAACTGATTTGCAGCACAGGGAGGCACTTTAGAAATGACATGCTTGAGAGGGAAGCGTTGAATTTTTGTTTCTCTATAGTCTCTATCTGTGCAGCAGTCCAGAGAAGGGCATGGGTACTTGGATATATGGCCATATCTTTTCAGCTACATCAGCTGTTACATGCGATATTACCTGTCCTGCAAACTTTGTCTATCTTTTACACTGCCCAAGCTTTTAAATTAATATAAACTGCTCGCAGATGTCAGTTACGGTTACTGCTGAAAGTGCTCTGCTGTAAATTACCAACCACAGTGCACTAAGAAAATCTGCCAAGAGAATATACAAAAAATTTACTTTGCTCAACAGTGGCATCAACAGTGACACAGAACAACAAAGTAATGAAAGCATCTCTCATGTCCTAACCTCAGTTTTAAGGTGCATTTGGGTTCACAGTAGCCTAAAATTGGGCCTGCTGCCCTCTTTTTCTGAGCTTAAGGAATAGAACCTAGATGCTAGCGACCCTTTTTTACTAGTCTTTTTGACTAGGATCTTCTCTTCTGACAAAGCCAATGGCATCCATGAAGAAGGCTGGGGTGTTCATGTCCCTGAATGACAAAGCTGTCTAGTAACTCCCTTTGGTAAATCCTTCTGTCTGCAGCTCATGTGCTCCAGCCCAGAGAGTATCTGCTGCCCCAGGAATATGGGGAACACTGAATGTCCTGGGGAAGCGATTTCACAGTGCTGTGGGATGCATGAAACTTTCACAACAGCTCAGTGGATGCAGCAAGGTGATTAATGTTGCATGCTGCCTACCTGAAAACATCTGCGGAGAGCTAGGGAGATGCAGCATCTGTCCCTCTCAGATGAATACCATTTAGATAGGAAAGAGGTTAGCACATTTTGGAGGACTTCTTGTGGCTGTGTGGTCCCACATTGGTCCTATAAAGACTTCTCTAGAAAAAGCTTTGCATTTAAAAAAGTATATTAACTTCCCTCCAAGTCTACCTCATAGCATGTCTGAGAATCTTACATACCATCAAAAGATGCATGCAAGGAGAACATAGCTCAGACTAAACTGGACTAAGCAGTTACGCAAGAAATTAACTTCTCAGTTACATCATCAGTTACACTGGTGAAGAAAATCCTGTTTATTTCCTTATCTCTTTGTTCTTCATAGTTGAAACAAGGCATAGCTACACAGTATTGTATTAAGTCCTAATTCTTTCTATACAACAAACACAGACTTTAAAACTCTGTCTTAAAAACTGAAGTAGCACCTGGACATTCTCCAAAATCCCAGTTTTGTGATGAGATGTATATTCTGCTTTTGACCCTATGCAAAATGAAGGAGAAATGCTACTTGGAAGCTCTTAATATGCAGTACTAAACTTGCTGAGCACTGGGCATCTCTGTCCAGTGGCTGCTGGCCTGAAAGCTTATGATACTACCACAAGGTCTGGGAAGGCATGGTTTGGAGGTGTCTGTGCTGAGATGTTCCTCTGCAAACAATTTCAGTCCAGTGTACCTAGGGTCTGCTCTCTTAGGGGTCCTTGGCAGAGATTTCTCCATGAACTTCTTAATGTAAGACTTAATATGGAAGTACCACGGTGTAAAACACCACCTATTTTTGAACTCAACGTGACACACTAGCACAATACTGCACAGGGAAACATCCAGTCTGGGTCAGGATTTGCCAGAGGGACCTGAATGATGTGCTGTACAACTGTTATGACTTATGTTTCAAGTTAAGAAAAAAATAAGTTCCCAAAGCAATTAAGAGCCAACAATAGTCTTCTTTCTACATTATGGGTCTTGATCAAGTTCAAAAGACCAGATCAAAGGCCTCTTGGTGTAACATCCAGGTTGCTCCAGGATGAGAAACAAGAGAGATGGTGGAGCAAGAGACACAATTTAGGAAAGAAAGGCTAACATATCAGCCAAATAACACGAGTGAATGACACGTGGCAGACATTGGCCACATGGCTCACACTCAGGTGATGTGAGTAGGTCTAGAGCAAAACAATCAAATCTTAGCTCTATCAAACCAGATAGATCACCCAAGACTCTCTTGTGACACCAACAGTCTTTGGAAACTGTGCATACAGAAGTGGGAAGAGAAGTTATCAACACCCAACAAATACGACTGTCTTGAAGACTATGAGTACTGGTTTGGGCACCTATAGAAGCTTTGTCAACCTGTGGAAACACAATTTATATCAAAGCTTTAGTACTTGAAAAATTACTGCTTCTTCTCAGACCAAGATATTTTTCTTAATGCCTTTTTATTGATGTGTTTCTGACACAAAAACCTTGGATATTTTTATTCCCATTTCATGTTGTAATCCTTCTTTAGTATTGTATTATCCTATTACTACTTATCTCTGTCATTATTATTCTTATTATAGTAGAAAGTGAAAAACTGAATGAAGAAAATTGCAGTCATTAAACATGTATATAAAATGGAAGACCTTTAACAATTCACTGGCCTTCCATACCAAATCTGTTGCCATGGTATGTATGAGCAGGGTACAGCAGAGAGCATCTAACATTTCTGGAACCTGAAGTCATGAACTGCAAGCTACTAAGTTTTCAGAGATCAGAAAGGAGGAGGCCATATTTTCTTGTACATTATATCGATTTCTTTTAACTGAGGTTCAACTTCTTTAGGGACAGACTGTAACTTTTTTTTTCAGTCTAAGCAGACTCTCATTTTTCAAGCAGTCCCATTACATTTATTTATGGAGTAATGTGTTGTTGAATGCACTGTTGGCAGATCCATCTCCACACAGATAAACAAGTTGACCCATACGCTCTGAATGTCACCATCATACAAAAGGAAAATATCTCACGATAAGATGTATTATGACCAACACATTCAGAAATTTTACTCCTCTTCTGCTGATTGATTGAAGAATTATATCCATGAAATAGGGTGATTTATACAATTGCGTTGCCTCTTGGCTAGAATAAGCTTTTGCCAGCCAGAGGCTCCTGAAGAATGGCTGCTTACAGCATAAATCCGATGTGATTTGATACACAGCACGACACACAATCAAGATGAAATGATCCTTAGATGATTCTTCCATGTGCAAATCATTTCAGGAAGACAATTTTAACAATAATATTTTCTTTGTTATTAGCTCTTGGGACTATTTTTTCAGGTAATGAGCAATTGCATCCACGAGGAGTAGCTATTGTCAGGTTAATATTTTATTAATCCCTTATGTGGAGCCAACATCCTAAGAAACCAAAACACCTAGCTGCCACTGAAATACTCAGTACTGAAGGCCTTTTCCAGACTCTACTTCCACAATGCCTCCTCATTATTATAAATGCTTATCTCCCACTTTAAACAGTCTCAACTTGATTGTGCTAGTATTTTCTGTTTCTTCCTTTATCTTCCTCACCTCTACACTTCTTTCCTCTCAGACAACAATAGTAAAAGAAAAATCAAAAGATTGACAAGCATTAATATAAACAGAAACCAGTATATTAAAAATTACTCTATCCAGCCTCAGTCAAGGCACAGTGCTTGCTCAGCATTAGCAATATGGATGCCCGGGATGGAATGAATGGGCTACCGGTGCGATCTACTCCACCCAGAGCAACCATCACGTTCAGATTCCCTAGTAGTGATTAGGATGAAATAGTGCCAAGAAAATGCTTAGTCCCTGTGTTCAATGTGCCAGGCTTCAAACAAGCACAGCTTTTTGCTTCATGTCTAGACTTTTCATGTGAAGGAAAGGCAAGTTGCTGCCAGTGTTGCCAAGAGTGAGAGCTTCCATGTAACACTGAGAAACTAGCCCCAGAACAATTTAATTTCATCTTTTATGGCATGCTTCTCCCAAAAAGCTCTTCATGGAGATGGGATTAGCGATTAAGAGATGTGGAGGATGGAACACATATGTCTGTGAAAACTGGAATTAATATGATTATGCTAAGTAGAACACATTCTGGGCATCACTCGTTTGCGAAGATTTAATGAAATGTGCCTCAAGCACAGAATTTTCTCTCTGGAAAATAAAGTGTGATATTCAGAGAAAGTTGGGATAAAGGGGTATTTTATGGGTAAGCAGAGGAAAATCAACTGGCACTTTATGTGAAACACCTTCCCTCTGTTGTGCTCTTTTAATTTCTATCATTATAGTAGAGTTATGATCCTGAAGTGCCTCATTTTTCCTCATGGGGGAAAAAAATGGAAGGAAACAAAGTGCAAAAATACAACATAGGCAGATAACAAATTGAACAATGTGTGAGAAGTATAAGGGGGATGAACATTTGCAGTTTCTACTCCCTCTAATACTTCACTACCAGGTCTAGTTCTGTGAAGAGATTGTACCTTGGAGGATATAAGAAACCTTAAAATACTACCGAAGCCCATGAAATGCCAATGTTTTGATGTTAGTTTTTTCCTGAAGCATGATTTTATCCCTGAAATGATGGAAATAATTCTGACTGCTTTGGAAAATGCATACATCCAGACCATGAGAGTTTCCGCAATGCAACAAATCTGCTCTTTTTTTATCACACATGTGACCACAGAAGAATTTTATTATAAGTCTGGAGCTCACCTTGGTGGCGACCACACCATATATCCTGCAGCCACACCTTACATTCTATACAGCACAGCCAACCGAGAGCCATTATTAGCATTACAGGATGACAGCGTGTTGGGACACATCAGTGGAGTGAAAAGCATGACAGGCCATTCACAATGTAACATAGTTCTCTAGAAACCAAACTATTGCAATTTTGTCACTTTATAGTGCCTCTAAATGCCACAGTCACCTTTTGTGGCTTGAGCAAGCAACTACACTCACAGTGCTCCAAAGCATTTCTGCACAGCAGAGAGTACTCCGAGCACAAAGTAAATGTTCAGTTATTCATACTGGTATTTCTTTTGGAAAATACATCATTTCCCCTTGGTCATGGGATCACTGGAGTGAACTGAATCTGGTTTGTTTTTAGAGTCACAGTCAAAGCAACTGCAAGGAAACTCTTAACAGCAAACAGCTGCCTATTGAGGACGTATGTGAGCATGCTTATTTTTGTTGTTTTCCTCCAGTACAGAGTTTGTAATATTCAAAACTGTGTCCCGGAGACATTTGTTTCTGAGAAGCACACATCTTGATTCTGTGCATGGGAGCACTTGTAGGACTTGCAGGTCTATTGCGGGCTGAATAACAGACATGCAACAGCAGAAATAACCTGTGCTGTCTGCACTGACAAGAGGTCATCTTCACAAAAAATACCCATGTCCAAGCATTCGTGCTCAAAGAACAGCAGACAAGAAAAGGGAATTTCTTCTAAGCTATCTGCGTGCTCATACGGAAGTAAAACCAGACCTGCATATATATTTATAGGTGAAAAGAAGAAAAACTTCTGTTCTTTTCAACAAATTCTGCTCCAAGTATCCTTATTCAGGGACATCATGGGATCTTTTTTACCAGCTTGTGAAATTCATAAACTGATTATTTCAAGCACCTCATCTAATGAAGTGAAGTCTTTCAAGGTACTAAACTCTAAACCTCTGTGGTTGGTTCTACACCCTGGGAAGAGTCTGATAGGAGGAAGTAGAAATATTTCTTGATTCTGAAATTTCTTTTTTATTCTTACTAAACTTCTGAAAAGATTAATCCTAGACTTCACTAATTGTTGTGAGTGGCAATGAAGAACAGAATCGTAGAATGGTAGGGGTTTGAAGGGTCCTTTAGAGAATACATTCAAAGGCAGAAGTGAAACTTAGTCTTCAAAAGCCGAAACTCTGAAAATTTTCCCAAGAATACCAAGCCCTTTCTAAGGATGGAATACTCCGTTTAAATAACCAAAGCTGACAGATCTTCATAAGTGCTAAAAAGATTTTAATGCCTAGAATTTACTAATAAGTACCTTAGCCATGTACTTTTTATATAACTTTCAAGAACAGCTTATGGAAGGGAATAAAACATACCCTCGGCCAGTACAAGAGCAAGTATTTTTTGTGTACTTACTATCTCCATTTTCAAGTATCCCAGAAGACCCATGAACACTAACAACGCTCACAAAAGCTGGAGCAATGTGCAAAATGCAAAGACAATGGCAAGAGGGACAGCAGCACAATAAAGCAAGGTATCGTTTTTATGTCACTTGTATAAACATGTCTCTCTTATTGCACTAGTTATTTCCCTTCTGTCCTTATATAACACTATATAGACGTTTGCAATCACAGACTATGCTAATTTAATTTAACTACCAGTTCTTTCTTAGGACAGTGTATTTACTAGTGACTAGTTATTTTGTTGCATATTGAAAACTCTTTCTTGACCAAAAATATTTTTCCTTTTTCATACTGAGAATTACAAATATGGATTTCCTCTGGAGTTGTGGTAAAATAGAGGACTCTGAATATGTTTTTATTATTATTATTATTATTTAGCAAGTAAAATTAGACAATTAGACCAGACTACACTAGCACAACTGAAAAGCAGAGTAATTTTCGCAATGCAATTGTTTTCTTACCACATGGTGCCATTTAAGGGATTATAACAACTCACCAGGGTAATATCAAACATGATTAGAAGCCAGGGGCCTGATTGTTATCTCTGTTAAGCCAGTGAAAATCCAGACAAAATGTAATTGACACCAGCAACTCTCAATTTGCACTAGTGTAACTAAAAGGAAAGTCAAGCCCTGTATCTTTGATTGGGAAGTGGTTTTTCTTTTTTTTGCTTGGATAAGTCATTTCCATATCTTTGAGTGATTAACAGTGATTGTTTCAACCCCTTTGAAGATATCAAAGACAATGTATGTGGTGTTTTCACTGCTAGGTACGCTGATATTACATGAGTTTGAGGAAGTGCTGTCATATAAAGAACAGCTCACACAGCAAATAAAAGTAATTCTTATGTAAACTTCTCTGGTGGCAAGAAAACATTTAGCATGTTCAGCATGCCAAGCCCTTTGCTCCTCCATAAGCAAACATCTAAAGAAAATGGGATGGATTTTTCCACAGATATGGAAGTATACAGAGGTGGAAAGAAGATCTGGGCAGCTTTTCAGGAACTCTCCAGATAGATGTCACAAAACACAACAGATACTTCAAGGCAGAATTCATCTGAAGTGAGATGTTTACAGTGCAGACAAATATGTACCAGGCTGTTGGCCAAACTCCTGCTGTCCATACTGGGGAAAAACAGTAACTTCAGTAACAGTGGGATTCATCTCACCCTAACAAAAATAGATGAACAATTAATGTGGCCCTAAAATTGCTTATTTCTCCTTATTGACTACATGAAGGGGCACAGTCAGGATGACCAGCTCTAGTACATATGTCTCTATTACTCATAATCTTGGTTAATGGAAATAAATCCCACATTTTGTACCCTCAACTCTGACTATGCAGATTAACTTCAGTTTTACTTCTATTTTGGCCTTCTCCAGCAGTGACTCTTCCTCACTAGTTTGCTACTGGAAGCACCAACACTGCTTGTTGTAGATGAGGGACCATGAACACTCCAGACTTTGTCTCAAGGGAATGGCTCCTGGTGATCTTTATGCTGTACTACAAGTGACCTACTGTGGTAAACCACATCAGTTTTTACATAAATTAAACATACATGGGACTATTCCATCTGGCATGGAAGCCAGCTGTCCTAAAATAGCCCCTGTCCATCTTACTGAACTCTCACCATTCAAAAAGGGAAGAGGCTGGCCCCAGATGATGACATTCATAAGTGTTAGCAGTGATTTTCTTTAAGAAGGTTACCTTCCTCATATATATACCCATGTGCTGTATTAATTACCTCTGGATACAGTTTAGCCCCCAACCTCCCCTCTCTGATGTAGTAAAAAAGCTGTTGCACTGTCTGTCTCAATACTCTACATTAATCTGCCAAGCAGATTAATATGTCCTGGCCACTTCAGTCACAAGCATTCCATTGGCTGGCTTAATGTCATTCCCCATCCACAGCAGAGAGAAGACTTCAATCAGCGACCCCAGAATTATATTCAAATTTGAAAACAGAAGGAGGCAGAATCAGTTCAAATGTGGATGAGGTATAATATGCATTGAAGATAAAGCAATCTGGGATTACTGAGCTTTGCCAGTGATTTGCTTCTAAGGATCCTCACAATGTAGATGCTCCCTGCAGAAATAGGGATTGTCCAGAAAACAAGAGGCAGTGTGTCCTCACTTGTCAACCTGTCTTCCAATTTTCTCTGCTCACCAGAAATACACCTGCCCACCTACCTTCTCCATTTTTGGCTAATTTATTTTTCTTTCTATTCTAGTTTATCATCTGCAGAGTATCCTAAGTGACAGGTAGATAAAAATTATCTACCTTTATCAATATACCTTCATAACTTCAAACACTGACAGATGCGTTGGTTAAAAGACATCCTCTTTTAGAAAACTTTGTCTAAATTTACACCCCATAAGAGCACTACAAATATTTATATCATTTTAATTATATTTGAGTCAGGGTTTTCTCTAAACAAACAAGCATGGTCCCTCAACGTTTACAATTCATACCTTGGAGAGGTCTGATATCACTTGAGGAAGTAACTGACTGTAAACAAAAGCAAAACTGATTAGTCACTTTTCTTTTTCTCTGCTGACTGAGCACCCGAACAACAAATTCAAAATTATTCAGCCCTTGCAATGGGAAGTCCTGTGAAAAACAGCTCTGCTATGCCAGTTAGGTTAAGGCCAGCAGCATCCAAGGGCTAGGCTGTGGAAAGTCCCAGACCCTTCCTTGTAAGCAAGCGGGGGCTGGCAGCCTGGATCCCCTCCCCAAACACTGAGCACAACAGGCTGTGCACCCCATTGCATAACCAAAACCCCCAGCTCCGGCGCTGCCCTGAGTACATACCTGGCCCCTTTCACTGCTGAAGCTGAATTTCTCTGCATTAGATGCCTCCTTCAGGCAGAATCTTTCTAGGAAATATTAACTTAAATAGGGTAAACATTTCTAGGCATCAGCCTAGGAAAAATGCAACTAAGAAACACCAGTGTGACACTTTCTATTAGAAGTTTTAACGTCCTTGTCCTCTGCAGCTTATGGTTTGGCAGTGGGCAGCTTGTGTCTTGCATGTAATTTTTGTCCTTCTGCAGTCAAAATACAGACAATTTATAAGCATCTTGAAAAAAAAAACCCAAAAGCAAGACCACAGTTCTGTCAAGGTATTAGCAGCTAAAAAAGCTATTATAGCAGCTGGAAACTATGAAGATTTAAGCTTCTCTGACCGTGCTCTATCCCTCTACAACTCCTGCTGCTGATTAGACATCACAGGCATCATCTTCACAGAGTAACAAAAGAATGAAAACCCTCAGGAATAAATATTTCTTCTCCTGAAAGAACAGACAGAATTTTTGTCCAGACCCATGGCTCCCAAATGCCTAATTACCTCTCTTGCTATGTAATTCATCTAGTTACATAGCAAGGTGCAATAACAGCCCTTTTAACTTGTTTTATCGGATCTGTCCTGGCCAAGCTAGCTATGTTCCATGCTCTGAGCTGGCAGTGCTGGGAAGCAGGGAGAAGAGACACTTAGGTGATCCTGGACTGAATGAGCCATCTCAGACAAACTTCCAAGTTCTATCTTACGAAGCAAGCAATCTCCATGCTGGCAAGACCAGGAGCAAAACTACTAACAGCAAAAACAAGAGGAAGCAGACCAGCCCTCAGGCCAGAGGGCCAGGACAAGGGCAAGTGGAGGCAATGTGTCAGGAGATGCAAGGAAGATGTGAGACACTGATAGTGAAACTCGCCATGAAAAAGTCAGAAAATACTTTACTAGAATTCTGCTGCCTGTGCACTTCCACTGGGTCTCATCTTCCTTTCGTTCTCTCTACTAAAAACAAGCATGTGTGACCTATTTCTCATGGAGATTTCTGTCTTCAAAAGAGGCAGCTTATAGCTCTGTTCTGCCAATTCTCTCAGGAATAATGTCCTGCTCTCTGCCTGTACTTGTGCTTCATTATGTGCAGAGCACTTTTGTACTACTAGATACCATTTTCTCAGTTGGTTTTCATTTCTGATGCCACACTGATGATTACATTTAGTACAAGCAGTGTTGTCACATGCTGCTGTTGCTAGCAGAGCATCCCACAATCAACGTGAGGCTAGAAAAACTACTAAACTGCACATTTCAACAAAACAGCAGGTGCTTTGAACACCATCTATAACTTCAAGTGAACAATTTCAGTAAGGGTTTTGTCAGTCGTTCCTAGAAGCAGTTCTAATGGCCAACAAATAACAAAATAATGTTCAGCTGGTGAAAGAAAAGCAGGTAATACATTAAGAGAAAGAAAATTATTATCATAAAACATTTATACAGCCATGTGAATTCTGCACTGTACAGAACAGAGATCGCATGTCACCCCCGCCTTAAACTGCTTGCTGTTGCTAAGACGACCACATAAACGTAAAGAAACAATGCAGAGTCCAGTGGTGAGATCTCCTAATAGGCTTTGCTAGAAGAGAGAAAGTATATTGGTGAAAATAGCGGATTGGCTGCTCTGGCTATGGATGACTGCCAGACAGAAGCACTCAACTAAGCATGGAGGTGATGGACAGAGAGTGGGAATATCCCAACAAATATCAGAGGTTCCTTGTTCCCAGAAATGCCACTGTTTTCTTGGCTGAGTCAAGCTCTAGGGAACACCACTAGGAGCTCCTATGGGCATCATCAAAAGGTCCAACAACATCCCTTCAGACCAATCAACACTTCTCCCCTCTTCAGCACTGGGCTTGAGGTCTTATCCCAGAGTGGGATAAAAACAACCCGTAGCAAGCATATGTGGATAAAGAAGATCCTAAAGTGCTTTACAGTATCAGCTTATGATGCCTACGTAGAAAACAGCAGAAGCAAAATCACATGCTATTGAAGCACCCACATCCCAGCTTCCCACACCAGTTTATTCTAGATGTTCCATGCATTTGCATAAGAGGATCTCCTCTACTTGACCCTTCTTACTCTCTCTACAGACAATCTTCCAAAGAATGTTGCTAGGATTATCTGTTTAAATGTCAAAATGTGGATGCTGCATTAGTGAGGTAATGATTTAATGTTTTTTGGAGCAAATCACCATTTTCCTTCAAGGATGTACACAGAAGAGCATAGACCTCACCTACACTCCCTTAGGATGCTTCACTGCTTAACATAACACTGAAGACTAGTGTTCCTATATCAAATTTCTGAGTTTAGATATAGAAGAAAACACAGATTCAGGATTGGCAAGTAGAACTTGTTAAAAGAAAGCAAGCCTCTAAAACTGACCTTCTCAGGTTTTCAAGATCTAAAGCAATAAGGTCTATAATACAGTGAACTGCAGGTAATGGAGTGAAATATGATAGCTTGTTCACATTATGGAGTTCATTTCTACCCATACTTTTGCATAAATAATCAAACAATTCCGGCTCATAAGTTCATAAAAGAACTCTTTTCAACAAGGAAACCCCAAAACAGCAATTGTGTCTTTTCTCTATCCCCACTTTGAAAGACACTTTGGACATTAGGAAAGGTTTTTGTTTCACTTCCAGAGATCTCTGTCGACATGTCTTTGTGGGAAGAGAAATCTAGCAGCACATATGCCTTCTAGCTCCTGTCACTGGTCTGCCACAATTAGGGCACAGTTATGATCACTGAGATGGACTGTTAGGTTGCTGGTGTGCTTGCCTGCACTATAATGCTTCCCTCACAGTGCTAATTTATTCCTTTCTAGGTCTCCTCCTACAGGTCCTCTAATACAGTATTAAAATCACCTGCATGAGTACCAGCATTAGCCCATGATAGACATATGTCCAGTTCATGTGTTCTGGGCTTTAAGAATTGTTATTCTTCTTCCATCTCCCACATTCCACATGGCTTGTTAATTAAATGACAGAACAGGATACTACCAAGTGTTTATTTCTCACAGAAACAGAGATGGATATTTAAAGAACGTTGTTACATTAGTCACATTTCCCCACAAAGAACAAACACCTATAGCTGTAATATCTGTGATTACATAGATGTCAAACATAGGAAAAATAAGCATCCCCAAATTTTTAGGCATAAATTGTAACCTATATTATTCACAGTCAGGCAAAAAAAAGGCTGGATGTTGTCCCAGCCTCAAAAATAAAATATACCCAGCAGTAATTGGAAAACAAATGAATCTGATTATAATCTTACCCTACTCTAGCTTTTGCATTCCTCAGCTATGCAGCAAACAGATGGAAAAAAACCACATTCTATGCACCAGAAGACAAATTTTTAACGTATCTCTACAAACATCAGTTATCTTTGCACTTAAATATTTCTGGCCTTGAAGTTGGGTCATATTGCATTACATCTGTGAAATGTTTGGCTATTGGTTCATAACGTATGTTGACACTGGCAGTGGACCCACTGATCAACAGTGTTGCTGGGTTTGTGGGTTTGCTTTCTCGTTCAGACTGTGGGCAGCAAACAACATGAAGACAATTAGAATACGCCAGATTATTTGTAGGTTCTGAAGGTAGTGTCACTAATGACGAGTTTCAAATACTAGGCCTCCAATGTTACTGGAAAAACTTGCACATTCAGAGAGGCAGGCTTTATTTTTACTTCAATAAATTTACTGAGTTATTCCAGTGGGTGCACTCGGGGCCTAACAGAGGAGATGTGTCCTGAGCAGGGATTTTGCAGCAGGACCTGGCTTCTGTTGCAGGAACATCTTGGGGCTACCTCCCAGGCTGCAGCAGTGGCAGCCCTGCTTTCCATCTTACCTCAGCCCTGATGTGTCATTTGTGAGGGTTCACGAGGTTCTCTGTGAGGAGCTGAGAAATCCCTGTTGAAGGCCATGGTAGGGATGCACACCTGGAGTGAGCTGGAGCCTGGCAAGAGGCCATATACGATGCCAAGATACCCTCCAACATCTGAGAGGCAGAAGCCCTTCTGCTCCATGGAGCAGCTACACTGAGGCACACAAGGCAGAGGAGAGACAGAAGTATAGGGAAGTACCTGCTGGTATCACTCAGCCTGATCCTCTCATTCCTGAGACATGTGAACACCGACAGGAACACAAAAAACTGGCCATGGCCATGTGTTGGGGCTCATGGGAGGAGAGGGACTACCAGGCCCCATGCCCGCTCAACCTAAAAGTCAGGCTGCCTCCCTTGCCCTGCCACAGCCCAGTGATGGCAGCCAGGAACAAGGGGAGGACATGGAGCTTCATGGCACAGGGAAGCTCCACACCAACTAGCCTTGCTAAGCCAGTTCAGCAGTTCTGCAGCCTGAGCTCACAAACTGAACAGGTCTTCCACAAAAGCCAGACAACAGCCCAGAAAGCAGAGGAACTTGTACTGAAAGACTCAGGGTTTTCAAGGTATAATAAGGGGTGAACCTCAACTAGGGTGTTTCTCATGACCTCTCTGTTCCAGATGCTGATTGCAATTCTTCCATTGATGCCCTTCTCCTCAGGGCTCGGCAGCTTTATTATCATAGGGATCTCTCATTATCACTGCATTTGCAATCTCCAACATACAACCCTCGCAATGCACTGAGTCTTTCTCTGCACATCTGCCATTCTAAGCTCGGTATCTTTAATATCTATATATACATCTATAATGCGGTCTCCCCACAGCTTCCATGGGGTTCTCTCCTTCTCTGGCAGACAATCTGCAACTACACAGGAACAAAAGATAATGTGACTCATTTTTCTGTGAAATGTCTTAAGGACTGCTTTAAAAGCTGTAAGAACAAGCACACAAGGCATGGATAAGAAGGAATATGCAAAAACATGGCTGCAGTTCTGTTATACATATGGTAAAGCATTTTGGTTTTCTACTTGCCTTTGGCTGATAACATTTAAAAAATAGATAGGAAGTAAGAAAACCTGCAAGTTTGGTCTCAAAGTATTGTCCATCTCTTCCTCAACAATCTGCATACAGGTTAAACAGATATTTCTTGCTAAGCAGCTTTAGTGGAGGAGGTCCAAAATGAGCATTGAATAAGCTTTCTATAAAACAAACTTCTTTTGCTACTCATCCATCACAGGAAAATGTACCTGAAATTCGCATGACCTGAATTGATGAGTTTCATCTGGAAAAATGACAGTCATACATCTGACATTGTCAATATAATTGACAGTCAAAACTCTGTGGATGTTACACAAACCAAATTAAATATTAGCATGTCCTTCCTTCCTGCAAGAATAGAGAGATCTTACACTAAAGTCTGCCTCTACTGAAAACGGTTCTAAGTTTCTGCTGATTTCAACAGAAGTTCACACGTGCTCATATGAAAGGACTGATCTTGCATATTCACTATGGCCTGAAAAATGTTGTGGCCAATGACTCAGAGGTGACAATCCTTCCTTTTCCCTAGAGCTTTCTTCTTGCAGCTCTTCTTGGGCTGTGGCTACCTTTGATGGGCAGGTGTGTAATGAAGGGTGTCAGAGGATCATATTATCATTTGCCCTCAACTAGAAACCATAGGTATCCCTTTCACTGAATGATATTCAGCTCTGTCAATACACTCTTTCTTCATAAGTTAGCAAGATGCCTTTACATTACTACTTCTGCCTTGGATATAGCTTTATTGATTTTTCCCAGTACTTAAGTGCTTTAAAAAAATCAATGTTTCAGCAAATAGAGTGAAGTAGAAGTATTGTAGAATCCCATTTGCCATTCCATCATCAGAGATCATCACTAAATTACAAGTAATATCATGTACATATGGGACACTGAACGTAGAGAAAAAACACAGAAAACATGGAAAATGGATGAGTAGAAAAGCATGAAATTAAAACAGCAAAAGAGAAGCTGAAGATAAATGTATAGTTGCTAAAATTAGGTAGCTGAAACTTGTCTATTCCAAGGCTAATCACCTCGGCTCTTTCCATATAGTGATCATAGAGCAGGAGCCACCTCCATAGGCGATTCAGCCCGTCCTAAGATAGGTCTTCTAAGACAAGGCAATGCATCGTAAGGTAATGCTTTCTCTCAACTATCCTGAAGTCTAGGTGATGGGCTCAGAGGAGACACAACTGTGTATTTTAACAGTGCTGGAGTTGATGTATCAATTGCATCAAAGTTGGTGCATCAATTTGAGTGTTGTACCTGTTTAATAGGTGGCCTTTCAGTTCAACGTTTTTAGCTTTGAAGATGAGACTAGTTTGGTTTTCTTGGCAATATCTGACATTTCTTGTGTCAGAGGAAAGATTTTCTCATAATTGCTTATCATCAAGTCATTGTCTGAACATTTAAATAATCTATAAGCACAAAACCTATTTGTTGTATTTTAATGAAAACAGGCCAAACTTGCCACTAGTACAATTGCATTTAGTGCCATTCACTTCAAAGAAGCTACATATGCTTACACAGCAGAGAATTAGCCCAGATACTGTCAAAATGCATCATTACTACTCAGGTCAGACAATAAATCAGATCTTCTGCTTGCAAAGTACTGCAGTTTATGTCTAATGACTGGGAGAATTAGTATATAAAGTAATTATCAAAACTGGAAAGCAATAATCTCCTAAATGGGCAATTTGAATTTTACAAAAAAAAAAAAAAACCAAACAAACCAAAAGTTAGGTTGGCAGGCATAGAAAACATCTTATGTTGTTGCAGACATAAGTAAAACTTCCTCCTTCCCTTTTCTACAAGGATCCCACCTTCAGCATATTTTTGGTCCATATTTAAAGGCCCATTGTCATGGAATTATTGACCCTTTCAGGCTGAGGGGCACCTTGGGAAGTCTCTCATCCAGAGTCAACACTGAATTCAGGACCAGGTTGCTCAGAGTTTTGTTCTGAAAACCTCTAAGGACAGAGAGACTGCAGAAGCTTTGTCGTCTTCATGGGACAGCCTTTTGTTCTCCTTATACCCAGTTTAAACCTCTCTTGCTTCATCTTACACCCACCGTCTCTCGTCCACCTGCCCTGGACTACCATGAAGAGCACATCTCTGTCTCTTCAATGATCCTGTAAGGCACTGAGGGCTGCTGTCAGGACCCCCTGCAAAGCCACCTGTGCTCCAACCTGAGCAAACTCAGTTCTATCAACATGGGAAATGCTCTAGCCCTCACCATCTCAGGGGCTTCTTGTGAACGCTCTCAAATATCAACAACTTCTTGATGTCTTTGCTGTATCGGAAGGCCCAAAACTGGATACAGTATAACTAGTTGCAGCATAACAAGTGCTGAGTAGAGGGAATAATCCCTTCCCTCCATCTATGGTTTCCGCTTCTCATAACAGAGCCCAGGATGCTCTTGCTGATCTTCACTGCCAGGGCATGCTGCTAGCTCACACTCAACTTGTTGCCCACCAAACCTGACACAGAAGATTAATCCATCACCAGTATTGCAGTCTGCATTTGTCTAATTTCATGAAATTCCTGTTGACTCATTCCTCCAGCCTGTCCAGTTCCCTCTATATGACAGCCCTGCCCTCTGGCGTATCACCTGGTTCCCTCAATTTTGCCGAGTTGATGGGGGGACACCATGTCTCCATCTCCAGGTCACTGATAAAAGTGTTAAACAGGATATGTCCTCACACAGACCCCTGGAGAATTCAGCTCATAACTGGCCTGCAGGTAGAGTCTGGCCCATCAATTACCAGTCTGTGGGCCCTTGCAGTTGTCTATCTATCTAGGACGTATGCTAAGCAACAACTGTGCTGCATCAAGCTATATTGAACCCCTCTGCTGTATTATACCTACCCTCAAGCTGAACTTCTGCACAGGCAGCTGAGCCACAGAAGATGACAGACATGTTGTGGATGAGGCATCATCTCTTTACCTGTCTCCATGTCAGATCATGGCTGGAAAACAGCAGCCAGGCAGGAAAAGTGAGGAAAGCAAGAAGAAAAAAATGCCCTCCAGTAAACTACAATCCTTAATCCTATCAGGGAATGTTTCATGCTTCCATATCCTTCTCAGTCATACAAGGAGTTTTGGAAAGTCATCCCTTTCCCTTAAGCACCTGACACCTCTGACACCTACCCACAACTCTGAAATTCCCCAGTGACCATGCCAACTTTTAGTACACAGGACATTTGCCAAATTACCATTCTTTTCACATTGTTCAGACATGTATTGTCAAGAAGAAGAGGATAATAAACATGATAATATATACATCTTCTAATTATTACACAAGCATTCAAAATAATTTGCATGAAATATCATTTACAAAGTAGGACAAGCCTTTACAGTCAAGTCTCAAAAAAAAATCTAATTAATCATTTCCCTTCTGCATTTTAGGTGATGAGTTTATTGTACATCTCTGCAAGTGACTTATTTTTTCCCACAAAATATTCACAGCCCAAAGGAAAGCCGGGTGAAGCAAAGCTCACGTGGAATGTCTAGTCCAGCTCTTTGAGAAGTAGAATAAAGATCCCAAACTGAGACTTTCTGACTATGAAATCGGGTGAACTTTCACAGCTCTACTCAAGTCACTTTCCCTGACATTCCCAGAAATCCATTCTTCACCACTAAGATTCATCATAAGGACTGCCAGAAAGATCAGACTTCCCTGGCGCAAAAGTAGGGATGAGATTAGATAACAGTTTATAAGAATAGGCTCCTAGTTTTATTTTCAATACAACCACTTGTTTATTATGAAATGACTAATATAAGGCATCTAAATCCAGGGTGACTGAAAGAGAATAAGAACACTTAGATCAATTGCTTAGAAAATCATTTCATTCATGATCTCTTGTTCACTTTGTACATCTGACAAAGAGTACAGGACATGGAAAGCTATCTGTGAAACATGGATTACTAGCCCACCAGTGCAAGATGAGAGCACAAAGGTACTGGGTAAACTAGGTATCACATTACAAGTGAGTGCAATTTCTGGAAGCATCTATTAGGCTACGTGGAATCAAGCAGCTGTCTGCAAGGTGCACCTTGCATGCCTACTATATTAGTATTTGGTTTCTGATGAAGCTGCTCCTTGGGGAAGGCTCTTGCTCTCTTTTCTTCAGAAGCCTTGAAAAGATGTCAAAATGGGGGATGGGAAATAACAATTCACTCTCGAATAACACGGATGTTCTTTGGATTATAGAACAGTTATTAAAATGTCTGTTTATTATTTTTTTTCACACAAGCACCAGTCTAGATTACATTTGAACTACCTTACAGAGATTTTCTATTAATTTTCTTTCCTGAGTTTCTGCTTGCAATTCAGGGTGAGCTTCCAGTCTGTGCAGTACTATGAAAACAGAACACACTGTGAGAAACTCTCAAACATGGATGCAGTGCTTTTTATGGTAGGATGAAGTCCTGGGTCTTAGAAGTCAAAACATGTTGCTTTCAGCTCAGATGGTTAGCGACTGCAAAATTCTAAAGGATGTCATCTTTGGGATAGTGACCTGTTGCCAGTTGGAGTGCTGTGTGCTGGAGAGAGCATTAAGTAAATAACACTTCTTGATTTCTCAGAACTGCTTTGATGAAAAATTTGCACATACTGTGGAAATTCTAGTGGTCACAGAAATATGGAGCAAAAAAACAATGTTACATTAATTACTAATAAAATATTTTGAGAGTAGTGTAAAAAGCCCACCCCTTACACTGTGATATATATCGTGTACACTATTTCTTACTCACTCAGAGTGCAAGCAATGACGTAAACTGGAAACTTCAAGAGGGTGTTCCGCAAGTGTAATAAACAGAAAGTTGTATTTTAGTAGGTGAAGGGTTTTTTTCTCTCTTTACCTTACCTTACTATTTGCAGATGTATTCTTTTGCTACCTACTGTTCCTGAATCTTCCTAGATAACTATTCATACTCAAGCCATGGGTGAGAGGAGGCAAGTGTCTGACTGATATCCCAGAAGCATGTGATTTTTGGCTGTGAACATGAGAAATGTGTAATGTGGTTAAACTGATCTAGTCCCATTCAGGGAAAAAAAAAAAAAAAAGGTAAGTCAAAGTTACTATATAATTTGGTTACAGATATTCAGTGGACAAATTATCTTTTTTCTCAGTTATATATTTCCATTTATATCTAAAAAAACTATTGATTCCACAGGATGAGGAGGACAGCTCTCTGTGCTTCATTATTCCAAGTGACACGTAATAAATTATTATTTTTTATAGACTTGCAAATGAGTCTTCTCTTTTCCTTCCTTTACTGGAAGAGATGGTATGGCAGAAGATGAAAAAAGAGCCGGTGTTGCTGTTAATCATGGAGTGATTGATGCTGCCGTTACAAGGAAAGGTTAGACAATATGCTCAGCAGTTTTTACTGCTATTTACAACACAGTGCCAGTCCTGCAAACCAGGGACTGATAAATGCACAGACTTCAAATTAATTCAATATGAATCCTCTGAACCTAAGTCTGATAACATTCATCTGTTTTCATTTCCCTTCCCTCTTTCAGCGCATGGTTGAAGTCTGAAAACATCTGAAATTCATGAGACTTCCATG
The DNA here is from genome assembly GCA_013401255.1 of Urocolius indicus. NCBI lineage: Eukaryota > Metazoa > Chordata > Aves > Coliiformes > Coliidae > Urocolius > Urocolius indicus. Next base: position 125,032 of record WBNH01004820.1, on the reverse strand, counting down.
GTCTGACTACCAAAGCCAACTTGTTTCTTTGGCTCCCTGTGCACATCCCTTCTCGCACCCAGGTCAGCCCCTACGAAACCCACCTACCATCACAAAAAATCCCTCAGTGGACAAAACAGCAAACTAGGGGAAAAAATAGTCACATCTAATTTATAATTTCTCTTGTGAAATATGCTTGCACAGTATACTCCTGAACCTTGCATCATCAACATGACTTCATGTATTTTTATTGAGAAAGACATGAATTCTGGAATATGAGTACAGTATTATTGCAAACAATACTATGATGTAAGTCTGAAAAGGAAAACTTTTAAAAACTTGTTTAAGTGGACTTGTCTCCACAAATTATGAGAAAGAAAATATATTTACTGAATGAAAGAGCAAGATTCTATCAGCAGGGATAAGTTTCAGGTGTGCAATTAATGCATGCAGAGAGAAAAGGCAATCTACAAAGCCCATGACCAACTCCACATTATTAGCAAAGCAGAAAAAAAAATTACTTTTATATAGAATACTTTATTTAATATGGTTTAATTTCTGTCTTTCTTACTGACAGATGAAAAAAGAAATGACACCAGATTATTCAGAAACAATTCAAGAAATTGTCATTCTAATAACCTTCAGCTGGAAATACAGGAATGCATCATTTATTTCTTTTATACTAATTTATTCTATAATTGGAAGGATCGGTATAATCTCGTCAGCATTTTAATTCTTCTAAATGTTTTAACTGATTTTACTAAGCACTGATGCTTTTTGCAAAAGTATAACAACATTATTTCACAGCAATGTAGATCTTATTTAAGGATACTTGTGCAGTAGATGTTTCTTTCCATCTTTATCATGAATTTTATAAATATCAGTGTAATTGCTCTGAAGTAATGTCCATAGCAATGACCAGAGATTTACCTGTAACATTTGTTTCCAATATTGAGCACACAGTTTTCTAATAAACTGAAGACAAACCTCGTTGTCCTCTAGCCTATCTTTCCCAGGTTAGTCCAACTGTTATGTTGTGGAATACTTTTAAAACTAAACCAGTCAAGATATTATCTGAATACCAGTCATGATATTATCTTGTGTGGTCATTTGAATGCCCACAATTGGGTATCATTTTGGTGTGAAAATGTTTTCCCTAGCTTTTCAGAGTGTTGTGAGATTCTCTGTTACCATAAACAAACACTAACAGAGTTATTGACATACTGCTAGCTGAAGGTTTCTTGCAATTTCACACTCATGAGGTGTTTTCCACAGTCTCAACCAAGTGTACCTGCATATCATTACACATTTGCTCAGTATCCATATTTCAGTGGTGTCTGAAGTGGGTCATGGTCAAGTCAAGCATTCAGAGACCACACAGGATGAAAAGCACTGAATAAACTTTGCAATTTATTTCCCTTTCACTTTGACAATGAGTCAACAATATGGCAATGAAGGGCGATGACAGAGCTGCCAGATAGTGTTGCATATGAGATAGTAGAAACAAAAATAAACAGAATCGGGTACATTCTCAAAAGTTGATTTCACAATTGATTCAGATGCTTAATTTAGGTGACCAGAAGGACAGTATTTAGGCCGTAACACAGATCTCATGTCCCATTGAGTTTAAATGAACCCTATCAGACCACATCCATGACTTTAGCAGGTATCAAGGCTTCTTGCTATCACTCTTCCAGAAGATTCCAAGTAGGGTTTTTTTGTTCTCTCTGTAAGAGCCATTCAACCGACACATACTGTTGATGCCCCTAATCTCTTCTAAGACAGAAGCAACTGCTTGCAAAATCTTGTGCTTACTGTGTGGTTACAAGCAGGCTTGGTCCATTTTAGTGGTATGGTCGCTTGCAGCAATGTAGAACAGCCTTTCAAAATTAAACAATTTACTCAATAATTTTGGGGGAAAAAAAACCAAAGTAAAGTTTTCAGATGTACCCATGGCTACCAGTCTAAGTTGCTCCCAGTTTTAAGGCCTCTTGGGTGGCTTCTCTCTGTCTGAGTGATAGCTTCCCTAACACAGCCTGCTCTTCATTTTGATCTAGGGGTTCCCCATCCTGTTCCCGGCACCAGAAGGTAATGCTGGTCACTAGTCTTCCATTAAATCTCCAAAGAAATTCCTTTCATCGTTCTTAGCAGCACTTAGTTTCAGGCCAGACACATTTACTGCCCCTAATGCTTCATCTTTCCCATCTAACAGGGGAACTACTCAGTCCAATGGATCACAATGCAAAGAGAAAGAGAAAAATGTCTCCTAAACATATTTAGCAAAAATAATCCCCACATTCTCCAACAGTTAATAAAAAGCTTTCTTGGAGGGAAACCGTGTTTGATTTTGCAGTACAGACTATGATGACCTACATATAGTTTAACAGGAAAAAGTTTAAAGGGAGGGACTAAAATAAAGACACTATACACCACTGTATCCTCTTTTTCATATTTACTACTAGAAATTATCCATTAAGTCAGAAAACACTACTTCACTTGTCGTACTTTTTGGCAGGAGAAGGCCATACAAATCCCTTTATCAGACAAAACATGATAGTGCACTTCTTTGGCTTTTCCAGCTCTTGGAAGGAGTTTCATTTTCCTTAGGGGGAAATAAGTGCCAAATTGTGATAGAACCCCAGGAGGTCACAAAGACTAAATTATAAGTCCTCAGATAGTCTATGGTAAGTCTACTAAGTAATTTTTTCCCTGCCAGGAGGATTACAGCTGAATTGCTGCATCTGCAAAATCCAAAGTCCTTTTCTGCTACAAAATTATTTTCTCTTTGGGTCCAAGCTTTATGGTAGTTGGCTTCCAACTCACAGAAAGCCATAAATTATTTACAAATCTTTGAGCATAAGTCTGTTATGAATACATTAACTGTTCTCTTACCTTCAGAACTCATTAGCAACACGAGCAAGTCTTCTGATGCTATTTTCCACTATATATCCGCTGCATATGTTGAACCTGCTATGCCACGCAAGACTGCTGTATTTCCAATATTAGCCTTATTTTTAAGAGTAAATTTAAAAATCAAATTGAATATAAGTAAAAAAAAGAAAAAATTTAAAAAAAGAAACCCAAACAACATTGACCCAGCAAGCAGATGATTTAACAGGTCTTTAGGAACTCTGCCTAAACACAGGGATTTACTGTCAAAACACTGCAGATTTGACTTTTAGCCTGTCTTCTTACACAATCACATGTTTGTCAACCCTTCCTTAGCCACCTTTGAACCTGTTGGCCAGTTTTAAGCAACTCTGACAGCAGGAGACAGAGACACAAGTTCCGACAAGTTTTGTGAAAGTTAGAGGCTGGCTATGGAAGAGAGGAGTATTTTGCCCATCTTGGGTGACAGCAGGCTGCTGACTTGTCCCTACACACCTAACTCAAATTATTTGCAGCCTGGGCTGATGTTTGCCCACCAGGCTGGGAACCCAGGTCAAGCACAGCATGCCATGGGAGCTGAAAGGGGATGGAGATCACAAATCCATGTAAACCCAAGTTCTCCTACTCAGGAGAAAAAAAAAAGAAAACAAAAGAATTTTTAAATAACTTTTGTCACAGACAACATCAGTAAGGAGAAAATGTTTTCATTTAGAATGCAAATGTGTATGCATTTATGAAATAGTATCTGTGCCACACTGATTTTAAGAAATAATCAGAGACTGGTCATATGGACAGAAACAATATAAACCAGAGCCATTGCACTGAATTCAGTGGAAATAAGACAGTCTGGTGCCAGAGCTTTCCCACAGTCCTTCTGTTTTGTTATTAAGACTGGCTGTTGGTCTGCCCTAGAAAAGATCATAGTCCTCAGAGCTAAGAAATAGCAGTGCAGATTTGAGGGGCAGGCAACCTTCCTCTGTAGCCCCTGCGTGCTACCTGCCAGCATCTGGGGATTCCTGCAGGGCTCACAAACATCCTAGTGTGTGCTCCCAAAATTCTCCCTACTTGTTGTGCATCTCATCAGGTGTTAATTAATAGGAATTCTGAGAAAAACACTCCTGTAAAGGGCAGGCTGGCCCCAAGGGCAGCCTCATGGGAAGCCCCAGGGGTGCCAGGAAGCACAGATGGAGAGTGAGACCAAGATGGGATGAGATACTCCCTTCCTTGCATACCCCAGCCGCATGACTTCATGGCTGGAAAGGCCAGTGAGCCAGCAGGATATCCTCCCTTCGTGGGCTCAGCGGAACCCCACACAATTCCCTCGTCAGGGAGAGGAGGCCATCACTGTGTTACATTGGAGCAATTTAGGAAAGGACTATATGGGTATTCTGAATTGCTCTACTTCGGCTCTGCCTTTCTGTTTTAGCAAGGATTGCACAGACAGGCAAGCTTCTAGCTAGATTTATAAATAAATTATATATATATATATATATTTATGCACCTATTCTCTAAAAAGGTCAAACTAGTCTTGTGTACTGAGAAAGCAGACTGCAGTGATTTGCTTTCAGCTAGTTAAGCAGTCTGAAGTGATCCAAGAAAGAGAAATCAAGGGAAATGGAACATTATTTCAGTCTCCAATCAGTGTGCTTTGTTACAAGACTCTTGCCAAATACAAATGTGGTATCTCTGTTAAAATCAGGATATTAGTTCTAATTACTGGGCACACAAAAATCTCAAAGTTCCAGCGCTGAACTGATAATGTTGCTATGGCAATAAGCTTAATTACTACAGACCAACTAACAAATTCTTCAATGCTGCAATCTTTACAAGCTGCTATCTCGGCTCCTGAAAGTTTCTGATTTTTTTTCCTCCCTCAAAGGGGGCTAAATCTCTCTTGTGTTATGGTATTTAAGTTTAGACGTTCCAAGTCCGAGGCTATTCTAAGACGACTTTGACAGAGGCTAATGCAAGGGAAACACAAAGAGTGGTGCTTCAGAGTAACCATTCCAAACAATCAAACCCATATTTTTACCAATATACTCCTTCAAACACACTAAACAATGCTAATTACCTAATTGCATACTGATGAATGCATGCTCTTCCCACACTTTTTCTCTGCACAGGAGGAAAATTTATGAAGCGAGCTGCTTTTAGACCCTTCCCCAGACTTTGGTTACTGATTACTCCTTATGAATACCTATGTGTGCATATGAACATATACATATATGTTTATATATGCCCACAAAAAGAAAAGGCCATTCACACAGAGACTCTCATGCTTTGCTTCCTCATGGTAGGAACCCCCATGCACAAGTTCAGGTGCTGAGGATGAACAGGTTGCAGGGTAGAGGACAAGCAGCAGGGCTTGTGCTCCACCATGACCATGATTCCAGAAGCCAGATACTACGTGGTAAGTGCTCCTGTGGGAATAAGCTGGCTTTGCTGGGTATGGAGGCAAAAGAGGACAGGTGGGAGGCCCTGGTCCAGCCTTCAAAACATATGACTACAGAGGCTGAGACAAAGCTGACCCTCACAGGTCTTGTATGCATCACCATGGAAGCTCCTGCACCGCGTTGCTTCCTGAAGGGACTGCCATTTGCTGTATGTGTAAGGTCATCCTGCTTGAAAGATGTCAGTGCCTGAGCCTAGTTGGGACAATAACACACAATGAACATGTCCCACTGGTTACCAGCCCACAGCTAACAAAATGCAAATAGTCAAAGTGAACTCCACAAACACCCAGCAGCTGAAAATACCTCATTTCCAGTATTCAGAAGCAGGTTGAAAATTTTTCACTAACAGAAAAATTATTCCATTCTATCAGATAATTTATACTCCATGAATAATTTAAGCAGTCTTAATAAACAGGCTGAAACCAGCAAACCCACAAGGAGCACATTTTAAAAGGTTCTGTGATGGTGGACTGCAATATAAACTTGCTTACATCCAATATGACAAATGTCACTCTGTTGACTTCAATTTAATTACTCCTAATTTATACCAGTCTGAAAGCAAAACAATTTGTTTAATTTCCCAAAGGATAAAAATACTGTTCAGTTCAGAAGCATTAGGTTTTTAATGGATTCTTCATATTATTTTCCAAAGACTTTCTTAGATCTATTTAAAATCACACATACTTGCCAAATTGCTCACAATAATAATTCAGAGATAACTGATCTCGGAACAACTTTAATAAAAAAAAAAGTGAAGCAAAAATGCCTCTGACCTTCTAACACTCAAACTGCATTTTAGATTGTAGAAAGCATTTTCAAATTGGTTCAGAGCTGAGGAACCATGTCTACTAGTTAGTACATGTTTTTTCCTTGATGAAATTGCAGAAGGTATATCAGTTTCTGGATTCACAGAACTTAAACTCAGAGGAACAAACCAATTATCTAGTCTGACCTCTGTATATCATGAGTTATTAAATTTCATTCATTAGCTCCTTTATTGAGTGACAGAAGTGGTAACTTACTTCCATTTGGAATTTCAATGGTATCAGCTTTCACCTATTAGTCCTTGACAAGCCTTTCTTCACTAGCCCTTTACTGTCACTATCCCTTTATGGACAAGTTTATATATGATATCAAGTCACCTCTCAGGCTTTCTTTGAGCTGTTCAAAGCCTGTCACTGTATTTTCTTTCCTTATTTCCATGGATCCTTCCCACACCTTCTTCAGTTCTTTATGTTAATTTTAAAATAAGGATATAAAGTCTTCAAAGAAAGGAAAAAAACATCAGTTTTTGCTCCCTGTGGTTTATACACTCAGAGACTGCAATCAAGTTTTGGCTATAGCCTCACTACATGCTCACATAGATGTCATGGTTTTGCCCAGCCAGCAATGAAGCACCATGACAGTCTCTTGCTAGGTGTTCCCCATTCACCCCCACCCTCGTTAGGATGGTGGAGGCCCCAGCGAGATGGGACGAAAAAGATAAGCAAGGCTGTTGTGGATCGAGACAAGGGCAGGGAGGGCTCACTGCCAATAGTGGTTCTGGGCAAAACAAACTCCAGTACTCAATTTACAGAGGAAAGTTAAGGGAGGTTTATTCTACTACCTACAAGAAACAGAACAGAACAAAAAGTGAAAAGAGAGCAACATGATGAGAAAATTACAACCAGCACTTTAAGATCTCCCTCCCCCATCCCTCCTTTCTTCCCCGGCCCAGCTCACTGCTCCTGATATCTCTACCTCCTCCCCCCTCAAAGGCTCAGAGGGGCAAGGAACGGGGGAATGTGGTAAGTCTCTCACAGATGATCTCTACTGCTTCTCTCTTCTCAGAGGAGGACAACTCCTTGCATTCTTCACCTGTTTCTCCATGGGCTCCCTCCCACGGGACACGGTCCTTAATGAACTTCTCTGGTGTGGGTTCTTTCCAGCAGCTGAAGCTTCTGNTGCTATTAGTATTTCTATTTAAATCCTTTCAGCATTAGTATAAATTATAAATGGTGGGTGTTGCTTTTTTCTATGGTAGCCAGCAACAGGACAAGGGGTAATGGGGTGAAGCTGGAACACAAAAAGTTTCATTTAAACATAAGAAAAAACTATTCTACTGTGCAGGTGAGTGAGCCCTGGCACAGGCTGCCCAGGGAGGTTGTGGAGTCTCCTTCCTTGGAGGTCTGCAAGACCCTCCTGGATGCATTTGTGTGTGACCTGATCTAGGCAGATCTGCTTTAGCAGGGATATTGGACTAGATGACATCTAAAAGTACCTTCCAACCCCTACCATTCTATGATTCTATGATTCTCTCTCTACTCCAGAACACCTCCTCCTCTCTTTCCTCACTGACCTTGGGGTCCATATGATCGCTTCTCCCTCTCTCACAACTCCTTGCACCAACACCACCTGAAAAGAAGGAAGGATAGAACAAAGAAGAAAGGAAGATGCCTCCTCTTCTGGCAGCTTCTTCTTAAAAAGTGATTGTGGAGGCACCTAATTGGCTCAGCGCCAGAAGTGGGTCTGATCAGAACTGGGGAGAGTTTTGAGCAACTTCTTATAGGTGCCATCTTTACAGCCCCTTCCCCATCACCAGAACTGGCTTTATGTCAAACCATGTCAAACTTTACAGTAAATATTTGGAGGAAGCAAAAACAGCGTCACACAGAACTTGTTTCTGCAGCCAGGTGGATTGCTTCAGGCTAACTGGCCTTATTAAAAGTAAGCAATGCCTCTTCCTCTAGCTGCGGCTTCCTAAAGGAAACACACTGTCTATCTGATGCAGAAGATAAGTTCCACTGGAGCCGGTTTCAAGTATCCCATACAGTCACGGGATCTGGATGATATGAAACAGCCTCTGAAAAGATGTCTGCAGAGTTTAACTTCCTATCATTTTTAGCAGCTTAAAGAGTTCAAAAGTGTTAGCAGCGACCTGTACCCCGTAGCAAATTCCCTCATTTGACTCAAAGGCAGCATGTACACCATGCGACAAATCCAACATGACCTGCATTACTCCAGCTGCTGCTCTTGGCGTATATCCTCAGGTTGCACATGGCTCCCTGCAGCTCCCTGCAGCTTGCTGCCTAATGATAAATGGCTGGCAGAAGACGGCTGGTGAACTGGTGCACCCAGTGTCAGAAGAAACAGAAAGCAGGTTTAAAATACAATGAGTGTGATGAAGATGTCTTGAGGTTAACTGTTCATAAGCTACTTCTGGAATCTCCTGAGGGACTTAGAAGCTTATTACTTACTAGCTTATTCCTTCTTAGTGTAGTGCCTTATAGTGGGTTTGCATGGCCAGGTTTTGGCAGCAGGGGGCTACAGGGGTGAATTCTGTGGAAACATTCCAGAAGCTTCCCCTGTACGTGACAGGGCTGGTGCCAGTCAGTTCTGAGATGGACCCTCCGCTGACCAAGGCTGAGCCAATTACCAATGGAGGTAACACCTCTGTGATTAACATGCTGGAGAAGGGGAAGAAGTTACTAGGCAGTTTCTAAAACTGCAGCAGAAGAGAGTGAGAATCATAGAATGATAGAATGGTAGAGTTGGAAGGGACCTTTAGAGATCATCTAGTCAAACCCCCCTGCAAAAGCAGGTCCACAAGAATGTGAGGACAACATCTCTGCAGACACCAAGGTCAGATAAGAAGGAGGGGAGGAGGTGCCCAGGCACTGAAGCAGAGGTTCCCCTGCAGCCTGTGGTGCAGCCTCTGGTGAGGTCCTGCCCCTGCAGCCATGGAGGCCACGGGGCAGCAGAGACCCATCTGCAGCCTGGGGAGGACCTCACACTGGAGCGGGTGGGTGCCTGAGGGAGGCTGAGACTCTGTGGGGAGCCCACACTGGAGCAAGTTCCTGGCAGGACCTGGGAACCTGTGGACAGAGGAGCTCACACTTAGAGCAGGTTTTCTGTCAGGACTTGTGACCCCATAGGGTACCCAGACTGGAACAGTTCAGGCCTGAAGGACTGCTTTCATTGTGGATGAGAACTGACTGTAATCCCCATTCCTCATCCCCCAGTGCCACTGGAGAGGATGTGGAAACCCATGAAGAAGGGAGGAGTAGGGGGAGGTGTTTTAAGGTTCAGCTTTTATTTCTCATTTCCCTACTCCATTTTGATTATTCATTAATAAATCAAACCAGTTCTGCCCAAGTTGAGTCTGTTTTGTCTGTTATGCTAAGTAGTGAATGAGCTCCATGTCCCTGACACATGAGCCCCCTGTCCAGTTTAGGAGAGGAGGATGACAGAACTACTATCACTCCCTGGCATCCAGACAGGGGTAAACCAGCACACGGATTGCTAACACAGCTCTACTACCCGTGAGACTTGCTGTGGTGGGAGACATCAGCACATCTGAAGTGGCAGCAAAGGAAAGGACCAGCCCTCTCACAGCTGTCACATTAAACAAGCACTCCAGGTAAGTGGCAGGAAAACCTGTCCCTGAAGGAAGCAAATACCACCCAACCTCTGGGTCAGCCTCTGGGAAAGTCTGCACTGAGCTCTCCAAAGATTTCAGCCCACATGGCTGTAGGAAAAACAGGGGCCAGACACTTTCAAAGCAGTCACCAACAACAAGTCCTCTGTGCCAGCTTCTGACACTTAAATAATCTTTATAGTCTGCAGCATAATCACAGTGTGCATATGTACATCTCTTGGCCCAGGTGCAGGACATGCACACCAGGTCCATGGGCAGGACAGAGCTGACAAGGCTGCATCTGACCATGCTCCAAACACACCAGCATCCATCTTGCCCCACACTACAGCCTCTTGCCCTCAAGACTTCTGCAGGCTGAACTCTTCTGGCACAAGTAAGGGCACCCTCAACGCACACACCAATTAATTTTGTGTAACCTCCAGTGTACACCAATGCCTTCTGAGCAACCAGCCATTCTGGTTTGGACCCTGTCACTGCGCATCTCCATGGGTCTTGTTTCTGGTAACGCTGCCAGCCATCAACTGCCCACGCAGACCTCCTCTCAGCCTCTGTTACCACAAGAGCAGCAGCCACCCAGGGTCTGCTCTCACGCCAGCAGCCCTTGCCCTCTCTTGGAGTTGCAGCAGATTCTCCTGCTCCCTCCTCCTTATAAACAACCAGAAGCAATCAACTCATCACCACACTATTCAATAAACGATGGCACCACCCCATGTCCCTTCCCTTGGGGTGGTCCATAGGGACAACACAGCTTTTGGCAGAGCACCTACTTGCATGAGTGGCATCTCTGCTTCCCCTGGCACTCTCTTTCTCCAACCTAGTTGTGCTTTCCCAGCCAAAAAAAAAGGGCTGTAGTGAGGCAACTGCTAACAGAAGGAATACAAGGTGGGAAGGGAATGGGGAGAGTAAAACTATGTCTTTAACCGTACTCTTGACACATATTTAGCTTTGAGTGTTCCACTATGCAACTCTTAGAGTTACCCTGCAGGGGGGTTATACAGATCCATGCAAGCACCTGCAGTGTCAGCAGGCTCCCGGCACAGAGGTACATGGAGCACAGCTACTTTGAGACTTTACAGAAAGTGTCTAGGGGTCAGATATCCCCACTGAGATTATGGAGACTCAGTCTTCAAAGGCTGCTCTGAACTGTCTGTATGTACCTGAGTGTATTTGCTCTGAGGACACCTATCCTCTCCAATCAGGAGGGCACAGAAGGGCTTGTGCTGTCTGCCATGACCTGAAACACTTGGATAGCCTTCTGAGATAGCTCATAACAATTCACTATATCAGATGGATAATTACAAAACAGACTGACTTTTCATGCATACTTGATTCATATGGAGATGCACAGGAGGGCTCATGGTGTTTGTGCTGTGTACAAACATAGCTGGTTTTCAAACAGTCATTATGAACTTCCCCATTGAACTCTCTGCTCTACAAGCATGATCAGTCCATCAGGTTTAAAGTTTCATATTATTCTCACCTTCCCAAGGAAGGATTTCAAAAATTGCTTTAAATACAAACATTTCCTTTTCCATTTTCTCTCAAAAATATTAAATGGCTCTGTAAAACCTAAAATCAGGTTGTCATCTTTGGGCATGAGCCATGCTTGGGATATCTCATCTAGAAAGGTAGACATTTCACTGAGTTCTGGCCATCTAAATCCAGGAAACTGTGTAATGAAAATTATTTTGCAATCTTATGTATGGTTGTTGCTTCCCATATCCTTATAGATTTATAATATATGGGAATGTATAATGTATTAACCTAGATAGTAGTCAGTCAACCAAAAAAGAACCAGCACAGCATAAATCCACAGCAGATTTCAGCTTCTGCCCTTTCCAGAGAACAATAGCTGTGTGACTGGCTCTGCAAGTGATGGATTACTCAGGCACACAAAACACACAGACAACTGTGCAAAAGGAGTGGTCTGACTCTCTAAGAAAATGTGGGCATCACCTCAGGCCAATTTTAACTTCTACCTGCTTGTACTAAGCAGAATATGTGATATTGGAAACTATTACATTCTGAGTGACTGATGTGAATGCATTTGAATGTATGCATCTCCAAATCCTAGGCCAATTTCACTGAATGTGCAGCCAATCCATTCCCCTGCAAAGATGCTTCCCAGACAAATCTGCAGGGCCTTTAACATGAGCATCATTTGATGACTCCCTGGTCAGACTCATTATAGCACCTCCATTACTGCCCAGTCAAACAGCAGATAGTGTTTGCAAATGTTATTTATATGTATTACAGCACCCTATACGAAGAAGAGCCAAATATCATATGCCATAATTCATCCGAGCCTCACAAATAACACCAGCTAACTGCAGCAAAACTTACACGTAATTTAAGTGTAAAGTGCTTTTAAAAATTTTGTTTTGTATTAAGGCATCCAGAGCAGTGGTTCAGAATTAGCAATCAGTGGTAGGCTCCTTACCAACTCACGCAGCTGGCTGACTCTGATAAGTAAACGGGCAGCTAGGGACTTGCCTGAGGAGCCTGCAATAGCAGCAGAGAGCACTGCAGCTCTGAGATGGAGGGGCTGCCATGGAAAGGGAAGGAACAAGGGTTGAGATGGAAGTATGTCCTTCCTTGCCAGGGCACACAGCGCCTGGAGACAGAGAGCAGGGACAAAGGGCGTTTCATCAGTTCTGACTAGTGGTGATACTCATAGAATCTCAACTGATGGTTATGGAATGAAATTAAGGTGTCCCCACAGAGCCACCCAGAAACCCGAGATGGATGTACAGGCCTCTGTGCCCTGCAGCACATGTGCAGCCACTTCTCTGAGAGCTGGGATGGCAATAGCCTTTTGGAAACTGAAGACAAGCATGCAAGGTGCCTTGAATGTCAAAGCAGTCGAGGATATGTCTGGGCCAATCAAGAAACATGGAGTACTGGATGAAATGTGGTACACAGATCTCTCTGCTTCTTCATAAGGTATAGAGAGGGTCTCAAAGAATAGGCTGCCACATTTTCCTTACATTCAATCTTCTCCTGCCTTACTTACTTGAAAGACCCTCTTGATGAGTGTGGAACAAGGAGAACTACGGCAACCATGCCAGTGACCTCTGCTTAAGGAAAAGAAATCATTTTGATCAAGTGAGTGAGAACTGTTTTTCTGCAATGTTAACATCTATTTTGTACGCACAACGTAAATAGCTGGAAGAAAAGATGTGCTTCATAAAGATCAAAACTTCCCAGGCTTTCAAGTAAGAGAGGAAAAAAAATCCAAAAACCCTAAATATTAATATCTAAGTTCTCTGAGAGATTCCAAAGATGGAATATTTTCCAAAATTTTTTGTATAAAGAGACTGAGCAGCAGAAAACCAAAAAATCTTTCAAGTGATCCTGAATTATTATGATGAAGCAAAATCTGGTAAAATTTTTTCCTTTCCAGTACCCCTCACAACCACCTTGCTGCATGAGCCAACTTTTATAACAGCCTAATGAGGATGCAGAGCCTTCAGCTCTTCCCAGGGTTGTCCCACACAGGATAAGTAACATGGCTCCTCTTCACACGTGTCCTTAGGTGCCTCCTCCCACTCTCCCCTGCCCCTTCCCTGCTTTCTCCTGCAGCAGGAGAGGAAACACTGACCGTGAGGTCTGACTTTCACCAATGCCCGAGGTGAACCCACTGACAGAGCAGCTGCTGTGCCGAGGCCCTTCGGGTGAAAGCACAGCTCCCGCAGCAGGCCAACACAAACACACCACGCTGGCCTCAGACAAGCAGCATAGCCAGGCCCATACTCGCTGCTCCTTCCCATCCAACAGCAGCCAGCACCCTTCTTCCTGGAAAGCAAAAGCATTTTCTTATAGCTGTAAGTCAAGTAAAGCAGGTGACTTAAGTAAGGCTATAAGGATTTCTACATGTAGCAGTTCAGCACTAAGTTACCACGCACCCTGCAATTTCATTTTACTGCTGGAGTTGCCTATGTAGAGGTCAGAAATGCAAATAAAGGAAGAAATTAGGAAACTTAGAAAATGTTTTATCAAGTCATTGTCAATACCATATCACTAACTGCATCACTAGATCAGTGCTTCATTCCAGGAGCTCACAACTTTTAGTTATTCAGATGATTCTGAGTGCAATGTTACTAGAAAATGACTTGGCTCCAAATAACATTTTATTTTCTTTGCAAATTTTTTTTCAAGAATCTGCTCTGGTACAGCAAGTAAATTCCAGCATTGCAAGGGTAGAGATGTACCTTTTATTCCTTTTCTCTGTATTTCTCTTGAGTCTCTCCTGAGACTCTCAGGGCAGAGGCACTGGACTCTCATAGACCCTTCTCTTTTAGAGCCTTGGGTACCACCATGGCACCTTAGCAGAACAACCACTGCTACCTCTTTGATTGCTGAGGGCAAGACCTTCTACCTTTCCAGGCTGCAAATTACCAACAGTCAAGAAGGTATAATAACCCTACAGAAATATTAATCAATTTTAGTCAATACCAGCTGCTGTATCTGAAACAAGCCACTGGCATCAAAATAAACCACTGGTCCCTAAACATCTATTGCATTTAGAAGCAGGACAGCAAGACACTCTTGAGAGGCACTGGCATCACAGGAAGCCAACTTGAAACAGCTGGTGAAGAGAAATGGATTTCATTTCCAGTACTGTCCACACAACCATTCTCATGAAACCGGATCCTGCAGCAAGTTTAGTGACTTGGTCTTGCAAGACCACTCACAACCACTGTGTCACGACAGGTCTGTGTGCACTCTCCTTGTACTGCTGGGACCCACACAGCATGTACCAGGGCAGCATCTTCTTGTGCTCATCACACTGACAAAACCATGGAAAAAAAAATATGCTGTACCTAGGTGGGTCTGAACCCTTGAAAAACACTACTGGTTGTTTCATTTTAAGGAGGAGAGAAAAAAGGCTGGGAAGAAAGGTTCATTATTCAGTGGAGGAAGTGGGACATGGCCTAAAAATAAATGACAGAAAGGCATAGCCAGTAAGATTTAAAAAATAAGCTATCACTGGCAGAGTGAGTCCAAGAATTATTCAGGGAAGGAACACACAGGAACCAGACACTCGCAATACATTCTGCTTAGTACACTGATGGACAATAAACCTGTCTTACCCAATACAACAAATTGGATGTGGCTCCCTGCTTCTTTCATGGACCACCAGCTGCCATCTGTATGTTTCTGTATTCATCTGTCATTATCACATACTTATTATAATTGTCACAAGCTTCACGAGGCCACCTCTCACATTGGTGCCAGTCTGTCACACAGAATCAATGGCAAAACTGGAGTCCCGATGGACTGAGCCTTTGTTGTTTCCAATTCTGGGGACAGAACCTTTGGGGTTTTTTTAGTAGCAAATGAGCATGACCCTAAAACATTCAGAAAAGATCAGTAACTGCAATATTTGAAAGAATAAAATAATTTTAATAGCAGCAGAAATATTGCTTTATTTTTGTCTTTATTATTTTTTGTATAACAATTACCTTAAATAAACCCCCCCAAAATTACAAACAAAACCAGATTCTTTCATTTTGAAAACAGAGGGGCATCCTGTTTCACTCTCAAAACATTTTTGAGCATTTAATAAAATGAAAAAATAATCTAAACTAAACAATTTTCACTTTGATCCATCAGTATTTTCTGAGGGGGAAAAAAAAAAGGAAAAAAAAAACCTCCACCCTACACCAAAAAATCTTGATCAGCTCTTGTAAAGATGCGCTTTAAAAGATTCCCAGCTGGGCTGGAAGGAGGCATGAAATATTAAATGCTTTAAAAACTACTAACTTCATAACTACTTTTCCATGCATTCATTCAAAAAGATCTTTGTATTTTTCTGTTCTTACCTCAAAAATCAGAGATACATAGACTGACAAATTATAATTACAAGCTAACACTGAAATGCCAAGTTATCCCTATGTAAATGCAGTGGGATGCTCTAAAGTCACAAACTTTATCAAGTCAGTATTAGCTTTGAAGTGTTATTAACTCTGAATTCCTAGTGGTTTGCCACTTTAAACTAGGTGCTAGATAAGATTAGATAAAGGGCTTGGGTTTGTTGGGGTTTTTTATTTCCACTTTTTCCTCATTTTACTGCATTTATGAGAAATCCCAGGTAAAATACAGTACAAATTGAACACAGAAAACATAACGGTAAACAAAGAGGCACAAGGTTGTATCTTCTGATAAGCAGTGCTCTTACTTAATTGTGCATCCCAAACATGAATGAATGCAAATCAATTTTCTTCTATGAGATATAATTTCATCCAATCCAGTGACCTGAACCCCAGAAACGATTGTCAGTATTTTATTCTGACACCCAGACATCCATTACAGGATGCTGTCCTGACACTCTTCTCCCAAGCAAGGAGCTCAGTTCTCCTGAATCAATTAATCTGTGTTTACTTACGTGCTTCCCCATCTATAACAGCACTGATTTACTAAATCCCTTTGGAAATTAAATCTCGATATTAAACCCAGAACTTCAACATGTAAGCTGGCAGAATTCATCAGTGACATATGGATATTCCCCAGCTACAGGAAACAGGAATTTGTTCTGCTCAGGTTTATTGCTGGAAATGTTTCCCTAGCACACAAGCTGCTTAGTTCTGGTAAAGTATGTAGTGTGTGCAGGACATCTCAATAATAAAATGAACTCTTACAAACCAAAGTGTTGCAGTTCCTGTCTCTGGTCAGGAGCTACATACTTTGTGTAGTTTGGTGAGGCATTGCAGCTGCCTGGAATAACAAGCTCCAGACATGCTTATTCAAAACCAACCTTTCTACCCTGTAGTTTGAGTACAGAAAATATTGGACTAATGAGAAGTGAACTAACAGAGAAATCAAACTACTTTTGTTGCCCTTATACCAGTGCAAAAGTAGGCATAGCCCAAAATAAGGACTCAGCACTCTGCTGACCTGAAGTAGGAGCAGCAAGAAATTGCTGAATTTTATGTTAGTGTATTTCTTAAAGGACTTTGGTCCAGGAGCCATGAGATGAAACAAGAATGAAAGCTTTCATTTGAAAGAAATAAGTTTCTAGCCTCCATAGCTGCAGAGAAAAGCTCCCTAGAGCTCTGAAACCTTCCTGTTTCAGCATGTCACCATCCTATCAATAAAAGATGTCTAGCTTAAAAATGAGATTTCATTAACTTTGAATAGCACCCTTTAGGCCAAGGAGGGGTCTAACCACTCTCTTGTTGGGTGTCTGTGAATCATATATTTAATTTCTTCACCCTGAGGACTAGACTTCTGGTTTCTGTCGACAGTGAAAGTTGGGACTTTGGTACCTATATCTGGCTGCAGGAGAGACCACGTCAAACCCTGGAAGACTTGGAGAAAACTGTAAGATCTTCTCAATTTACCACTGCTCACGTGAAAGAAGGTGGCAGTTCATGACAGAAGTGAGCTCTCAGCTGGCTTGTCATGTTTACTTATTTTAAAGAGGATTAGGTCAAAATCTGTGAAGGGCGAGAAATTGTGGAGCATTTCTTTAGCTCAATGTGCATACCAATCCAAAACATGAAAGCAAATGCTAACATCTCACTATACTTACAGCCAGGTTTCCCTTTAGCTGAATTCTTATTGTCCTGTTCAAATACACCCACAGCATCTTGATTTGACACTACTCAGTTACAAATCCCAACCTCACGTTAAACTAACTCATCAGTAGTGCTTCAGAGAGTCAGGTATATTTATTATTGTTAATAAAATCTTTGGGGAAAAAAGTAATTTTTGTTCAAGCTTTCCTCTCTGGCAAGAGAATAGGAATTACTCTAAGATAGTAACAAGCTACCTCTAATTGTGGAGAGAAAGAGAGATATTTTTAGAGCAGTTCCCTTTGTTTAGAAACCCATAGCAAGACCTGAAAGAGGACATACAAGCACCCAAGTGTTGTCTAAGCACCAGTATTCAAGAGGACAGGGATCCAAACAGCCAGGCACGGTCAACAACATCCCTTGCAACACCTGGGTTTCTGCTTTTCATTTTTCTGAGTGCTCATAATCCTGTCCTCCTGCATGCTGAGAAACTGGGTTGTCCAGGTGTATACCTACTTCCTGCATAAGGTCAGTGGGCACAGGTAAGGCTGGCAGCTCTGTTAAGTCCTCAGGGCTTGACTTGCAACACGTGTTCAGACCCTAACATCCCTAACTGCTCAGGACACAGCTTTAGGATTTGCTACGGTTTTAGATATCTCTGCTGTGAGCAATCCCAGCCCTAGACTCAAGCCCTGACGTTAAACTTCTGTTTTCCAAACTAAGAACCTCTGAAACTTAATTACAGCAGTTTAGATCCTCTATGGAAATGTATCCGCTCCAAAAGCTTTAGAACTTCTATGGAAAGGCACGTACACTCTTAACGTTTCCATGGGAATCTGCTCTGTGGTCTGCCACGAAGCATATAGAAGAAAGGGACCCTGCATGCTGCCCCTTGTCAAAGTATCATCGTGGGGGTCATCTGTCCCAGCCAGGTCAGTGCCAAAGATCTTCTCCTTGCTTCCCTTGAGGCAGGATGTGCCAACAGCCCCCCAGGAAGTCAAACTGACACCTCACGGGCACCATGGCCTCCAAGAGTCTCTGCAGGCACAGGACTGGCCCCTGTTGTGGCTGGGAAAAGAACAACAAGGGAGCAATCAGCTGCACACCCTGGAAAGCAAGTTCTGCACCTAGTTTCTGCCAGGGCTGCTTCCATTTGCTGACCCACATCCACTGAAACATGAATTTTCCACAAAGGACAGCACCAGAGCTGCCCAGGCAGGTCCAAGCTCTGCAACAGTCTCTTCTATCTATGGCCTTAAATGTCCACACAACATTCAACTTTTCCTTCTGCTGTTTTAATATATTTCAGACACCTCTCTTCAGCACAAACAGACCAAAAAAACCCTCTAGATTGGAGATTTCTAATTCCTCCACTTACATTTCTTTATTAATGTTCTACTCTTTGCGTGCAATAGTCTGAAAAACACTGTTGCTAAAAATTCTCCTGGCAAACAATGCAGGATCAAAGAGAATAACAGAATTCAATGTTGCTTGTTCCAAATGAATGGTGAGGCTAAACAACAGCTTAGGAAATTATGCAAAGCGTTAAGTATACATTCAAAACAACCCCCTACAAACAACGTCCAGAACACAGCCTATAAGTGTGACATAATAACTGCTGTGCTATCCAACTGCCTGCACATAAGCTCACCAAAAAAAAAAAAGTGAGATAAAGCTTTCCATTCTTTTCAACCCAACACAGTCATAGAAAATAAATCTTGAGTAGCGATCATTTTAAACTATATACTAAAAAGAAAAGGAAAAAAACCCTCAGAACTTTAAATTCATTGTAGGAGGTCTGAGCTGCTTTTTGCTGTAGGTCTACAGCCATTTGGCATCTAATATTGTAAGGACCAAGCTCCTCATTGCTAAAGAATACATGCAAGAACCAAATCCAGCATGCCCTTTGTTCACACCACACAAACACAGCACTCCTCACTGGGATGTGATGCTTACCAGCTTCCAAGCAGGACTACACATCTCCTTCAGTGGCCTTTACATAAAAGCCTCTAGTTTCCTTTGCAGCTGTGTGGGCTAGGAGAGGAAACTGAGCAGTGTTTTCTTCAAGCAGAAACAGTAGTAAAAAAGGCTGCTTGGTGCAGCCAGCAGTAGCCACCACCAATCCCACTCAGCTCAGCTGTTTAACAGAACTGAAATGCAGAGTGCACATGTGTCCTGTGAAGGCAGAAAACATTTCCTTGCTAATTAGCATTGGAGCCTCCTACCTGGGGAGGCACTAAACTGCACTGATCATGAAAAATTAAACATCACCAACTGAAACAGAAGCGTTTGCTCTCTCTCTGAGTGTCAGGCTTTGGTATGGTAACAGGAGATCAGAGACTCAGTATCAAGTAGTGATTGCAAGAAACCATGAACACAAACCAGTCACAAATCCCAGCTTAGCATGCGGAGTATTACACTGGTGACACGTCAAGGATTTTGTTCTCAGATCTGTTTGTTAGAAGGAGTTTTCTGTATTCAGCAAAGAAATCAGAAGGGAATAGCAATTACAGAGAGCTGCCACAGCTGAGCTTTTCAGACCATCACACCAGTGCACCCCATTTCCCAGCAGGATGTTCCTATTGGGAAAACCCGATATCTGCTTGACATCACCGTTCTTCCCATGGCAGTTCAGGCAGTAGGATATTTCTGAAGAAAACTGTAATGATTCAATAGAGAAATGTTCCACCCGTAGAGGGACAAGACATTACCTCACCAGAGCCAGCAGCTTCAGTGGATTTATTGCATATTATCCCACAGCGGTTATTTTTCCTCCCAGTTTTAATTTTGTAGCACATAGTGGTTCCTTGATACAAGAATAAATTTGCATAACCAAGCAGAGGCTCATTTTGAAGCACACTTACAATAGCATCTAAATGCCATGTTGTAAAGCTCACCGGTGCTGGGAATGGCACATTGGGTTTCAATCTTGCTATTAAATCTTAATACTTCCTGAAGACTGTATAGTCTTAATTTTACACTGTGTTTTTGCCATAGTACTCCACATAGTGTCATTCCAATACAAATCAGATGAAAAACTGCACAGATTTATCTGATCTGTTCCTCAGCTAAACAGGGACAGAGAGCTTCTGGAGAGAGTCCAGCACAGGGCCACCAAGATCGATCATGGGACTGAAGCATCTTCCTTACGAGGAAAGGCTGTGGAAACTGGGGCTGTTTAGTCAAGAAAAGAGGAGACTGAATCACAGTTTTTGCATCCTGCTTTCTCTGGAAACCTAGGAGGAGAAGGCGTAATACAGAGAAGCAACCTGATCTAGGTTAACCTGCTTCTGCAGGGGGGTTGGACTAGATGATCTCTAAAGGTCCCTTTCAACCCCTACCATTCTATGATTAAAACACATTGCTGTGGGTTTGTATTGTTACAAAAAGTGAAACACTGGGGAAAAAGATAGTACAAAACACTTGCTTTTCTCCCAAAGACACAGAATGATGGCTCTTGATGACTATCCCACAAACTTCTGTTGTCTTTCTCACAGCCCATTAAAATGCGCAGCCTTTTTTCCCTTTTCCTTTAATTTAATTTACCTACAGAACTATGGTGGGACACCAGTGCATGCTTTATCTGCAGAGGTGGCATTTAAAAAAATGATTTCAAGAGAACATGCTGTCCCACATTTATGACATCTTATAATGGCAAGCTCGTTAATGATGCTGCTTTGCTATGTCATTCTGTAACTCCACACCAAGTTCTGGAGTTAAAAGTACCAAAGAAGCACTCGATGAGGGTATTGTAGCACTCATTTAAAACACACTACACATGCAAAACTGAGGATAAAGATTCTGGAATATGCTGGCTTTTACATAGCTTTTAGTTTACGTTTGCAATCCGTCCCACAGTCTGCATGCTTTTTGTATATACAGCTTCTGGGATGGTCTTCAACAGTATGTTTGCCTTGTGCTTTTTTTTTTTTTTCTTTCCTTCTTTTAAATTATTCAGTGTTTGAATTAATAAACAGCTTAGAAAATTAAAATGTCACAGCTTATTCAGAATGCATCAATTAATGAAGCAGGATAATTTAAAGGTGCACTTCTCAGTGGTGGGAGAGGTGACCTTCCTTCAGATGGAATTAAAGGCAAAAATATCCCATTGACTGCAATGAGAGACACTGAGCTTAAAAAGATTCTCATGGTCTGACAAATGAAGACAACCTATTTCTCACAAACAGTGACAGAACTTGGAGCTTAAATAACATTTAAGAGCTATAAAGTGCACAATATGCTCAAAGGGATTAAAATTACTTTTAAAAAGCAATTTTCAGATCTCTCAAAAAATATTGTAACAATTTGATACAAATATACATGTGATCAAAACCACAAAACTTGCTAATCTTTCAGTGTTCAACCTGTCCTATAATGAAATTTCATGCAGAAGGAAACAGGCCAGAAAAATTAATTTACAGGTTTTTTTATTCTTTCAAGTATTTGGTCTGAGCGTAATCAGAGAGGTGGATGAGTGTGCTTTGGGGATCTAAGGATAGTCTGGGCTTTGCTTTACCAACTGGACTTGACAAAATCACTGGAATCAGACAAGCGAGGTGCTTTTATCAGATGGCCTCTCCCTTAGTTTCTAACCACATGTAAGAATGCAATAATGATGCTTACAAAAGTATCCACAGGGCTCTGAAAGAAACACTAGCACAATCCCACAAATCCTGGCATGTCCTGTCCAGAGGCAGAGTGAAGCAAAGGAAACTAAAATTGTCACCATGGTTGCCCTCACAGTATCTCCAGTGTGGATGCAGAGGTGATCCTGTTTCCTTCTTGCACCTCTCAAATCTCTTTTAACTGCTTTCAGCCACCCCCCAGAGAGGAGAGATGGGAGAGAATCCCAGAAGAGCTTGGAGACACAGACCTGCTGTAGAGGGCAAAGCCCAGGCAGCACAGATCCAAAACTACATTTTCTTACCAAGGACACCTGAAGCAGGACACATGAACCATGTATATTACAAAACCACTATTTCTGAAGGATCCACGTGAAATTACAGATTACATTAACATGAAGAACCACATCTCAGCAAAACAGGCATTTCTTGGCAATAGTATTGTTCCTGTGGAAGAAACAGAGCAGTGAAATGCTCAGTCCCACATCACTGGACAGATACATAACATAATGAGGGAAGTACCAATGACCTCACAATGCTCAATTTAGTACACTGTTTACTAGAAACCCTTACTTTTACATATCACATGCTTCTATAAGGGGAAAAACGGTATCTTGTGTGGTTGAACAGACGGTAGGCTGTAAGCTCACTTTAAGAAGTGTAGAATTTCAAACACAATGATGTGCTAAAATGTAATTCCCTGGGGCATCTACAAAAACCAATGTTCTTTGTGGCTGGGAAAGAAAGGAGAGAATTCACACAAACATATGCATTAGGTGTGTGCAAAAGCATTTTCTGAGACATGTCATGTTTCAACTGAGAAAATGCAAAATCTATGTTGAAGTGGAAATTATGATAACGTATACTGACTCTGATTCTCATTAGGGACAGCTAAATTAAACATAGAAGTGTTAATCCTTGAAGGCACATAGATATTTTATTAGGCAAAGTGTATTGATTGGTAAAAATTAATTCTGACATCAAAACCTGTATTGACTGCTGTTCCTCTGCTTACCCACTTTAACTAACGTGACCTGAGAGTCCCATGTTTCAGCCAGGCTAGCTCTGAGTTGGAGGCTGTTCCCCTTTCCTTTTCCACATCTACTGTGATGAGATGCTGTGGCTGCTCACATCTCTGCTATGCACCAGCCTTTCTTTGTGCTGCAACACCACGCAATGAAAAAATCACTTAAAAAAAAACACACCAAAAAAACCCCCAGAAGACATTTTGAAAACAAGGAACGTGGCTGTTCACATCTTAAAACACATCAGAAATAAGTTACACTCAGTGCACTACTTTGAAGAATTCAGCTCTTGTGAGTGGCCACCAGACTCTGCAAGAGTTCCAAGCCCATACGGTGAATTTGGCAGCTTCTTCCCTCTTGCCTATGGCATGTCTTAGAGTCAGCTTTAGCCATTTAAAAGTTAAATGCTCAGTTTCGTCCAGTGATTTTAACTCTATAGCAGCCTCAGGTCTATCATCAGTAGAGAACTGCAGACAAATGCAGAGAGCAACTCAACCCATTGCCCCAGACACCTAATGTGAAACAAGCTAGGGACCTGTTTTGCAGAGGTGTATGTCTGTCTTCAGCTCCAGTCCCCGTATACCATGGTTGCCCACCTGCTCTGCTTATGCTCAAATCCATTTTTACCTCTGTTGGCCACGACTGGGGGGCTAAGACTGAACACAAGGGTGGGTATAAGATGCACAGTGAGGTGAGTCGCTGCAGATGGAGGTAGATGTGGCAGCTCTCTGAAGCAACAGACCAGCCAGTGCACTTCACTGAGCCACCAGTGCCAGCAAGGCTCTCAGAACACTCATGTCAGCAGGAAAGCAAGCTTACGCTCCTCTTTTAACACATCTTGAATGACTAGTGCTGTTTGTCAACATCTGGCCCAGTCTGTCACTGTTAAAGAGTTAATCCTTTTCTAGTATTCAAAGACATTGCACTAGACAGTGCTAACAACTTAACCTCATCTCATCCCTAGGAGTACTCTTTACATATTTTCAGATCATTTTCCACAGATATATCTGTTTACCTTTGTCTTATTTGAGCCTTACAGATAGGAAATTTAGTATTTGCACTTCTCCAGCTATATAGACTTCTCTCTGTCCTCAGCAAAGCTTGCAATACGTCACAGTCCAGTACTATTTTCAAATTCAATTGATTTTTGTATTCACAGATCATTAGTTACAACCACACTTAATGCAAATTCCTGTAGGAACCCGATGGACACTACATCTCAATTTGAAGTAGCACCATCTATCATCACCATTGATGCTACGTTCAGTATGTCTGACATCACTAGGGCCCAAGAAAATTTATTTGGTGTGGCAGGTAAGACTAGGAGACTATAAAATATTTTAATACAGGAACAACTTGCACTGTACATGTGCAAATGTCACCTTTAAAAGTTAGTTTTATTTTGTGCTATTTTTCTTTATTGAACCATACATATACATTTCTCTTGAGCCTGTTACCTTCAAAATAGCTTGAAATTTTTCTCTTAAGACAGTTTAACAATCACTAGCCTAGAGTCAGAATTTAATATTATCTAATGGCATATGCCACAATAATTGTTTTAAATCAGTGCAATATTGCTCGTCTCAGTTAACAGTTGGACTCTTACCTTAAAGGTTTCTTCCAGCTCAAACAATTCTGTGATTCTGTGTGATTCTCAAATTGAAATATTTCCAAAATTCCCATGACTTCTAAACAAATTTGCAGTGATGTAGTAAAGGTGTAAATAATTCCCTACTTCCCAGTACCTGTCCCTCATGTTGGCAGGTATATGCATCTCCAGCTGCTGCTGACTGTCTCATCAATGGAGCTGTCCAGCATTTCATTTTTCAGTTATCTGTGCATATCAGGCAATAAAAAAAAAGAACCCGTTGGGTTTTTTTTTCACCCTGAAACTCCCAGATGAACAAGGAGGAGTGAGAGAGAGAAATCTGCTACAATGGAAAGATTGAAATGCAACATATTTTGAAGTCTTACTGCATCCATTTCTGAGCTACTCAGGATAAATGTGAATTACCTATATACTGTGCATACACATGAATTTATCAATTGGGTTAAAGAGGTTACATCATAGTGGTCCAGCTTCAGAGCAGTTCAAGAAGAGCCCTTGCAATCAAAATATCAGCCTTGAACTTCCATGTTAAAATAGCAGTTTATCTTTATAATCTGTTACTGCTCCAGAGTTCACAATTCTCATCTCTCTTGGTATTCACAGAATCATGGAATTGTTTAGGTTGGAAAAGACTTTTAAGATTACTGAGTCCAACCATTAACCTAGCGCTGCCACTTCAGTGCTGGAGCCAACATTTCTTAACCAAGTAAGGAAGGATCTTCACAAATATGAAATGGAAATGCCAAGCTTCACAATACTTTTTTTTTGGACCAGCACTTCCAT
This sequence comes from Urocolius indicus, assembly GCA_013401255.1. NCBI lineage: Eukaryota > Metazoa > Chordata > Aves > Coliiformes > Coliidae > Urocolius > Urocolius indicus. The sequence goes on along the minus strand of WBNH01004820.1, from coordinate 99,738 downwards.
TTTAATTTATCTGCTTGGTTAATGAGTGGTTTAACTCCACTAGGATAGCAACCCTGAAATCAGTCTATGTATTTTTCTTTTGTCCCTAAGATTAGACTTATTTCTTCTACTGGCCTTTGGTGTTGGACCAAAATAAAACAGAATCTCAAATCTCAAACCATATTTCTCAAATCACAGAATCATAGAATGGTAGGGGTTGGAAAGGACCTTTAGGGATCATCTAGTCCAACTCCCCTGCAGAAGCAGGTCAACCTAGATCAGGTGGCATAGGAACATGTCCAGGCGGGTCTTGAAGACGTCTAAGGAAGGAGACTCCACAACCCTCATACTGTTCCAGTGTCAACTTCCTTTGATTTCAAACCTGCCTTTGTTGTTACCCTCACTGCTAGCCCTGCAAAATCTTATACAGAAATAGCAAGCATATAGACTCCTAGACCAGAAGAAACTTGGGGAATGCAGATAGAGGGAAATATGCGTCAGCACACAGAGGTGCCATGGGTTTTGGCACTGACCAAAAATTACTGAATCTCTTTTACAGATTTAAGTACCTGCATCCCACTTGAATGTCAAAGATGTATCTCTACCTCTTCTCCTGGTATCTAATACTGAGTTCTGAGGCACAGTGCTGCAAGAGGCCAGAAGCCTAAAAATGAGCAAAAACTAGCACCTAGCTTTCAATAAGGCTTTTTATCCCTTTACTAGATTTAGCCCTATCCTAAAGTTCTCCCATCAAAAGTAGCTTTTGAAAATCAGACAAGGCTGCTTTGATAGTCTTAGACATTACTAAGGTCAAAGAGACTGCTCTAAGAGAGGACAATAGCTTCACCAGGAAACCACTGGAGCACTCAGAGAAAGTGCTTTTGTGGCACGGTCCCATTTTCAGTTACCAGCATGAGCATCCCTTTGGGGAGAACAAGTCATTTCCTTTGCAAGAGCAATCCCAAACAGCCCATGGCCTGCTCCAACACTCAGCCAACCACAGGACAAAGTAGACCTGCAGGATGTCTCCATCTGTCTCACAACCATCTCCTGCACCACCAATGAAGAGGGCTGTGCTTTGATGGGCAGCTGGACTAGGCCACCTTCAGCACTCCCTCTCAGCCATGTCATGATCCTAAAAGGACCTGGGAATAAGCTTATGCTTTCATCTGTTGTGGCAAACAACACTGTCTTAATCACTACATGTGAAGAGTTGGAGACAAGTCTCCTTCCCTGTGTGTGTATGTGTGTGTATATATTCAACACTTACACCCACAACTTGCAACCCCGTTAAGTGGGGAGGACGAGGGAAGGCAACACATCACATCCACATCAGATCCTGGGATCTTATGGATCCCAGGATGCAGAAAGCTGGGTAAATGGGTATCCTGGTTTCAAGTTAAACAATGACAGCTGGGTAGTACACTGTCACCACAGAATGACAACAACCTTTAATGCATTAAAAATTCAACCAGCAAGGTGATAACGGAGATTGGCAGGGAGGAAAAGGATCAAAATACTAATAGTTTCAAAGCACTGTACTTATTTTAGACATTCTTACAGCATGTTTCCATAGGAACTGGAATGCAAAGAGGCACACTGCAGCAGTGTTCACAAATGTTGTGTGGTTTAGTGACTTGTAAAGGATTGGTTAAGGCTAACATGGCTCTGACAGTGCCAGGCACCTGCTGCCTTTGCTGCACAACAGGATCTCAGCTATGATGTATTGCAAAATCTAGGGGAAAAAAAAAAGAAACAAACCTTTTTTTTTTCTCTCTCATCCTGCACTAATGGCTGGATTCATATCCTTATGTAGCCAGGCACCAAGCACTGCCCACCCAGGCCCACGGTGCTGCAAGGAGGCACAGGAGTTTAATCCAAGCATTTCACAAACCACATGAGAATGAGGGAAGTGCAAAGCAGGGCTGCTTGGGTGTTGAGGAGGTGGTGCATCCTAGGGAGTAAGACACAGGCCTGGCTTTTCCATCCAGCTTTGTCACTCACCTTTTGAGTGACCTTGTGCAAGTCACACCAGGCAATATCTGCTCCTTCTACCAGCTGCCTGAAATGCATCTAGTCAAGCTCAGCAGATAAGCACTTCCCTGGCCAACAGAGACAGCATCTACCCTGACAGAGATACCTACCTCACAGACAGATTTCTTGTCCCTAAAGTACTCACAGTGCCACCCCTGTCTATACCCACATAGTCACATCTAGTGTTTTGTCCACATCTCTAGGTGCCATTCTCCATTCAAAGTTGTCTGATATAACGTGAGGTCTGTATTGCAGCTCACCAGAGTTGCACTGAACTGCGTGAATGGTGTATTGCACATCTTGGAGCAAGGTACAGGCATGTGGGTGTCTTTTGTTACCCTCCTACTAGGACAGCACTGGAGGACCATGTAAGACATGGAGAGACAGACCTGGTGTGTTGTCACTCAACTCTTCCAGTGTTAGCCCCCTCAGTAGCCTGCCCTCAAAACCAACAAGGGTTTTGGCTCAGAGGGAAATAATTCATTGTCTCCAAAAGACAAGCACTTGAAGCAAAGAAACCCAGCTTATCTGATCTGGGAGTCCAGGACCTGGGACTGAGCAGGAGAACTAAGCTATTTAACTATGTAGACATCACATAACTGAAAAGTCACAAAGCTTATCCAGAGTGTGATGAACTGTGCACATCTTCCTTTGATGTGGTGGAGGCCTGAATAACCAGTTCAACTTTTAGATGGTAGAAGCAAGTCAAAATAACTCCCACTTCCTGTGTTGTCATTCCTGAATGTGTGCAATGGTGCAGACTTTATCATAGTTTAGTGATGGGTTTGGCAGTGTTTGGTGAGTAGTTGGATGCAATGATCTTATATGTCTTTTCCAACCATAACGATTCTATGATTCTATGAATTCATGACAAGGGCTGCATAAGAAATAGTTACCTGTACTTATGGTTGAATAAAAAATACAACTGTGTTACTTACAGATTTAAAAACCGCTTAATATAGATATATACTGAAACCTGGCTAACTCATCTCAAGTAAAGGTGGATAATTTTCAGATATCAGGGTAAAACACATTCTTCTTCAGACCTGTCAAGTTTAACTTCACAGTCCAGTAGGAACTAAGCCAAAAACCTGAGGACTCTGCTTCTGACCAGAAGCATCATCCAGACAATAGCTGGCAGGGCAAAGCAAGCTTAGCCCAAATGTTCCATCTGGGCAGAGGTCAACTACAAATATCTTTATACAGTTGTGCAATTGCTAAAACTGCTTAGTATTTTTTAAGTTAAATGTTGTAAAACAATAGTTGCCTACAGGATAGAGGTATTTTACAAACAAATTAATTTAGATATTTAGATACTCCTCATATTGCAACGTGTCTTGCTCATCAAAACATCTTCCACTGTAGGTATTGCCATGAGAACCCATATGTAAATTTCAGATTCAACAAACAGAAATATCAATACAGTCTTATTTCAAATGTTACAAAGACAGTTTCAGTGAGTGTAAGGAGAGAAGAAAATATCTGGGGAGCCCTGACAGCCTCACACTGAAATACGGTTTGGTGATTAAAAAAGAATAAAAAACAAATTTAAAATATGATGATGATGATGATGATTATTATTATTATTATTTACAACTTGACTATTGAAAGAATAAAATTCTGATTATTCAATCTCTTTTCCATTCTCTTCAATAAAGTAATTGTGGGGAAGGTACTTGGAACCTGTATCTCATTACATCTATGCCAGAAGCAGTATATTACAGACATACATATTACCTATGCTTCAGTGCCTCTGAAGTAATACACTGAAGTGGCAGAAGACATGCTTTAATTCCAATTTCCCAATCCAAGTGAAATTTAATGGCTCAAATCAGGGATGACCTAAAAGTAGGATGTCAGTTTTGCAAGTCTGCATATGTTTGCATGACTTCAGATACAAACATTGAGATTCCCAGCTGGGAACAAAGTCACAAACCACTAAATACAGAGTGCAGCCCCCTTCATAGCCCAAACTGAACAAAACAACACATAGAGCATCCAGACAGCATATAGTATATAGATGCTAGGATTTCTGACACTTATTTTTTACACTGAATTATTCAGTCTACTATATAGAGACGAGCATTGGACAAGCCAGCTGCTGTGAACTCACCCAAGCACTCAGCTTGCTGTTCTGGGTCGTCTTACAAGCAAGTCAGATCCAGGTCTTCTTTCTTGCATCCAAACTTTGTCTGTCATTACTCGAGGCCACATCTCACTCCGGGAGACCATCGCTTTCAAAGCAAGTGCCGAGACACGGGGCAGGGAGTGAGCCTGCCAAGGGCCCGGCTGCAGGATCTCCCTAAGGACTAAGGACAAGCAGGGATCTTCCAACTCAGCCACCCGCTCCTGAAAGCATTTCTCCAGCTCAGCTTTCCCACCGCAAATTCTTGATGCAAAGAAACAATTAAAAAAACACAATCCAGTCATTTATCCTCCAGGCTTGAGAGAGAAAAGAAGGCTGCCACGGCAGTGCCTGTTTTGAATGCTTGGCAGGTACACAGGCACAAGGGGGGTGATGCTATAGATAAGCGCGACAGAAATAGCTGGAAGGATGAGCTGGCTCAGGGTAGCAGTGGTGAAAGGCTGCAATCTCCCTTCGCCCGTGATTGCACTAAAACCAGCAGCTGACCCACAGACTCACCGAGCGTGCTGGCAGGAGAAGGTCCCCCCAAGCTCTGAACCTCATTCTGGAGATACCCTTCTCACACAGATCTTCCCCATCTCGGGTAGGTGCTTTAAGGACTGCATCTTCTTAGCCTGCTTCTGACTCAGAGCTCAAAATCTGCTCGCTGCCTGTCATGGGTTTTGGTGCTCTTCCCCAAATCCTGCCAGGAAGCCACTGCTTGAAGATCCCCCTACACCATCAGGGAAATCCAGCAATTATGGCTCAGAAAATACTACCGAAGCACTGACCTGAAGTGTCTGGACAGTCACCTCGCCTCTCCCCCACGAGCAGCCTCATGCAGTTCTCCCTACTGCTCCTGCCAGCCTGCAAGGCGACAAGCATAGAGCTGTCACCTGTCACTTATGCAACTTAGCTGTAAAAATACAAAATAGCTAAATGTGAGCTTTTTCCCAGCTGCCACCATTTAATAATTCTTTGTCTCACTCTTCTTCTCTAAACGGCAACACAGTCTAATTTTCATCTAAAACTGGAAGGCAGTCTCACCTTTCTGTACCTGCACTGGGAAACAAAAAGGTTTAAAAATGCTGGGGTTTTAAATCCGCTTGAGCAGGAATGATTATCCCTGCACTTCCTCTACTCTGTCTGCTATCCGCCTCCAGGAACAAGGGTACAATGTGACAACCCTGAGAAGCCCCAGGCTGAGACAGAGCTGAGACCGACAAGGACCCTCTGAGCACAACTAGAGACAGCAATCTGGGAAATGAAGCAATCCTACACAAATCTGAGAGAAAAAAATAAAAAAAGGGAGGGGCAGGGAGGGTAGGTGCTGGGAAGAGATTGAAGGAAGTAAAGAACAGGGAGAGGCATGAGCATCATTGCTGTGGTTTCACTGAGAGGGAGCACAGGTGGTGAGGGCATGACAGAAAGTGCCCTGGAGAGGAGAGAGACCACATGGGACTGAGACTGGGACACAAGCAAGGGAGATCAAACAAGACAGAATCTGTGAGAGGGGCAGGCAGCCAGGGACGTGGGAACACAACAGAAGGAGGAAACAGCCATAGGAAGAAAGAAGCATCATGAGAAAAGGAAGAATGATCTGAGACACAAATTAAAAACTCAGTGCTCAGAAAAACATTTTAAAAAAAAGGAATACAGTATAATCACAAACTAACTCTAATTCTATTTTAAATAATTTTGTTAATCTCACAAGCGTAAGAATGCCACATTCTGATATGTGTCCTGATTTCCTCACTCTTTGCTGCAGAGCTGTTCCTGTGGTATGTAACTTCACCCACTGCACCATGCTCACATGGCCAGCATGACATGAGGGCCACTCCTGGAACTAAAGAGTCAAGAGGCTACTAGCACAGTGTTGGCAGCATGGCAGAGAGGAGCCAGACACTACATCACTATTCACCTCCTACATCTCCCCTACATTCACCTGGGGGAATAGGCACCTACAGACTTGGGATCTAATACCCATACTATTGGTCTTGACCACCAGCTGCCAGAACTGCTAGCTCAGGTTGCTTGAGGAAATTTTGTAGGAAACATCCATCACAGCAAATTAAGTATGTCCAGGTAGTTTCCTAGGGTTGAGGCCACTTTTCAAGACAAGACTGAAATGGGTGACTGCATACATACTGCCTAATGGGGACATCTCCCAACTCTACATCCCAAAACAGGTCCTGGAATCCACTAGGCGAAAACTGGCTGGCATGGGCCAAATTTGGGCTAGGAATCACTCAGGCAGTTTCCCAATGCAGGCAGATGGCCTCTCCCCAGTCCCTGGCAGTGCCCTTTTCTAACAGACAAACCTGTAGATTACCGTAATACTGTGGCTATTCAGACAAAACCTGCTATTTTTTCATTCCCCTTCATTTGTCTTGGTTACTCCAGAAAATCAGTAAAAATAGTAGGTTTGTCACATTAGGAAAACTCAAAAACTTAAAATGAGATAGGGTTTAACGAAAAACCTTGGGTTCAGAAAGATAAAATGTGTTGAGTGGCAGCAGAGATATAAAGGGAAACTTAAATTGGATGCAAACAACTGCAAGACTGCCTAGCTTCACATGGCTAGCTTCAAACACTCTGTGCCCAGAAACAGTCTTCAGGTACATTTATTTGTCATTTTCCATGAAGGAAAAAAAAATTTATAAAAATGACTGCATATTTTTCTGATTCTCCTCCCCATCCTGTTGAGGTGGGGAGTGAGGAATTGCGTGCTTTGGTTATTGTCAGCTGGCCTTACACAGCGACAGTCATCTAAGGAAGACAAGAACCAATGTTGCATGACAGTGCTTGGGTGTAGCATTAGGGCAACCTACTGGTATTTAAAGCTTTTCAAACACATCAAACAAAGCATATGTGGCCCATTAAAACAATTACAGAGCATAACTTGGCCCTTTTTTAAACTTTAATATCAGCTAGGGTTACCTTTTATTAAATCAATGGAGAAGTAAGTTTTAAAAGCAGGTGCATGTGACCAGAAAACAGGTGGATAATTTTTTAGGAGTTCATTGAAAATACTTATTTGCATAAAGTAGCTGATGATTTCAGACCTGTATTTGTGTGTCTTTTGCACTGCCTTCACAATAAAGTGATCAGTTATCATGTTTTCTTTGATGAAGGAACGAGCACAATTGATTTATGGTTTGATGTCTACCATTTCAATGATGGGTAAGAAAACAGGAACAGATGGGTTTCTTTTAATTGAATTTAAGTTATGAACTATTTATGGTTAAAAAACACTAAAAAGCAATCAGTATGCCTCCCTCCTACATATACTTCATCTGAGATTTAACATCTAGATTGTTTGAAATAAAAGTGGACTCCAATTTTTAAGGTATACTTTTAACGTAATTTACTGCCCTGTTCTTGCTTTGCAAAACTGTTTGATTCATTATTTCATTTGCAAAGAGACCTTAAACATCTGATTTAACTCTTTTACGATTACTTGGGTGATGATCATTTTTAGCAGTTAAAACCTTCCTTGAAGACCAGTGATCTTCCCCACCACCTCAAGTTAAAAAAAAAAACTGGCTTAAATTCTTTATTCTACCAAGTATAACCACTTTTTATAACTAACTGTGGATCTCTTCTTAGAGAACAATACACATAGAGCTTATTTGCTAGTATAGTTTTGATGCAAGGGACACTCTTCCACATGAAATATCGTGAACTTCAGTCTTGCACAAAGATTACTAAATGAGCAAAAGAGACAACACCCTGTTTTCCTCTAGGAAGTAAATTGGCAACAGATACCAGCTTTCCTCATCAGTCAAGCTAGAAAAATCAGCAAAAATATACAAACCCTGTTTATAAACAAACCTTGTTTTAACCAAACCCAAAAAGGGCTCTTTCTTAAGAATCATTTAAGTATGAAATCAAACACAAAAGGAACACCAAGAACCCACACACAGCTCTCAAAAGCAGAAGCAATGGCAGTAAAAATAAAAACCTAAAATGATTTCTTCATATAACAACAACTTGTGTGTCACCAGTATTCTACATTTTAAAGGTTGTCTGCTTTTAACCGCAGCTTCTGATTTGCTTCAGAAATAACCATATTTTAGCTAAATAGACTTGCATATTTACCCGTCTTTTGTCTAATGTAAAAGCATCTGAATAATACTGTTAGCGTACAACAAACTACACATGCAACAAGCAAAGATCACCATCAGAATCTTCTGACATCTAATTTCCAATAGAAAATAAAAACTCTCTGGAAGATAAATCCCAGTTATCCAAAGTATGCCTTAGCATTCAGTTGTAGAACAGTTTTGGGGGAGGTTTGATTTGTTTTTGTTTTTTTTAATCTAAGTGATTTTGGTGTTTGTAGTACCTGCTATGTTGAAGCCCTAGAGATGAAAGTCCTTCTTGAGCTGGAAAACGGTCATAGAAGATGGCTTTAACCATTGTAAAGTCCAGAAATGCTCCTTGGTTGCTCCATGCATATTCATTTCTGGCTTTTCTGAGGAAGCGACATATGATTAGCTTACTGACTGCTACTTGCTCTATTCAGATGCTCATCACTGTGGTGTTTCATGCTTTGATCACCTTCCTATAAAGGAATTTGGAAGTATTTTATAGCAGCTGCCCTCTCAGATCAGAGAAGCAGCCCATCTGGCCTATCAACCCCAACCCATCTCCAATAGCAGTATGAGCCAAATACTTCAAAGAATGATGTGAGAGTAATGCAGAGTACAAAAGGAATAAACACTCCCTCATCTATGATTCAATGACCTCTGATTCAGCCATTAAAGACTGAATAAGCTCTTATGTTTGAGAGTTTATTTTATATCCCGCTAAGTATCTCCTAAACAATTACAGCTTACATGCATGACCTATCTCCTGTAACTTGTATTTACAAACATATGGCTTTTGTTCTAGCTTCAGCTTTAAGTACCAATAATACAGACATGAGGCAAGTAGGGAATTAAAAGCATAGCGATGTCCATCAACTAAGTAACAGATCTCTAGTGAGAACCAAAACTTTCAAACACTGAGAGGTTCTATACTAATGTCCTTCTGTCTAGCTACCTTCCATTGATAATTCTGTGAATGGTAAAAACCAAAATATCCTTCAATAAAAACAACTGCATTTATATTGCTGTTGAAGATTAAGTTACTTCCAGCAGCGCAGGGAGATTTTTTCTTGAAGGATTGGTTTTCCCATTCTAATACTGGTATCTGATGCTGATACATGGCTACTTACCAAGTTACTTCTATTGAGGAGACTATTCTAGTACCTGGATTCATCCTCCAGTCATGCTTGGTATCAATTAAATATTTCCAGACGCCTGAGCAGAACCAGTCTAAAAGAGGACCCATACAATTAATGAGTGTCATGCATTCTCTTCATTGCACATGAAAATAGGTCAGCAACATTTTGAAGTGTGCATATGATCTTGCCTTGGGGAAGAGAGGTATAAAAGATATCTCAAGATGCCTTACAGCTCCTCTACTGAGTCTACAACATACACCATTTGAGATAAAGCCTGTGCTGAGCAGTATCTGTTTCTAACATGCTGCAGGCCACGTCACCTTCCTCTTTGAAAGCTTCTGTTGGGTTCTCGGATTTTACTTCCACCTCATCTCTCCAAGTTTTATTTTTGCCTACTCATCCCTTACTCTCCTTCCAGTCTGCTCACCTAATTATCCTCCTCAATCTGGTTTCCCTAATCTCAGTTTCACGCCATATTTCCACTTTAAACTATGCTTGTGGTCACACTGTACTGATTGTTTCACCACATTTTGCATGAAAACAAATAGGTTAAATCAGCTATGATAGACTTGCAACTTTGCTAATAGATTTCAGTTTACTCACTACACCTACTGTGGCTTAACATTACACTCAAAGACATTCTGACACTAACAGTTAACCAGTGCAAGTGGTTCAGTTCGTTGTTTTTCAGCCTTAGCGAGCAGATATTTAAAAGGTTATTCCTACACAACTCCCAGCAGCCAAGGTCAGAGCCTGTGTAATGATGTGTGTCATTCACAGCAATCTGCAGAGCCCAGCCATGCCAGCAGCCAGTCTGCTAAATGATCAATTAAAAGTGAGAATAATGACTTGAATCTCTGTAAATAAGAAGCATTTATGTAGTTAGGAAGGGAAGCAATAGTCACTATGCTAACAGATAACCTGACTACAAAAAGGATCACAGTCTGCACAGATCAAGGCTTTGATTATCACTGATATCAAATAAGAGGATTACTACTGTATGTATAACCAGACATGTTTTCATATTCACTCTTCTCCATGTCCTAGGCAATTTTCTCCAGCCTCTCAGAAGACAGCACTCAAGGTGAGCTCTTAGAGTACAAAGTTAATAAGCATCAGCGATGGCCGAGTTTCACTAGATCTGTGGGAAGCCAATTTCTCAGCAGAAAAAAAGAAATCTCGTGACCTTTAAAGATATTTCATGGGGCAATGATTCTTTTCATACAGCAAAAACATAAGGTTGAACAAATTCTTCCACTTTACTTTGATGATGAAGTACATATGCTCTCAGAAAAGATGAGCTGTTCTGTCCTTGATCATGGGCTTGAATAAAGAAAATAGTGTCTGGAAAAGGACCTGCAGACCAATCATCAAGGTTCAATGTTTGCACCAGGAATGGAGACTGACCACCTTCTCCAGTGAAGAGCAGTTATTTTGTTTTAGGCAGTTAAAGGCAATGAAGTAGCTCTGTCTTGCTCTGTCCTTTCATGTGAGTGTAGTCACTCTCCTGCAATAAGGGTGACATGTCAGCTCAGAAGGATGGCTCTAGTGCACTTCAGGAGGTGCTCCGAAATAGATACTCCTTGTAACATCCTCAAATCATGTGTAAATGATCACACGTTCTGCAAAGGGCAGCTCCAATTCCAACAGACCTTTACACTGAATAGATGAGACTGCAGAAGCATCAATTCCCCAATGTAACTGCAAAATTTTTCTTCAGTGCATTGTCCTACCAATGATTTACAGATCCTTTTTTTTTTTTTTTTCAGAATTACTGCAATTAATTTTTCCCTTGGAACAAGTCATAGCTATGTTTTTTGTAAATCCAAAAGCTAAAAAACCTGTACTCCAAGAATATGGCATAAACCAGCTTGATTGTTACAGTAGCAGCATCCTTTATTTCCATACAGTTTGCAGTACAGCAAGCTAGCAACTTAGCACAAAATCCAAACTCTTTTAGCGACAATTAAAAAGAGGAAATAAAATCTAATGTATTATTACTACAACCTTGAGGCTTTTATAGTCTTGAGGGTACAGCATGTGTTCTCAATATAATAAACTAATGAAGACTCAATGGTCTCAACCCACTGAAATGAAGTTTTAATGGAATTTGTAAATAGAATTGTTTGCATTGTTTAGATTGGAAAAGACCTTTAAGAGCATCAGTTGCAACCACTAACCTAGCACTGCCATGTCCACCTCTAAACCATGTCCCTAAGTGCCACATCTATATGTCTTGTGAATGCCTCAAGGGACAGTGACTCAACCAGTTCCCTGGGTAGCCTGTTCCAAGGCTTGAAAACCTTCTCAGTGAAGAAATAATTTGTAATATTCAATCTAAACCTCTCCTGGTGAAACTTGAGGCCATTTCCTCTTGTCCTATCATTTGTTACTTGAGAGAAGAGACCGATCACCACCTCACTACAACCTCCTTTCAAGTAGTTGTAGAGAGCAAGAAGATCTCTCCTCAGCCTTCTCTTCTCAAGGCTAAACAACCCCAATTCAGTTCCCTCAGCTGCTCTTCATAAGACTTGTGCTCCAGCCCCTTCACCAGCTTTGTTGCTTGTCTCTGAACATGCTCTAGCACCTCAATGTCTTTTTTGTAGTGAGGGGCTCAAAACTGAACACAGTATTTGAGGTGCAGCCTCACCAGGGATGAGTACAGGGAAACAATCACTTCCTTGGTCCTGCTGGCCACACTGTTTCTGATGCAAGTCAGAATGCCATTGGCCTTCTTGGCCAGCTGGACACATTGCTGGCTCATATTCAGGTGGTTCTCAACCAGCATCCCCAGCTCCTTTTCTTCTGGGCAGCTTTCCTCAGCCACACATCCCCAAGCCTGTATCACTGAATGGGGTTGTTGTGGTGAAAATGCAGAACCTTCCACCTGGCCTTGTTAAACCTCATACAATTGGCCTTGGCCCATCGATCCACCCTGTACAGGCCCCTCTTTCTTTCTTTTCTTTCTTTTTACAGGCCTTATTTCCATCAAGCAGATCAACACTCCTATTCAACTTGGTACAGTCTGTAAATCATCTGAGAGTGAACTTGATCCTCTCATCTAGATCATTATTAAGCAGAACAGGCCTCAACACTCAGCTCTGGGGAACACCACTGGTGACCAAAAGACAACCGGATTTAAATCCATTCGCTGCCATGCTTTGAACCCTACCATCCAGACTTTTTTTTTTTTTCATAGAATCATAGAATGATTTTGGTTGAAAAAGACCTTTAAGATCACTGAGTCCGACCATGAATCTATCAGTGTCAAGCCCATCACTAAGCCATGTCCCTGAGCACCTCAATTATATGGCTTTTAAATATCTTCAGGAATGGGGACTCCACCACCTCCCTGGGCAGCCTATGCCAGTGTCTATAGCAACCCTCTCAGTGAAGAAGCTAAACTCCAGTCTAAACCTCCCCTGGCACAACTTGAGGCCATTTCCCCTTGTCATAGAATCATAGAATGATAGGGGTTGGAAAGGACCTTTAGACATCATCTAGTGCAACCCCCTGCAGAAGCAGGTCATCAGCAGAATATCCTAGCACTCATTACCACAGAGGCCAGATTGACCCCTTTTACCCAGCCAAGCCGTAAGCAGTCAGTTTCTCCATGAGAATGCTGTGGGAAATGGTATCAAAGGCTTTACTGAAGTCCAAGTAGACACCCTCCACAGCCTTTCTCTCATCCACTAAGCAGGTCACTGTCATAGAAGATCAGTTTAGGTTAGTTAAGCAGGACTTGCTTTTCATAAAGTCATGTTGACTGGGCCTGATTACCTGATTGTCCCATACATGCCACACAACAGCACTCAAGATGATCTGCTCTGTAACTGTCCCTGGCACTGACTGACAGGCCTCACTGATGAAGACATGATGCCCATGACAACACTTTCACAGAGGCAGGAAAAGGCTGGTTCTGGCAGGATGCCCAACAACCAACTCTAAGCATGCAAGATAGATAGGGTGAGCCACCAAACTCTGACAGAACCAGAAGTGCCATCAGATTCTTAGAAGTGGTTAGTGAAGCCAAAGACCCTGACCTGGCAAATCAAGTGTCCATAACTGAACACTGTATAACTCAGGTGCAACATCGTAGTAAGTGATTGGAGCTGCCTCAATGCAAAGTGACATTGAAGGCCCAAGCAGCTTTCTTGTTTATTCATGACCAATAATCTGTTCTGGTATACTTAAGCATCAAAGTCCAAAATGCTGAAGTCAATCCATAGAGTTCACTTAATAATGATTCATCTCAGATAAGATACCATCTACTACCAGGAAAGGCTTGTGTTAAACAGCAGAAAACTGAGTTTTCTAACTTCTTTGCTAAGGATTTATGCAGAATTAGAAAAACAGATGATTAGAACTGACCCATCGCTATTGATCCAGCACAAAAATTACTATGCAGCAGAACTCTATTTATCAATATCCCCACTCATCTTCAGCAGCTGACAATCTCTGGAAGTGTAAGCAATGAAGTATAATAGAAACATAAACATGCTGTGAGAGTCACAGACAAGTGGCTGATGAGCAAGGCAACAAAATGGCCAGGGATCAGGAGAGGATACAAAGGGCTTTCAAGGCTGAGAATAAGCACTTTCTCCTATCCTGGCCACAGAGGAGGTCAGCACAGAGAGTGGTGCAGAAAGAAGACCAACCAGGAGAGCGGTGTGCACAGCTGTGACAGCGAAGCAGTTGCAGCAAAAGTGGGGCACAGAATATCTAAGGGATGTTAACAGGAGAAGTTACAGGATTTGAAGTAGGATGATATGCAAGTAACTCTCTGCTTTTGAAGTGGGTAACAAGTGGTCAGCTGTGCACTCTGCAGAGGAAAATGTGCAGAGAAAAGAAGATCTATTTTAGTTATATGCTTTGAATACTGATGAGCTATTCACAGAGAGGAACCCAAGATGGACTAAGGTGCAGAATGGCATGGCAGGAGATAAGGCAGGTCAGGATTGAAATGGTAGTCTTGGAAAGAGCTGACCTAGCAGTGGTAACTGCAACTGTGCAAGGTGGTAAAACCAGGACAGTCTCAGTCAGGAACTAAAAAGAAAATCCCCACCCAGGTATGGAAAGAGGAGGGATTTATAACTTACGGCTGGGCAAAAATATCGGCATGTTTCCAAATCAGTGTTTTCCATGTGAAATGCAGTGCCAAGAGCAGGAATATGAATAAAAAAAAATGCCTTCCTCTCCCCCCCATCCCCCCCCCCAAAAAAGCTGAAAAAGTTGAGGAAGAAAATGTGGCAGGTACAACAAAATTTGAAAACGTCTATCAATAGCAATAAAAAAAAACAGAGGCATTTTTCTGAAAGCTGTTTCCTTCTTCCTGTCTTCTTGCTTTATCAACAGATAAGCTCTCCCTTGCACTCTTGTCAGTATCCAGACTTCCATTGCTATGATATTGCCTAACACAAATTCAGGTCATTAGAGCAACACTGTGACTCTCTACAAACTGAAACAAACCATTATTATCAAAGCATCTCAGGATGAATACATACATGGTCCATTGTAGTTTGTATCCCATTCTATTCTAATTAGGAGATTGGCCTTTTGACAATGTATTTCCTAACGCTCACCATAGTCTTTCCCCTTTCCCAAGTGAAGGAAGGTCACGAATTAAAAAAAAAAAAAAAAACAAAAAACAAAAAACCCAAAAAATCTAACAACAGATCCATAAGATTTTTAATGATAGCGAAATAGTGAAATCAGGAATTTTTAGGAGAGAGTAAGGGAACGGCTAAGTTGAGGGAGACCATGTGAGAGAGACTTATGAAATTAAAACCTGCTTGCTGACTTTTGGGGTGCAGATGGCAACGGTCAACACCTACTTTCACTCATTATCACAGCAAGTTTATTCTCAATCATTTATTTGACACTGGGGCAGAGGGGAATTATTTTGTGCAAAGAAATTCTTCACATTTGGGGTCAGGTCTGGTATGGGAAGAGAGCTCAAGCTCCTTCATCTGCTTCCCCAAACTTTCTTCTTCCTCTTCATCACCACTTACAGTATGAGCAAAGCAATCCCTTTCATATCCTTCAAAGTTTTATCTTCACTGAATATTGTCAGTACTCCCCAGAGTTCTAATTTATATCCTATTACAGTATGACATGGGAATTAAATTAGCAGATGCCAAGTCAATTGCCCAGGAAATTTTAGCAAAGTAGTCTTTGAAATTTAGTAAGAGTGGAACGCGTGTTGACAGCAAAAATAGAAGAATGTAAGTTTCTTTTAAAATTGTGGCAGGTTGATGATTTAATATATTTTATTCTCATCTAAATGTAGTATAGAACCCGAAGAGTATGAAATATTTATATTACCTTTATGAGTGAAAACTGAGGAAAATATCCATTCTAAAGCAAGCTATACTCAGTGTTCCTCTGTTCAGAATATTCCCAAGTGGCAAATACCTTAACAATATGTTCTTCAGGAGAGTTTAGGATACAGATTATCTTCTTTACTTTTGAAGAAAGGCTCTTGGCATACTCTTGATCTTTTCTCATATTCAGAAGTGGAAGAACTATTTACTCTTCTTCTACTTTTTATGGAACCAGCATGCAAAGCATACTTTTGAGTCCATAGAAACAGCATTTTAATGTAAGTCAAATTAATAAACCCCTGAAATGTACAGGGACTAATTTTTAAGGAGCATCAGGGGCAGACAGAAAACATGCTCTTGCAAATCATAAAATGGAGCACAGAAGCCAAGATTCCTCAATTTATTTTTTGAATGCTTCATTATGTCAGTGAAGACCTTCTCTTCCTTCCTTAAGAGTTAAATTCACTTAAGCAGAAGTAGCCTGAATCTCTCCTTCAGAGATATCTTTATATGTAATAGCTGCTCATACCCAGAGTAACATTTGGGAGGACAAAAGGCTTACAACAGAATTATGGCAAGCTTTCCTTTTTCAGAAAGTCAAAATTAATACAAAGGGCATTATCCCAGTATTCAGTAATGAAATAACAATTACAACACTGCAAAAA
>WBNH01004820.1:60332-83043 GCA_013401255.1 Urocolius indicus | reverse complement strand
AAAGTTGAGGAAGAAAATGTGGCAGGTACAACAAAATTTGAAAACGTCTATCAATAGCAATAAAAAAAACAGAGGCATTTTTCTGAAAGCTGTTTCCTTCTTCCTGTCTTCTTGCTTTATAAACAGATAAGCTCTCCCTTGCACTCTTGTCAGTATCCAGACTTCCATTGCTATGATATTGCCTAACACAAATTCAGGTCATTAGAGCAACACTGTGACTCTCTACAAACTGAAACAAACCATTATTATCAAAGCATCTCAGGATGAATACATACATGGTCCATTGTAGTTTGTATCCCATTCTATTCTAATTAGGAGATTGGCCTTTTGACAATGTATTTCCTAACGCTCACCATAGTCTTTCCCCTTTCCCAAGTGAAGGAAGGTCACGAATTAAAAAAAAAAAAAAAAACAAAAAACAAAAAACCCAAAAAATCTAACAACAGATCCATAAGATTTTTAATGATAGCGAAATAGTGAAATCAGGAATTTTTAGGAGAGAGTAAGGGAACGGCTAAGTTGAGGGAGACCATGTGAGAGAGACTTATGAAATTAAAACCTGCTTGCTGACTTTTGGGGTGCAGATGGCAACGGTCAACACCTACTTTCACTCATTATCACAGCAAGTTTATTCTCAATCATTTATTTGACACTGGGGCAGAGGGGAATTATTTTGTGCAAAGAAATTCTTCACATTTGGGGTCAGGTCTGGTATGGGAAGAGAGCTCAAGCTCCTTCATCTGCTTCCCCAAACTTTCTTCTTCCTCTTCATCACCACTTACAGTATGAGCAAAGCAATCCCTTTCATATCCTTCAAAGTTTTATCTTCACTGAATATTGTCAGTACTCCCCAGAGTTCTAATTTATATCCTATTACAGTATGACATGGGAATTAAATTAGCAGATGCCAAGTCAATTGCCCAGGAAATTTTAGCAAAGTAGTCTTTGAAATTTAGTAAGAGTGGAACGCGTGTTGACAGCAAAAATAGAAGAATGTAAGTTTCTTTTAAAATTGTGGCAGGTTGATGATTTAATATATTTTATTCTCATCTAAATGTAGTATAGAACCCGAAGAGTATGAAATATTTATATTACCTTTATGAGTGAAAACTGAGGAAAATATCCATTCTAAAGCAAGCTATACTCAGTGTTCCTCTGTTCAGAATATTCCCAAGTGGCAAATACCTTAACAATATGTTCTTCAGGAGAGTTTAGGATACAGATTATCTTCTTTACTTTTGAAGAAAGGCTCTTGGCATACTCTTGATCTTTTCTCATATTCAGAAGTGGAAGAACTATTTACTCTTCTTCTACTTTTTATGGAACCAGCATGCAAAGCATACTTTTGAGTCCATAGAAACAGCATTTTAATGTAAGTCAAATTAATAAACCCCTGAAATGTACAGGGACTAATTTTTAAGGAGCATCAGGGGCAGACAGAAAACATGCTCTTGCAAATCATAAAATGGAGCACAGAAGCCAAGATTCCTCAATTTATTTTTTGAATGCTTCATTATGTCAGTGAAGACCTTCTCTTCCTTCCTTAAGAGTTAAATTCACTTAAGCAGAAGTAGCCTGAATCTCTCCTTCAGAGATATCTTTATATGTAATAGCTGCTCATACCCAGAGTAACATTTGGGAGGACAAAAGGCTTACAACAGAATTATGGCAAGCTTTCCTTTTTCAGAAAGTCAAAATTAATACAAAGGGCATTATCCCAGTATTCAGTAATGAAATAACAATTACAACACTGCAAAAATTTCCTCCCCTTAAGACAGGAAAGTGAGGATCATTGCTGATGTTTCTGGCAAACTTCCTAGCTACTGTAGTGATGGATCCCAACAGAGGAACACAGACAATCTGTAACTGCAGCTGAAATGTAAACAGATGAGATCTGACGTGAATTATATGAATGCTTGAAAAATATAAATGCCAGACTACAGTCCTATTTACTTCCAGCAGGAAAATTAACTGAGCCTACATTTATTTACCTCCCAGAGTCATTAAAATAAATATGAGAAGAACAAATTTAACATAGAAAAACCCCGTAATTGAAAAAATATGAGTCATTCCTCCAAAGCCTCATCATTAAAAATAACTTACAATACATTTATTTGTCAATTGTTAGTTCAGCATTGGAGGAAAGTTGCATTATTTTTTCTAGCTTTCCCCCTCAATCCCTCAGACTGTAGGGATTAGAAAAAGCTTATACACATACATAGAAATAACATGAATGCAAGGGAAAAAAACCATTAATGTAAACTTTAAAAATCATGAAATATCAGGAGACTTACAAGAAATGTTGGTAGGATTGAGAGGAATATCATTAAATTCTACTAGAAAAACAAAGTAAGGAAGACGGCTTCAAAGTTGGCCCTTATAGCATGTGCAAACAACCAAGCTCCGCATGAACACAGGCTAGACGAAGATGAGCTGTTTTAGGAAGAACTGAATCCTCTCACTACATCCCAACCCCAGTACAGCAACACCCCCATGATGCCCAGTCCCCATCTTTCTCACCTGATACAGAAAACCAAATGCAATACCAGCAAAGAACCTCAGCGGATCCCAAAGGCCTTGAAGTAGATGAGGAAGAATCACCTTCCTTCCAATACCATGTGTCCAACTAAGTGCAGCTGTGGGTGCAATAAGCAAAGAGCAGGGATGCAAGCAGAGAAAACCCCCAGAAGAAAGTCTCCAGATCCCTACAGACTGCAATGCTGGATTTAGAGTTGCTGAAGTGCAACGAGCATTCAGACTAGCTAACACTAAGGATGCTCAAGTTACACACTTGCGGCAGCCATGGATCTAAATGAGAAGCGGCACTGCCTCGAAAATGTGCACCCTAGCATGTACCACTCCATTTATTCATTCTCCAGAACTACCATGTGTCTTGACACATAGGGCTTTGAACTTACCAGCAAGATCAATAGTGCTACCTTTTATATATCAGCATTCTTCAGCTCCACAGTTACCACTTCAGCATATATGAAAGATTAGTAGAATATAAAGGAATGAGGTTCAGCTCAGTGTGTTAAGACAGCAGAAAAAAAAGAAAACAGGCAGGTCTTTGACTCCAAATTACTTCAAGAGGTTAAAATGGAAAATGAAGTTAACTGCTGTAATATCTTCTGAGCAGTAATCATATTTAATGCATTAAGTCATCCGCCTTGTTTCTTAACAGTCTTAACGCAAAACACTATCACTGGTAGCAGTTATGTAACAGAGCACTGAAAGGTCTTCTGATGTTTTGGAGTGTCCTTGTCAAGTTGCTCATTGGTTGAAGACTTTTTTATTAGCCAACATTAAATTGGCATTTGAACATCTCAAAATACGTAAGCATCAAAGAGGCAAGATATTGCTTTTGTAAGAGGCTGCCTCTCCAGCCTACCTCTTGGCTCTTTGGCTGCAACAGCCTGTTCACAAAGTGATGGTTACCAGCTCTCCATCTGAAAAGAAGCTTCATGATTTGAGAAAAGGAGTTTCTTTCCAGCTAGAAATTCTGACATGCACTTACAGACAGCCTCTACCTTGCATTGGAGCTGTAAGTGGAAAGATTCAGAAGTCAGTTCCCACTGAGTCACCATTTTCACTCCTAAAACAACATTTTCTCCTCAATGTACTTAACCTTATTAAAAGTGCAATTGTCACTGCAGTCCTTCAGCAATGCACACTCTGGCACTACTAGACAAAGAAAGGACTGCATTTAGTTAAGGCAAGTCTGTCTTGAACTCTTTGGCAATATCCCAGTGTGGTCTAGGGGAACCATTCACATAGGGACCACTCTCATCAGCAGCATGGGCAGAAACAACTCAGGTCTGGCTCCCACAAATCTGCCAACAGTTTTCATCACCAGCCAGGCAAGTTTTGGCATTCCCAGCCTGCATTCTTGTTGGTCCTGTGTGCCCACAGCACATATCCTCAGTTTCACACTATTAAAAAGTATTCTAGGGCTCACCATATTTCACAAGCTTTGACTGGAAAAACTGCACAGAGTACCAATTATGTTGTACAGGGCACTATACAAGTCCCAGAAGAGATCCTGAGCTGAGTGCTGGGTATTGCAGAACATACTTTCAGCACAGAGCAAGGGACTGCAAGCAGTGCAGGCAAGTTGTTCCCTGTCACATCCCCAGCTCCCATTCAGCACTGCAGACACAGTCTAGTGAGCCTCCCAACATTCACGGGTGGCAACTCTGATACTTCACAAGCTTTTAGTGCACTTCAAAAGCCTATAGATATGGTGGTAAAAACAGAATTATGACAACATTTTTAAATGAAACAGAGAATTGGCACTGTTGTAGCTTATATTGGGCAAGAACAGAATATATAAAAGTCATGGAACCATCAATGTGAATGCCACCTATTTCTCCTTGCCACATTTGATTTATCATTTAGCTAAAATCAGGAAGTCATAACTCTTAGCGCAAATTCAGAAGTTCTTCTCAAAAAATAAACTTGATGGTGCTCTCCAATACCTTCCTCTGTGTCTCAACATGTGATGATAAACTCAGAGTGGTCACCTTCTAGATATTACAGGCAAGAATCAACAGAAAATTAGTGTTTAATTTTTGTGGCAGTAGTCTTTGGACTCATTTGGGTCCCACTTAAGAATATCTGCTCAAATCCGTGATTTTGTCTGATAGTCATCTCATCTCAGGAGACCTGAAGCATAGCGGATGCTCTGGTATCTATGTATGTGCAACAGACACTGGATGCATGATGTCCTGAAGTAAATAACTGCTTGCTTGTGTATTTTTTCCTCCTTGAGACAGTAAGTTATATAAGTAGTAGTTTTAATGATTCAGAGAGGCAGCTAGAAAGAACAGACCTCAACTGCTTTCTCTTTAAAAATGTTTACTTGTAAATTAAGAAGCATTTTAAGATTAGGCATCTGTCCAATTCTTTTTAACATTTAGTACATTATGCTAATGAAGATACCATTTCTTTAATTATCATTTGAAGAAAAAAAATGCATTCAGTCCCTTGATCTTCCTTAAAACCATCCCCATGTCTGATTCCCCCACAGGCTTTTAATTACATCTCTTCAGTGTGAAACTCTGCATTTGAGAAAAGCTCTTCTCAAAACTAGTTCACCAAGAAAGTTTAAATTGTGTTTTCTCTCATCGGAGCTGTATAGTCTACAATTTGGCAGCTTAGGAGGAAGGGCTGCAAGACTCAAAATAATACAAGCTTATGGCGCTGAATGCAGCCTAATACCAAAACCTATTATACTCTATATGTAAGAGATATTAAATTCCAAGACTTGATAGAGGTATAAAGTCATACTTTCCTGTAACACTTTATGGTAGAAGTCAGTAAATCCTGACTACTCAGAGGCATTTGTTAGTGGTCAAGTGGCTCAATCCATTTAGTTTCAGTGTGGCTTTCTGGTTGTTCAGACAGAGGTTGCTGTAACAGAAGACCTGGCTGAATAGGACCCTAAGCTTCACTGGTAGTATCTCTCCTGCACATCTGAGCTCACCCCACAGCATCTCCATACCCTTGTGCTATCTGTGTCAAGGACATTGTGCTTCCATTCACTCACCCCAGAAACAGCCTCATGGGGGGATGGGGCAGGACTTGCCATGGCACCTCCCTCACCTCTCCTTGGGCTGAGGATGGGAAGCTGCACTCATCCCAAGTCTAACCTACCTCCCCACATGCTCAACTGCAGTGCCAAACAAGTGCCATCACCAATGCATGTAGATGTGCTGTCCTTTGTAGATGAAAACATTGTTGGATAAGTCTTCTGTTCTGAAGGGAGGAGAAGTCCATCTTCTGATTTATCTCTGGAAAAGCACTGGCTTCAGCCTCCAGGGCAGGCTCAAGATCCCCCCAACCTTGACAGGAGAGGTTATTGGCATTTCTTTGTTTGAACAGCAACCACCTTTGAATAAGCCTTTTGATATTTGCTTCCCTGCAGCCCTCAAACTGTTGAGGCTTACCACGTTAGTGTCTCTCACAAGCTGAGCTGATAGGGATGCTGGGGGCAAGCAGCCATGCCTTAGGCCATGACAGAAAGAAGGAAGATTTTTGTTTTAGTGCATGCACTACAATAACTAAAGAAAATGCATATTCCAGTTATGATATATCCATTTAGAACTTAACTGCAATATGTATTGCACTATGTGTTATCATCCTAAGGTGAAACTGAAAGATATGCTGGCTTTTGCTAAAGCTAAGAACCAAACTGCACCAACATTTTGAAGTAAAGTATTTACAAACAAATATTCTGACATCTCATTTATCTGTTTTGCCATAAAATTGGCTTATACATGATTAATTATGAAAAATAAGCACAGCATGCTTTCATGCACTTTGAAATCAAGGTCACATTTTGTTTTGAAATTCAGAAAAACAGTGTGAATAATATAATTAACATATCAGAAGATTCTTTGCAAGTAACTTTAAGCAGGCTAAACCAAAAGCTTATGAAGTTGTTGCTATTCTGTCATTGCAGATGGATCATGCCTTAGCCCTCGTTTATATCCTTCATTTTATTTGACTAATCCTTTGTACTGAAAGGATGCTTGGAGTAGGATCCTCAATATTAAGACAAAAAATAAATTGAATTAAAACAGTGCTCTTGTCCCAAAGCATTTACAAGCTGATTTCCACTCTGTGGACTTGATTCCAGAGATGATGCTGCTCCTTAAAAACAATTTAGTAATCACAGAACCTTAAGGGTTAGAAAGGACCTCAAAAAAAAATCATCTAGTCCAACCTTACTAGGCCAGAGGAGGAACACCTAGAGTAAGTTACACAGGAACTTGTCCAGATGGGTTTTGAATATCCCCAGAGGAGACTCAACAATGGCAGCCTGTTCCAGTGCTCCTTCACCCTCACAGTGTAACAGTGTTGTAACAGATGGCAAACCAATAATTTAAAAATAATAGAATCATTTAAGTTGGAAAAGACCTTTAAGATTAAAAGGTCCAACCATTAACCCAGCCTTGCTACATCCACCATTGAACCATGTTCCCAAGTACCATGCCTCTATGTCTTTTAAATATCTTCAGGGATGGTGACCTGACCACTTTCCTGGGCAGTTTGTTCCAGTGCTTGACATCTATTTTGGTAAAGAAATTTTTCCTAATATCCAATCTAAACCTCTCCTAGCACAACTTGAGGCCGTTTCTTCTTACCCTATTGCTTATTATTTGAGAGAACAGAACCTCTACCTCCCTCCCACCTCACTTCGGGTAGTTGTAGAGAGTGGTAAGATCTCCTGTCACCCTACAAGGTCAACAGCTTCAGTTCCCTCTGCCACTCAGATTTGTGCTCCATATCCTTCACCAGGCTCATTGCTTTTCTTTGGACACACCTCACTCATCTTCGGGTAGTTAGGGAGGGGCCCAAAACTAAACACACTATTCAAGGTGCAGCCTCACCAGTGCCAAGTAAGACTTCCATAACTCAAATGAATACACAGTATACTACTGAAAGACGTGGGTTTCTCAGGCATTTGGATGCAACCACCTCCTATGAACTATCTTCTGTCTGCACAGTTCCTTACAAATCCCCTCCAAGGCTAGGTGCGTGACTCAGCTCTGGAGACAAGGTAAGACCATGCATTTACAAGTCACTTGCTTCAAATCATGAGAAGTTATTTTTTAGGTGCATGCTGCTTTCACAAAACAATCAAAAAAATTTACTCGTTACCTCAGTAATAGCCGTTTCTCAAGACTATACTGCAAAGACTTTCACAAAGCATAGAGAAAAAGAAGGTATATCAGCTTTTGACCACAGCTACGGTCCTTTCCCTCTGCCTCATCTGCTGTCCAGAGACAGTCCCAAAGCCAACTGTAGCATGAACTCCATCTCATGAAGTTTACTTTCTCAGCATAGGAGCCTAGCAGTAGCTACAGGTTTACAAAAGGCCAAATGGACTGGGAGCAGCCAACTACAGAGGTCTGACCAACAAATAAGCCCCTCCCCATGTGAATCAAATTGTCAAAAACATTGTTTCATACGAGCTCTGCAATACACAAATTCTTTCACCATACTGCTGATGTTTGAATAGCTTTTTTATGAGAGGCAAACAATTTGTTCTCCTGAAAGCTTGCTTACAACAGCAATAATGGGCTCAATTTTTATACATATTAGAGAATTTCCTTTTTCAGCCAAGTAAGCAGTTGTAATAAATGTTAAGATAAAAGTTTTGCTGGAAAGATCTGTAGCCAAAACTGACTTGGGGATGTTGGCTGACTGCCATCTGAACACGAGCCAGCAGTGTGCTCAGGTGGCCAATGGCATCATGGTTCATATCAGCAATAGTGTGGCCAGCAGTGCCAGGGAAGCAATTGTCCCCCTGTACTCAGCACTGTTGAGGCTTCACCTTATACTATGTTCAGTTTTGGGACCTTCACTACAAAAAAAGACATTGAGGTGCTGGAGCCTATGGAGAGGCAGGCCATGAAGCTGGTGAAGGGTCTGGAGAATAAGTCTTATGAGGAACAGCTGAGGGAACTGAATTGGGGTTGTTTAGCCTGGAGAAGAGAAGGTTGAAGAGACATCTTCTTGCTCTCTACAACTACCTGAAAGGAGGCTGTAGTGAGGTGGGGTCGGTCTCATCTGTCAGGTAACAAATGACAGGACAAGAGGAAATGGCCTCAAGTTGCTCCAGGGAGGTTTAGATTTGCAATTAAGAACAACTTTTTCAATGAGAGGGTTGTTAGACACTGTATCAGGCTGCTCAGGGAGGTGGAGGAGTTCCATTCCTGGAGATATGCAAAAGCTGTGTAGCTGAGGTGCTGAGGGACATGGTTTAGTGGTGGGCTTGGCAGTGTGGTGTTAGTGGTTGGACTTGATCTTAAAGATCTTCTATAACCAGAACAATTCTGTGATTCAAAGAAGGTAACAACAAGCACATTTTACAAATGAAAACTAAAAAGCACTTAACAGAAACAAGGTTGGCAGAAGATAAAGCCATGGCCATCACACATGCAAAGAACAAAGTAGGATCTGGAGTGGCAAATGACAAGTTGAGGCTGAGTTCTGCCCGAAATCCATCAAATGATGTAAGGGAACAGAATGAGCCGCTCCTCAAGCATATGCCCCCAAAATCATGAAAAACATTGTCACATTGGATTTTATTCTAGCAGAAAATCTGTTCTGGAAGGACCACTACAAAAAAAGACTTTGGGAAAGTCTGCAAGTTCTATTCATGGCTTAATACAAAAGTGGTTAATTTAATTTATTGGACTTGTACTGGAGACAGGTGAACCATTTAACTAGGAAATTACAATTTACTACAGGCAGAGGGCAATACTTTATTTTGCAACTGGAAGACAATAGGTAATCTTAACCAATATTTAATTTACTTGTTTGGATATTTTAGAAAGAATTTTTCAAACAAACAATCAGGATCACAACTAAGCAGAGAGAAATAATCACACAAAAATATAGAAAGAACCTGATAAAAGATGCTTTATTACATGCCAAAAGAAGGAAAAAAAAAAAAAAAAATCACTGTGCTACAGCCATGAAAGGAAGCTTTTTACGTTGAAGAATCCTGGCTAAGGAGAGTGACAACAGCAGCAGAGAAACCTGTAAAACAAACTCACAGTACATAACAGATGGGGGGAAAAAAAAAAAAGACAGCGATAGCAATGAATACAAGTTAACATTGCAGAAATGCAAGCAAATGATAGAAGAGAAAAAAACCCAAACATTCAAAAGCTATGGTGAGGTTTATGACAATAGTAGTTCCTCCCTTAATGGAACAAGAATATGTGAATGCTAAGCAATGATTTCAGTAACTGGTCATTCCAGACAAAAATCAATCAATTCAGAAAAAGACAAATGTATTTGACAGCCACTTCTACTCTATATTCACAAAGATGCAAGATGTTGTATTCATATCTCAGTGATAATGACATACCACCCATGCCATCAGTAACTTGAGAGCGCTTTAAATAGCCTCCATTCAAACCCTGCATTCAAGAGTAGAGGGCAGATGGAACCAATAGCTTTTGATCCAATGACTGCTTTTAAACACAGGAACATCCTGAGTTTCTAGTGACTGGAAAGCAGTACTTAATATCAAAGCAGTACTTAAAAGGGTTGAGTGGGATAATCTAAGCACCTATGGAACAGTTTGACATCAGTAGTAAGCAACAGCAGGGAAAGGTTACTGTGGGACACAATCAATAAGGCATTGAAAGACAGTAGCATAATTAACATCAATCAACACAGCTGTCTGGAAAATAGGCCTGGTCATGTAAATCTCGTTTATATGCAGTTACATCATCATTTAATAATGGTAGTGTGCTGACAGGACATATTTCTAGTCCTAATTTCACACTATACAGTGATTTAAAGTCATGATATCTGTGAAATCCTAGATTAATAGAGTCACCATAATACATCAACACTGCTCATAGTAAATGAGTTTCAAAAGTGGCTGACAAAAATAACTGCATGAAGAATCGCATTCCAGATCACAGATTCCATGTCAGTCCAGCAGGAAAGAGAGGTACAAAATTTGGAAGCTGGAAAGAGCTACAACACTGTCTCAAAAGGCAAGACTCATTTTGTACTGAAACGATATGAAACAATATACCTGCAATATGGTAGGTTCATTTACTGCTGGCACTCTTTAAATCAAGATCTTGATCTCTTTCAGGAAAATATGATAAAGAGAAAGTAAAAGACTATTACAGATATATCCTGCATTTCTCTGACCTTCACTGAGTAGGCAGTGAGAATAGATATTCATGTGGTTCCCTCTGGTCTTTAAATTTATAAGCCTAGGAAACAATGACCCAGACATTAATCTCTCTGGAATTTAATGCATTAAGTGAATCATGCTTAACCCATCTAGTATTGCCTTGAGTATTTTTATGAGATTTCAACTGTAATCCAGTGTTAAATTACTGGATAACTGTTAAAATATCAAAATGCTTCTTCGAACTTCTGATATTTAGCTGAAAGGAGAAAAAAAAATCTCTTTGAAGCATCACACTAGCAGTTTGCATAAATTTGGAGGCATGGTATCAATCTCTTGATCCACAACTTCCCAAGTAGACTACTTTAGAAAACATTTCCTAAGGTACAGGTCAAAGTAATGTTATCAGAACAGTATCTCCATGGCATGTCAGAAAGCCTCTCATCACATACAGCTGTGACTAACACACTACTTCACATAAATGTCTCAGTTATGCTCTTGTATATGCATCATTCACATACAGCGCTCCAAGACCAGTACAAGAGAGGTGACAGACACATTTTTCCCCAAACAAATGTTATTTGGTCCTGTCCATTTGAAACAAAACAGAGGGTGAGAAATGCCATTCTTGTACACAGCTCTGGAGTGGGCCAGAAAACTTTTTCTCCCTGGTTTGCAGCAAGAGCTTAAATTGCAAAATAGCCTCCTGCATTTCTTGCTCTATTTGACATCTACTTCTGGCACAAGTTTATCCTTCTGATGCTGAATATCTAACACTCACAGAAGCAAACACACTTCAAAGATTCCCAGAGCTCTTTTCCAGGTGATGGCCTTTGATTCCCAATCCTTCTAGCCACAAGGAATCAAAAACTTCAAGCTGCTTCTCCTAGGCCTTACTTTGAACACTGATGACATGTCAAGCTCAAAAAGGAAGCAGATCTGTTTATAAAACAAGTATTCAATACCTGTTATTAACTGTAAACCATCATCCAAGCACTAGAGAATCCTCAACTGAACTGGAAAAGCCACAGGCATATATAGAAAATAAAGAATATTCAGCAGGATTCATCTGTATTTCTCATTTCAACTTGTGCTCTTCCAGTTCTGTAGCCAAGTTTCAAATCCAGAGTCCAGCCTTTGATTTTGTCCAGTTAATGGCAGTGGGAATGCTGTACACAGGAATACTCTTTATAAGAGTTCAAACAGCAATCCTTACCACCCACAAGACTCATACAGCTTCAGCTTCACTGGCCAAGTTACAAGACTTACAGCCCCAGTAATGAGGAAGCAGAAAGAGTTTAACTGCTTTTAAATCAGACGTCGTTTGTATATGGGAAATGCATAAAAGCCATATTTTGTACATCCTTTCCATCGCTCGGCACGGTGTCCTGTAAATATTGTCCTAAAAATGATTTGTATTGCATTATGCCTTTCCTTATTTCACATGAGGCTACAGGGTGCTGGAGCTTCACTTACCACTTGTAAGCCCTCAAACACAAGCATTTCCCTCATTTGGTGTTTAGCTGACTGACTGCTGTGGGATTATAACCAGGATGCATGGGCCACCCAGAAGACAGTAACACACCAGTTCAATCACCCATTTCACAGCCAAAGCCAAATCATCTGTGACTGAGCATGACTGCTGCCAGAGAAACAGCTTTTGTCTTGGGTAAGGGATGCGATATTCCTCCCCAGGCTTCTGTGACCATACAGTTCCTATCACACAGCATGGTCTCCAAAGGCATCTGTGTGTACGAAGAGCCCCTTGAAAGCCATGATCATGTCTGTACCAGACCTGGATGTAGACAATGCATACTCAGGAAGGCATATGCTGGGCTACATGGACAGATGTTAGTCTTGTTTATCTACAAGGTCGCTCAGCCAGCAGGACACAGCAGGCTGTCACACCCTTCCAATGCACAGGGAAAATCAACTGTGAACCTGATGTAAAACTAAGGACAGTATAAGACCACAAAAGGAGACTTGGTCATCACAGTAGAACCTCAGAACTCTAGTTTTATTTGGCCCATCTGAGGTTACCCCAGTTGGGTCAAAGCCAGGGGATGTACCTAGCCAGACTTCTTGGGAGAAGGCTGGGAAGAGGTAGCCTGGGGCCTCCCTCACCCCCCTCAGGGTTTGGCAGTACCCCATAGAGTCAGCCTCCCTCCAGAGCCTACATTGTCATATCTCCTATATTCTCCAGCCATTTGAGGCTTTGAGATCATTGTCAATAAAAAAAACAGTGCTCCCAGGCAGATGGTAAATACTGCCCCACAGCTTGTCACCATAGCTGCCATTTTTTCCAAGTAAAACATCACTGCTAACCTTTTAGAGGTTCAGTAAGCATTGTTATTACCATTACTGAACACAACATCATGCCACCATAACACAGCTTTACCAGGATACATGTCACAGTCATCTCCCGGTCTACAAAGTCATGCCTTCCCAAGCATGAAGGGCTATCTTCAAATATTGTCATATTATCTCCAAAAGTAACTTGATTTGGTTTAGATATATACTACCTAGGTTTAGATATTCTTATTTTCAATGTGTACTATACACATCAGACAAATAAAACACATTAGTACAGCAAAGGTCTATTTTTGTTTGATAGTTCCCCCAGTAAAAGAGTCTCATGGTCTGCTCTGAAGTCACCTTTACTTCTGATGTTTATACAATTGTTAGAGGGATCTTTCTTTTCACTGGATAAAGTAGCACTAATACAAAAGTCAAAGGCAACTTTCAGAATTTCTTTCATGGCAAATACATGTAAAGGCTCAAGTACGACACTAGTAGTATGGAAGACAAACTTACCCAGAATGCTGGAAAAACAAATTTTACTTCCATTGGTGATAGTCTGCTCTAGAAGACAGCCCCAGGATGGAAACCTTTTAAAAAACACAAATAAAAGACTCATTAGAACTAGAGTAGGTAACAAGGGCATACAC
The DNA here is from genome assembly GCA_013401255.1 of Urocolius indicus. Lineage (NCBI taxonomy): Eukaryota > Metazoa > Chordata > Aves > Coliiformes > Coliidae > Urocolius > Urocolius indicus. The sequence goes on along the minus strand of WBNH01004820.1, from coordinate 69,423 downwards.
CATCAAATCTTTTGTAAACACAGTGCTCAAGATTAAACATCCTGCTTCTCTGATTGCAATTCCAGCCAAGTTTCCTGGCATTAACTCACAGATAAGCTGGTCCATGTAGGAGAGTGAAACAAAACAATGCACCTACTCTCAAAAGATGAAGAGGATACCAAAACTTTGTGAAACAAAAACTCCACATTTTCTGTTCTTCCTCTGGAGTATCTTTAGATTAAGTTAACATCCAAGTCAAATTCAGGTACACAAACTGAAGAGGAAGCCCAGATTAAACCAAGCCAGGTTTTATTGTATTTACAGAGATCACTGATCATTGTTTTCAATAGACTCTGCTATTTCATGCCTTGTCCCAATGTCACATTTTGATGGGCTAACTGTGATGTATAACTATTCACAGAGATTTACTTGAATGTGCTTGTGATGAGATCACCAGAAAAAGTATAGAAGATGAGAAACAAGAAAAGGTGAGGGCAACAAAGCTGGTGAAGGGTCTGGAGAATAAGTCTGATGAGGAGCAGCTGAAGGAACTGGGGACGTTTAGTCTAGAGAAGAGTAACAAATGATAGGATAAGAAGAAATGGCCACAGGTTGCACTATGGGAAGCTTAGACTGGAGATTGACAAGAATTTTTTCCACTGAGAGGGTTGTTAGACACTGGCACAGGCTGCCCAGGGAGGTGGTGGAGTCCCCAGTCCCTGAAGCATAGATGCATAGATGAGGTGCTGAGGTTCATGGTTTAGTAGTGGGTTTGGCAGTGGTAACATTAATGGTTGGATTTGATGATCTNGAGGAGCAGCTGAAGGAACTGGGGACGTTTAGTCTAGAGAAGAGTAACAAATGATAGGATAAGAAGAAATGGCCACAGGTTGCACTATGGGAAGCTTAGACTGGAGATTGACAAGAATTTTTTCCACTGAGAGGGTTGTTAGACACTGGCACAGGCTGCCCAGGGAGGTGGTGGAGTCCCCAGTCCCTGAAGCATAGATGCATAGATGAGGTGCTGAGGTTCATGGTTTAGTAGTGGGTTTGGCAGTGGTAACATTAATGGTTGGATTTGATGATCTTAAAGGTCTTTTCTGACCTAAATATTCTACCATTCTATGAAGATCATCCAAAAAACCCACAGAAGGAGCTTCTCTCAGAAGTCAATAAAATATTGCAATCACATAAATAAACATTGTGTATCAGAGAATATGACTTGTATCCAGAAACAACAAGTGAAGACAGAGAAGGAAAGAAAGTCAGTCCTGAGGTTTGGTAAGAGGTCATGGGACGTGGTTTTACCAACAGTAAAAGGGGCCAAAGTCAAACTGCTGAGAATCAAAGATGAAACTAGAAGAGGATATACCAAGTAAGAGTGACAAGATCATAAAATAACAAAAAAAGCTGGAAAAGGTTTTTTGTTTTGGTTGTTATTTTGTTTGGGGTTTCTATTACGTCAGTGATTTGAAGAGAAAGAAGATATATCAGTGAAGAGACATGAGTGCAAGGAAGACCAAGAAGAGGGAGGTAACTGTAGGACAAGCAGAGTAGGTGGGGATCAGAAGAGATCTGGGAATATGACAGAGGAAAAGGCAGAGTCAGAGAAGGAATGGGGAAGGACAGCTGAGGGAAAAGTCCTATAATACTCTTTTTGACTTGTGGCAAAGATCAAGTGGTGAAGAGTCAGATAAAAAGCTTAGAAACCACTAGAAGGTGGAAGATATAAATGGGATTTTAGGCAAGATATTTAACCAAAGAGCCTTTTAAAATATTTTCTTCAAGTATAACTGATAGTCACCTTTTATACATTCCACATAAAAGTAGTAAAATCACAAATCTGACCCTCAAGAAAACATGCACTAGTTACAATGAAATGTATATTTTAATAAATTTCAGTTATTTTTTTTTCCCCCCACCTTCCACTCCCCAGCAAGGCAGGTTGCTTCATTTCAAATAACTCAGTTAAATTAAGTTGTATGTTCAGCCTCATTAGCCACCGTCTCTGTTCCCCTACGGCTTTAATTAGATGGGTCTCTTTGTGACAACTACCTCAATCCTTCCCCCAAAACAATCCCACAATATTGTATTTCTTTTAATGTTACCATTTTTCAAATACTCCCAATTACACTGGAGGCAGACAAGGCAATTAGGGCAAAGCGATGGTCTCCCATTGAGAAGGAAAGACAGGAGCTGCAGCCAGCAAGGTGCACACACATCCCTTTGGCAGGGCTAAAATGCTCGCCTACATTCTTTTACCCGCTTTAATCAAGACAACCTGTCAGCACAACAGGCCTAAGTGAAGGGTCAGACTATTAGGAGGTCTTCAAGACCCCTCTGGACATATTCCTATGCGACTTGATCTAGGTTGATCTGCTTCTGCAGGGGGGTTGGACTAGATGATCTCTAAAGGTCCCTTTCAACCCTCCCAGTCTATGATTCTATGATTTGCATAGACACCAAAACCCATGCCCATAGAGTTGACTTGTCCCAGCAGCCTCCTTCCTGCTCCAGGCCCTGACACTCCACCAAAGCCAGGAGACACAGAAAGCCCTTGAATTCAAGATGATACCTGGCTGCTGCTCTTCTCCCAAAGCACTTGCCCCTGCATACCTCCTCAAGACATCAGGCCATGGCACTGTCTGACAAGACAGAAGAAAGGCAGGAAGAACCTGCCCAAAAGGTCTGACCTGGCCTTTAGTCCATTTTTTTTTTTCCCCACAGTAGTACAGGTGCTCAGATCATGAGATGACCTGTTTCCAGCTGGAAATGGCAGTAAAGGCTGATGTTTCAGAAAAAAAAAGCAAGTGGGGGAGGATCAGCTCTGCCCACGAGAAGCAAGACAAGGCTTTTTAAGGCCAGGAAATCCGCTTCAGTCCCTATTTGCACTCCACTAGCAGAAAAAGACTGCAAACCCAGCAAGCGTGATTAGCAGCACACCCCCTCAGAGCAAAGGGCCTCTGCTCCATCCCTACTCTGCAGCCCCAGAGGAGAGCCCTGGGGAGCTCAGCACCACTCCCAGGCTATTCCTGGCTGTGCAGGGTCAGCGGCAGCACAGCACAGATTACAGCAACTTGGATTTGTTACATAAAGGAACATGTTGCTCGTGGCTTCTCTCAAATCCCAAAGACATTGCTATTATGTAATAGGAACAATAAAACAGAGCAGCTTTTCCATGATTTGATGTTTTTTAAGTGCTGAGCAGCTAAAAACAAACACTGTGGATCTGTCAGATTCAGTGTTATGTTTCCCACTAATCACTTTAAAGCTGCTGTAGCTTATAGAGACAGTGACTCAGCTCTCAATTCAAAACCTCAAGATACAGAAAGGTAAAATAAAGCAGCCTTTGTCCACTTTCCCACCAGGTCCTCAATGGAGGTCAAAGCTTGTATCTTCTGAACCATGCCTGAGGGCTTTCGTGTCTTCAGCATCAGTATCTCACTGGCTCTATTTATATGAAATTATTGCTCATATGAATATAGGTTGCAGATCTGGCCCTGAACTTTGCTGTGTGGACTAGATGTTGACTGTGAGCCACTCTGACACTTGAGCTTTCATCAGTGAAAAATGAGAGCTTATTTGGCAAAGACTCCAGAGTTCTTTGTCATCTTAGATTATTACTGTAAATAATATGATGGTAATACACACAATTTTACATTATACATCTATGCATACACATCTTATTTAAGGAAATATGCATATTACAAAAACAATGGATTTTGTTGTTAAGTCACTTAATTTGTATATTGAGGGCACGCTCCAGAAATACCAAGATAGATGCAGATGTTTCAGGAACTCCTGGCTGGTATTTGGATTGAGCTGCTGTCATACCAAGAATAGCACTTTGCTCAGTCTGGTTTTGGTTTAGGAGCTTACTTGTTTTCTTTACAGCTTACAAACTATGTTTAAATAAAGTTTTCCACTCATTTCAAATGCTCTTCTGAAGTTTTCCTAGTTTAAGATCTGGAAAAGGAGAGAACAGTACTTTTGTTCACGTAGATCTGATTTTCTATCTGTTCTCCCAGCCTTTCAACTTTTTAACATATTGAAGAAATGTCCAATTTTAGCACCCATGACAAATACTTGCTTTGATCCTTGTGGCATTAAGCCCCAAATAACATTTTCAGACCAAGACAGTGGTACAGCAACCACATCCTAGGCACTTGCTCCTGATCTCCGTAACACTTTGTCTCGTGCATGCAGATGTTTGATTTCACCAGGGCTCATACAGATTGTTTCCAGAGACTTTCTGGTTTTCCCATCTTAAAGCCTCACTATATCACAGCAATAGCTAAACAATCTCTCATCATAACAGCAAAGGAAGAGAGTCCCAATGGTTTGGTAGACTAGGAGAAATGCATTCATCCTGAGAGTACAGCTCTGCCGAGCACACTCAAGTGCAATTTACTTCTGAATGTCTTGTCTGCTCCCAGCATCCTGCCAGCTTTCCCTGTGCATAGCACATCATGATTCCTCCAGCATTCTGGCAGGAACAAATTGCATTGAGCTTGGAAATGCTTAATACAAAGCTTTATTTTTCCCCTATCACAATCTGATTCTTGTTCAGTAACACTAACAAACCCTGTAGTGTAGAAATACATGATTTGGGAGTCATGTGGTCCCTCTGAATTTTTCTGGCAGTATGAACTTCCGAATTATTATAAGGACTGCTTTGGACTGAAAAAAAAAAAAAAATCTCAGGTGGCTTAAAGGGTTGCTGTTCCAAGTGCACCATGCAAAACTTGGCAGAAACAATGCATGCCAGAGGGTGAAAGCACTATGGTTCTTCAAGCTATCCTTGCCTGCCAGACTAGCTCGTTGGCAACCTTACCATTTTGCCACAGCTTCAAGTATCCTGTGGGGATAATAAACACAGAAGCCTACTCATTTAGGATAAGCTATCAAATAGTTAAAATTCAAAAAGCAAAACTTAATAGAGAAGCTAATTAGCCCAGCATGTGTTTTAGATGCTTATTTACTTTTTAACTATGATTTCAAAGGGAAGTCATTCTCCTGTAAGTGTTTGGTGATTATGCCCATGAAGTGAAACTCACAGCTGTGCAAAGAAGAACAAGTTAAGCCTTTCTTTCAGCTCTGCATCCCATGTGATAGCTGCTTCAAAGTTTATCTCTGGGCAGAATAACCCTCAGGTTCAAATAAGGAGCAGTAACCTGTATTATACCATCATCTAAATGAAGAGTCATGATTTGCAGACTGGGAGGGGAATCCAAGGAATTCTTTCAGCTAATGCTTTTGTTGGTTTTGAGGACTGCATTAAAACCACTGATCTGCAAGTGATGTCACTAACAGCGAAAGCCCGGGAACTGCTGCTACACCAGATGCTTCTGAGGATTAAGTCATTTGCAAAAACTTTTGATGTGATGCCTGTGCCGGAACAAAATAGACTTCATCCACAGTCCCCAAACTCCACGCAAGGGTGGGCCAGCACACTCCCCCTAGTTTTTGGGGAGGAAGCTAAAGCACAGTCTTAAATTAACATTACTACAATTACATGGGAACATAACTCAGACATCCTTACAGTGCACCACTGATACTACTTTCTGTGCAGTATTACACACTGGGCCACACTAAGTCGCAGCAGTAACTTCCCCTTAAGCAGAAAACAGTTCCTGCCCCAAAACACAAAGATTCACTACTCCAGAAGCTTTGAACCCATTTGCCTGACTGCCAGCTTTGTAGCTACTTAGTTGAAAAAGAGAATTCCTTAATTAAGCAGTAACGTTAGTAATTTCTTTAAGTTAAACAGTCTTTTCTTGTACTGAAGATTGTGTATTTCAAATGTTTTGAATGTTTTATCTGCCTTTTGGCTGCAAAATACTAAGCTGGTGCTGTATCATAACAGAACAACATGGGATAGGGCTTTAATTGGTATAAATTGCTTGCTTGTGAAGTTACAGCGATTTATAACAGCTACTCATTTCCTCTCCTGTTTATCACTCTACATAGACTCACTTAGTGAGTTTTTCTCACAAAAGCAATGACAGGGGACGGTCAGGTAGTTGCAGCACTTGGCTTTACTCTGGCGATCTTTCTGGTACCTTGGGTGAAGCATTGGACCTTATCCTCTTCCCAGTTCCACACTGGAAAAATCCACAGAAGCAGGGATCATTCTATCCCATATAATGGCAACAGACAGAATAAACAAATAGGGTTTTCAGAGAGCAAAGCATCAAGTGCAACACAGCAACAGAAAGTGACAGTGTTCCCAGGCTTACGAGGATGCTATTTATATTAGGACAGTGCCAGAATAACTCATACAAAAATCCATCAGAATTATTTTCCTGAAGAAAAAGTGTTTCAAGAGGTTTGAGTTTGCAATAGCAAGCTCAGGGACAAACCCATCACGTGCTTAAGTTTTGCTGCTTTGTGCTACTTATGACTTCAACAAAACTGACTGTAGAATATTTGGTAACAGTTACATTTAAACAAGGCCAGTATAGTTATAAATAGCTTTTGATAAAATACAATACTTGTGTGAGGAAAGCATTTGCTAAATCAGCTGTGCCTCAGGAGTCCTTTTAGTAAGTCTCAGCATCTAGCCAGGGTGGAAGGGAAGAGATCCTTTAGCAGTGCTCATTGCTGGTGTTTCGGCAAATATCTTCACCAAGATGGCCATTACAATGCCTAGATCTTTTCCATAGTGTTCAATCAAATATTAAATCAAGCACTGTGTATGACTCTCTACCATATTGCGCTTCACTTCATCTACCACTGTTATGACTCTCTGGAGAGAGCTCATTTCACTGGAGTCTGCAATTCTGGATGAAATTCTGTCCTATGCTGATTTCTGGTGCTCCCTGAATGAAATCAGGAAACAGAGACTGCACGTTAGAAGCTGAAAGTCTTGTTTTTCCTGACTTATTATGAGGGCAGACTAATTCTCATTGGTTGCTGGGTTCCCTCCACAGCCCCTAATGTTGCACTTTACAGATGTAGAGAAGATGTGCTGCTAGCTCTCCTCACCATCTTCTGATTATCCATGACTGCTTGCTCTACCATAAGTGTACTTTGCATAGAAATACACACTCCAGAATTTAGGCCAAGAGTTTTAAGGTGCTTTCTTGTTTGTTACAGTCACTATCACTAACACAACAGGTAACACCCTAGAAAACTACACCACAGAAGAAACTTTGTTGTAAAGAAACTAAAAGCTACTTATCTGACCCAAACCCACACCTAGCATTTGTTAGATCAGTAGCCAAATACCCATCTTTGTCCTTAAAGAGATGAACATAGGGAAACATATAGTACCATATCAAAAGCTACTTCAATTAAACCACATGGACACAGTCTAGCAAAGATTTTCTCAAGCCCATCCGTCTCAGATAGTGATTTCCAAACTCACCGTGCATTGCTCCAAAGATCACTTACAGAATGCTCCTTTTGTACCTTGAAATAGGACTTTATTCTGCAGAAATTAAGGTGATAATAAATAAAGCAGAATGAGAAGTTAAGCCTCCTTTGCAAACATTTAGCTCACTGCTACCACTCTCCTGCAGCACAGGCTGTACTGCTCTCCACAGATTGCAGAGACAAGTGGCCAGGTATATTTAATTGAATTGGAAAAGGGCAAACTGGTAAAGAGTTTATGCAGCAGGAGATACAGAAAAGCCCACACCCCTGCTCGAAATTGGGCATGAGAAACAATAGAACCCACAAACATAACACTAAATACAGTAAGCATAAAAAAAAAATCTCTCTATGAAATGACATAAGCCAAAGCAAAGCATTTGTGCATCACGTTATATCCAACTCAGTTGCTGCCCAGTGCCTCCTTAATGCAGTCAGCCACTGCAAAGTTCACCTGTATGCAAACACATGACATTTAATTCTTTTGCTATCAGTGCTTTAATACCAGTAAATATTTCTAGGGCTTGAGTCATTGAGAAATCCTGCATTTTTAATCTTTGATGTTCTTAATGGGATGATAAATGTGAAGGTTCCTGCTGGTTTGCCCTTTCCACATTTAGAGTGACCAGGGATCGCTGGCTCCCTAAAAGAGGTGTTTGTAGGGAGCACAGGCTAGCGCGAAGGCTGAGGTACAGTGCAGCTGCTGCTGACTTTGGGACACAGTGACAGGGACAAAGGGGAAAGAAGCAGAAGCTACTAAAGTAGGAGGAAAGATGAAGGGAAGAAGAGGAAAAGGTGCTCAGACTCACCTAAACAGAGTCAGAAGCAACTGACCTAGATGAATAACCCTTCAAGCAGAGATGTTAGATCTAAGTAGGCAGACCCGGATCCAGGGATTTGTTGCGTTTCCTTTTATACTGAAACACCAGCCTGTAATTCGCAGAAGCTGCTTTATCTTTCACTATTCTTAAGAAAAATAATGAGATGCTATTTAAGTCCATAGAAGAGTGAGAGAGGAACTGCAGCTCTAGCAGCGGGAGCCGAGGGACTGCTGTAACTCGGCACTTGCCCCAGGCTCTCCGCTCGCCCCTGCCGAGCACTAGTCCCTGGCCGGCAGTCCCCAGCCCGCTCCGGCCCCTGCTCCCATGGTACGGTCACGCCGTTAACACACCGCTGGCGTCGAATATCGATCTCTCCATCTCTGCCCGGAGAGCAATGCCCGCTTGAGCCAGTACGCTTAGCAGCGTCCTCAAAACTTTTGGCTGAAACGCTTTGATAACACGTATTACCCACCTTACCAAGCCGGGCTCGCTCGGCCGTCTCACTGCCCAACCGCGCGCCTGCACCGCCGGCACCGGTGCGGAGCAGCCCGCGGACCCGCCGCCGGCCCCCGCGCAGCAGCCCTTCCCCACCTCGCAGCTTCTTGCCCGCGCCCCGTTCCCCAGCCGGGACCCCGCCGGGGCAGGGGAAGAGGGCTGCGGACCCCGGGACACCCGCCGGCCCCGCAGCGGCGGCCGTCAAGTGGCAGCAGCTGCGGGGGCGATGCGGGGACACCCCACGCACCCCCAGCCCGGGGGAGCGGAGCCCGCGCCGCCTACGCCGGGACAGAGCTGGGATGCGCAGCGCTCACCTGGCTCCGCGACGGCGCCGGGGGCAGATGTGGGTGCCGGTGGCGGCTCCTCCCGCGGCAGGCGGGAGCGGCGGCGGGCGCGGGCCCTGGTTATATAGCGGCGGGGCG
>WBNH01004820.1:0-60247 GCA_013401255.1 Urocolius indicus | reverse complement strand
CACCTCTCACCCTGCACCTCGCACCCTGCGTGCCGCACCCCGCACCTCGCACCCTGCCCCCCGCACCTCGCACCTCGCACCTTGCACCCTGCACCCCGCACCTCTCACCCTGCACCTCGCACCCTGCGTGCCGCACCTCGCACCCCGCACCCCGCACCCCGTGCCAGCCGCCACCCCGCAGCTACCGGCCAGAGACGGCACGGGTGTCGCGACAAACGTGGCGATATAGATCATACAGGGAGTTCTCGCGATTGCTTTTGCAGGTCGCTTCCAGCTCGGAATTGCCGTGCGCAAACGAACGCCCGGGATGCAAATAGGTGGTTCGTGGTGAATTATCGAACGGGGGATTTTCCCGGGAATACGGGTGCGGGCCGGCGTCTGCCGGGCCAGGCGTGATAGTGCCGCCCGGGACATCAGATGGAAACAGGGCTTGTTGGTGGCAAGGCTCTCTGCTCCTCGCCTGGCACCTCTCCTGTTCGCCCTCGCTCCATACCCTTTCGCTTAAAATGAGCACGAAAATAGATAGATAGATAGATAGATAGATAGATAGATAGATAGATAGATAGACGAGCAGACAGACAAATTGGCTTTTCAGCAAAACTCGTAACTCAAACGGTAATCCCAGTCACTTCGACTCTGCTTAAATTCTTGCCCGGGGGTTTTACTCCCGTTAGGAAAGAGAGCTTTGTGATACAGGCAGGGGCTCTTCATGGTGTGTTTATCTACACGCACAGCCTGAGCTGCAGCTATCTCTGTGCACGCTGTTACATTTCCGACGAGCCAGCACTCATTCAATCAGCTGTTAAAATCTGCAGCAGGCATGAGATCAGATGGGAGTTTTATGATCTGTGTCTAATGCTGGGCAACTCAATTAATTTTTATGAAGTCCTCTGGGCAAATGCATGACAGTCTCTTCAGGGAAGGGAAGGAGGTGAAGGGATTCCTGGGTCGTGAGGCTGGACAGAGGCTATATGGCCAGCTCCTGCAAGGGAGTCCCCATACTGATGCTGGAAACACCAGGAGAAGAGCCAGCAGCTCAGGACCTACACACAGAGAGACAGCAAGGGCCTGGGAGCCTGGGGAGAGCTGGGCAGAAATGTCTGTGGTCTGCATCCCAGCTCCAGCCTGGCTCTTCGGCAATAGGGATCCCACAGAGCATTGTGTAAAGACTTAGCTTACCCAGCACCTATCTGATCAGGCTGATGTTACAGCCTCATACAATGGGACAGTCCCTGTCACAGAATATATTCTTCTTTCTCAGGCATGCACTAACTTCCTTATTTCCATCTGTGCTCAAACACACTGTGCTCGCATCTGTCTGCAGTCTGAAGTGCCAAGTACCATCCCTGTGGCACCATAAGTGAGTCTCTTATCCTTAAAGGACCTTTCTTTAAGGTTTGCCTTCCCTGTATTCCCCACCTCCAGCCCTACCATGCTAGACTAAATGCTACACATACAATGAAGATAAAGCATCTTAGCTGGTAAAGTCACTCAGAGCATCTCCCTGGTTGCCACAAAGGAGGACCCTGACAAGCCAAGCACTGGCAGGTTTAGCTGTGATAGTTTACGACAGGAACACCTTTCCCCCTTGCTGAGCTCTGGCAGAGCTTTCCAGCCTCCAGCAGAGCAGGCAGGACAAGAGATGTGGCCACAGCTTGGTTCACCATTCAGAACATCATGTAAGTTCAAGCCCTGAACTTATCTATGGTTCAAATAAAGGGAGGGAATCCAAATGGAACCATCCAGCACCTCAGCCATTCATTTTCAGAAAGCAGCAGTGCTATTTGTCTTGTCCAAAGGGCTCACTGAGAAACCACTGGTGACAAGGACTTCCAGGCTTTCACTGCCCTCTTTTTACATTAACACTTGAGAGGACCCACTGGCTGTATTAAAGCAGGAGCAGTAAAGGAGAAAGCCCAAATTCACACAAAATTGTAATTGTTCTACCAAGATCTGTTACATTAAAAAAAATAAAAAACCCAAGTACATGCCAGCATCGAGTTTCTTCCCTCAACAGAACATTTTTGCAAACAATTATGACTCCCAGCACTTGACTTCTGATCACGGAGCTATTGCACTCTGAAAGATAATTCATGTTATTATCACACCTAATTAAAAGCTACTTAGAGGTGGAATGTGGGCTACGCTTTATTTTTAGATTCTGTGCTGAAGTGAAATTGTCTACTCTAGATAATCCACATAAACTTGTTTTTCTTCAGCATTTGGAAGAGAGATCTGTAGCCCAGGCAAATGTACAGTGAAAGATTTCTTGTGTGACTCCAACAAACAGAAGGCATAACAAAAAGTTCTTTATGTGGTAAAGAATAAAAGAAAATGATGAGAAACTGAAACAGTGGGTGGCTTTTACAAATGTAGGCAGAGCAGTTCTGAGCGTAGTTTCAAGCCTTTCCTAACCACTTTGTTGATGTGTTTAGGAACAAGCTGCTGTAGCTACAGAGAGGTGGCAGAACAACCTCGCACATAGACCTGGAAAGAGAAGGCAGCAAGGAAGCCATGGCCCAGAGCAGGGACAGCCTGCCTGTGGGCACACAGGACTGAGTATGGCCCTGATGGAACTGAGGAATGCAATGACCATGTGCCTTGGCCATGGTTGACTTGGTGAGTCCTCCAAGTCTTCCCACCCCTTCAAAAGGACATGGATGGTTGGCACAATGGAGGCACCTTTTGCTGCGCATCCAGGCTTTACTCTCTGTATTTAAACAGGCACCCGGACATCTCAGTGGCTGTGTTTGCACTGATGGACGTGATGGGAACAGTGACAAACCTGGATTGCTGATCAGCCCCACTGCATAACTGGTAGTGTGCTCCAGGGCACAGTCTCAGCCAATGTCACATATCCGGGCACAGCCAGATAGTTCCTGGGTGCAGCCTAGGGGATAGCACACGAAAGAGACTGTCCCCAGCAAACAGCAGAGATGGGACTGCGCTGCTTCCCATTTCCTTCATGTTACACAGTCTGCCAGGTCTGTCTCAGGAGACACTGCAGCCACTAATTTCCCTCCTGCCTCCTCCCAGTTCATGCAATACAAACCTTATTCTTGTGGGTGCACCACAGCTATGACCTTAGTTTAAACAGCATGGGGTTTTTGAAAGAAAGAGAGAGAGAAAGAAAGAGAGAGNAGAAAGAGAGAAAGAGAGAAAGAAAGAGAGAAAGAAAGAGAGAAAGAGAGAAAGAAAGAAAGAAAGAAAGAAAGAAAGAAAGAAAGAAAGAAAGAAAGAAAGAAAGAAAGAAAGAAAGAAGAAAGAAAGAAAGAAAGAAGAAAGACATCTGTGTGTAAATACTGATGTCTTGTAGCCATGGGGCATGAGGTGGAACATCAGGATCAAGGCAGTATGCATACAGCCAGTCTGTGTCACTTGGCCTCAGGATCAGAGAGCGGTTCCTGGCTCTGTTTAGTTAGAGGTAAATACAAAACTGGTGATGCCAGAAGGCTGCACAAGGCTTATTTCTCTGCAATAAGCACAAATGGTGTTCAGCATTGCTGCAGAAGGGTCTGGAGCACAAGTCTTATGAGCGGCAGAGGGAACTGGGGTTACATAGCCTGGTGAAGAGGGGGCTGAAGGGAGACATCACTCTCTACACCTACCTGAAAGGAGGTTGTAGCCATGTGGGAGTCAGTCTCTTTTCTCAAGTAAGGAGTGACAGGACAAGAGGAAATGGCCTCGGGTTGCACCAGGGGAGGTTCAGATTGAAGATTAGGAAGAACTTATTCACTGAGAGGGTTGTTAAATACTGGCACAGGCTGCCCGGGGAGGTGGTGGATTCCTGATCCCTGGAGCTGTTTAAAAGACGTGTAGATGAGGTCTGAGGGACATGGTTTAGCGATGAGCTCGACGGTGTGAGGTTAGCGGTTGGGCTTAATGGTCTTAAGGGTTTTTTCCAACCAAAATGATTCTACAATTCTATAATTACCCGGAAACAATGAAAGTCAGGAGAAAAAAAAATAGATAAAGCTGCAACAACCTTTTAAAGCTCCAGAAGATTTTTAAAAGTGCTTGTACCAGGGAGGGTGCAGCTCAGATCTGCTCAAGTGAGGGCCCATAGACCAGCTCTTGAGCTGTACTGCTTGGAACATAGGTACTGCTGAGTGCACACAGAAAAGCTGAGGGCCCCTGGCTGCCCTCAGTAAGTGAAGTGAGTGGGAGAAAAGCAGAGTCTGCTGCAGGCAGGAAGAAGGGCTCTGAGGCTGCTACCCAGGGACACAGAAATGCTTAGGCTGCTGTCTCCAAAGGGAAATCTTCCGTAGTGTTCCAGATCTACACACATTTTATCAGTAAAATTATTGCAGTTGAAAGTACAGCTTTTGGCTGGTTTTGGTTTGTTTGTTTACTTTAAAAAATATATATAATTATTGTAGTCCTATCAGCTATTTTCATTTAAGCACCAACTTAAACTTTGGTTATACCAGTAAAAAAGTGCTGACATGCTTGTCACAGAATTAAGCTGTCTGGTGCTGAGTTAGGTATCTTCTGGTCTTGAATAGCTGTGAAAAGGAAAGCTCTTTCCTATTGCATCAACACAAGGAGCGAATGTGTCACTTAAACAGTTATCAGTGTAATTAAAGTGGGACAATAAACACTGATAAGCTGTCTTTGACTGTGAGTGCTACTCTTATCAGGGGAAAGGCTGGCTTGTCACAACTCCCCCAAATAAACGTGTGCCCTAAAGATGTAGTGGAACTCTAAGTAAATTACATCCAGACCAGTTTATTCGCTCAGCTGTGAATGCTGTCTGGCTAATTTAGTGAGAAAGAAAAGGCTGTAGCCAGGACAAGTCTCTCATGTAAAGCAAACAGTCTTACCCCACCACCCCCCAAAAAATCAACTTAATCTGTGAAGCCAGTTGCTCTTTCATTCAAATTATGACAACTACCTTGTACACTCAAATTACCAGTGACCAAAACATCTGCAAAACCTCTGAGGCAATAATCCCTCATTTTTGAGTTGAGTGCAGCTAAGTGGTGAGGATGACTTCAAATGCTCTTTTCAAATGTCTCGGATTATTTTAAGCCATAAATTCAAAGTCTTCTGGGATCCCAATAGTTGCCTCTCTGAGCTGTGTTACTGATTGATAACAGCAGTGAAACACTGCAGACAGATGATAAAGCGGTCTGATGTGAGCTCTTGTGAATGACACCATGGAAGAAATCTGTCCCATGAGACCTGAGGAATCCCAACCATGAAGATGAGCAATTTCGGTCAGATAATGGCAGCTTGCTCAACACATCAACTTCCTATCTGAATGAATATAATTGAGCACATTTGCTTGGATGAAGAGGGCTTTTTGTGCACATCATTTCTAATCATCATGAGAAAGGATTGCACAACCTCAGTAACAGATATATAGTTCCTTCTTTTTTCTCTTTTTACCAATTTGTATTGAGGAAACATTACAGTTGAGGAAAACTCAGCTGTTGTGATACCCTGGGCAGTGTGACTCTCTCCATTTCATAAATTCTCGTGGATTTATGTGGTTGCATATATATATATGCATATATTTATGTAGCAAGCAATCTGTTTGCAAACCTGCATCTAGTGCCTCTTGAGCCAGAGAAAATGGAGAATCCTCTAGATCCTGACAATTCCTAGTCAAGGAGCAGTGTCTAAGGCAACAGGACAGTCACAGCTCAGGAGAACCACCTCCCTCCAACTCCTCTGTCAGAAGGTGGGGTTTGGAGAGCAGCAGAGTTCAGAAGAGGAAAACAAGAAACTCCAGAGTGCACTTTGGTGGCTGCTTGCACAGACTGGGCTGCTGCCATCAGAGGACTGACACACCGTGTCCAAGTTGCCCCTTGCTGACCGTGGGTGGAGAGGTCTGACTCTCCAGTCCCTTCCCTTCCTTTTGTCACACTTGCAGCCGCAAACAGCCAGCCTGCTGGCCCGCTTGCCTCAGCCCTGCTGCTTGCCCAACTCGTGCCCAAGCCTGTTCATCTCACTAGCCCTGTGCAAACCGCTCTGGCAGCCATTGCACAGTGGGATTGAAGTCCTGCTCTCCTCATAGCAGCTCCAGCACTTGTTGGAGCTGCTCTGAGTTGCAAAAAACTAACACAACTGTAAAAGCCAGATGATTGGCCTTCTCCTGAGTTACCATATTGAGCTGTATCAGCAACAGTGCTGCAGCATATGAAGGAAATAAGGGCATAGAGCAAAAAAGGAATGACTTCAACTTTTGGCAGAGCTGTTATCAGATTTGCTCAGCTGTATCATCCAGCTTTGCTCGCTAAAAGACAGCTGCTCGCCCAGAAAACCTTTCCTTACCCAATGGCCATGCTGGGCTCTCTTCCTTCCCACACACATGGCTGGAGGGCTGCACAATTGTGTGGGAGGGAGTGGGCAGTGGGAAGGATGGGCAGTGGGAGCCCTTGCTCTACCTAACATCAATTCTGAAACCACCGGCAGAGTGTTAAAATTCACAGCCCGTGCTGCAGGCTGGCTTAAGGAGCTGAGATGCAATTGTCAAAATTTCAAGGTTTTAGAAAAGCAGTCCCTGTGCAATGTAAGGAACAGTTGCACTTCCACAAATAAGGGAGCAGAAGGGGCTACAGACTGTGGGGTGCAATGGGCCTTGTGTAAGGTAACATTGCACGCCAGCCATGCTGCCTCTCCAGCCACCCAGGACACAAAGAAACAAAGGGCTTAGGGAAGGGACGTGGAGTGGAGTTGTCCTGTATGATCAGCGGAGGGAGAGGGGAACTACTTGTACAGAAAGCAGAGTTACACCCCTGTTCAGAAACCATGGGTAGGAAGAAGCACCTGGACTTAAGTTTAACAGCATGTTAAAGTTAAGTTAGGGATATTCCTATGCAACCTGATCTAGGTGAACCTGCTTCTGCAGAGGAATTGGACTAGATGATCTCTAAAGGTCCCTTCTAACCCTACCATTCTATGATTCTCTGATATTCATGCACTCAGCTCTCCTCAGGCAGCCCAGTGTCATGTTTGTCTGTCACTTCCCTATCTATCACTTTGGAGATCCACCACACAAGCCCCTGTGCCACCAATCATCCTCCCTACTGCATTCTCCATCCTTCACCTTAATTGACTCTTGATTCATCTGAGGAGGAGGGAGAGGAGGAGGAAGATGTTACTATTTAAAAGCAGCAGCAATAATGCTTTTATGTCAGGCATTCAGCCTCACTGGTAAAGTGACTGAACTCACTGGATAGTTTTTAAGTTTTTTCCATCAGAGTTAATGAAACAGAGGAGAATGTGTCAGGGTCTTAAGAAATACAGTTTACGTGCACTAGAACAGTGTAAAATTATGTAGAGGATGAAAAGGCAGGAGCAGGACTGTCCAGATCATCATATGTGACCTGATCTAGGATGACCTGCTTCTGCAGGGGGGTTGGACTAGGTCCAGCATTATCTTCCTCAGATGAATCAAGATCAGTCAAGTCAATCCAGCGTGCAGGACAGAAATAGAGGATAACACTTGGGCTCTTTTTCTCTCAGGCAAAGCAGCCAAGATCATTTCAAACAGTGATCTGGTCCTTAATCCTGATTGCAAAAACTGCTTTGCTGCCCACTGCACAGCTGACACTGATGTATTTCAGGAACATATTCTGATTAAAAAGGAAAGTATGGCTGTGTATGCTTTCTTCACACAAGCTAAAGTAAGGCTGAAGGTGCTTCACAGCTTTCCCAAGGCCCACGATTTGTTTCTGAGGCTCTGAATATTGCTGCATGATGAACAGAAAAACCCAAATGCACTGAAAACTGAGCCTTTTTATTTGATGGTGTTTATGGTGTTGGGGACTCAGGCCTGTTTTGGGGACTTAGGCAGGTCACCTTCTGAGACAGCATTGCAGTGAGCTGTTTGTACAGAGGGTGTGGGACTTTGACAGACCTGCTGGACAGTCCCATTGTACTGGTTGCTAATAATGCAATGGTCAGAGTAGGTCGTTATAAAGATATACCCATAGACAGCCTCCTTAGCTACCTGCTTGTCTGATTGTCACTGGGGCTTTGCAAATCAGCAGTAGGAAACTACTCGCCACTCTTTCCAGCTATCACTGTTTGGGCCTGTGATAAACCAGGCAGAGGAGAAGAATTGAGTAGTTTCTTAACAGAAAGTTAGTTTTCGTTAGGATTGCTTCTTTTGAAGTCTCACAGCTTGGAATGCACCAAAAACAGTGACCAGGGACTAGAGAGCATAGTCGAGTCCTAGCTGATGCAAGCCAGCATTGCTGGAGCAACAGTAGATCTACAGGCATGGAGATGCATTTCTCTGCACCTCCTCCCGGGGGAGCTGGAAGCTGTCAAAATTGCGAATAAGTTTAAAACAGGATCAGCTCAGCTTTATCATGGTATCGGCTAGATTTCCTCAGAGTACATTCAGATAATATCCCTAAAGAAAATATCTGGTTTACTGTAGAGCTGCCGTTAGCTGCTGGAAGAGCTGCAGTGGGTAATTTTCAGGGAAAAGTCTTTGACTGCAAGTATATGTGAAGAGAAAGCAGCCACAAATGAGGACCAGGAGGAAAAGAAGAGCTGTACAGTCACAGCCAGGAAAACTAAGGGAACTGACAGTCATGCAGATGCTGAATAATGAGGTTTGTGGAGATATGATTGACAGTGGGGCTTATCAGCAGTCTTGAATGGCAGGGACTCTCCTCCAGAAAATGATATGGCAAATGAAGTGGAAGAAAGAAGAATTAAAACAGTGACTCTGACAAGCTCCAAGGCAGGAGAATGCTTCAGCATGCACTTCATCAGGCTGGTGAGCAGCAGTGACACACTGGCTGCAGCATCTCTCCCAAGGGCAGCTCAGCCCAGGAGCCACAGAGAGAAGGAGCAGTGAGAACAAGGCTCATCCCTGACAGAGATTTCTGCATATTGCAGAAAACTGAAAATATTACAAGAAGGACCATCATTTACACAGTGCTTACACTAAACCTATCCCCTCTTATGTGTCATCCTCTTATCTGTCAAGCTTCTCTGGCTTTGCAGTACCAGCCAATAACATCCCAGTGTTTTCCTGTCAGACTTTTGACTCTCACACTTCCCTATAAGTCGGGGTGCAGTGACTGGGACCAGAACCTGCAGCTCATCACCTCATGTGGTTTCAGGAGTGTCTGAGGTCCTTTCCCGCCTTTCCTTCCTGCTGGGGCAAGATTTCACCCGGCATCCCTGAGCCTGAGTTCAGCAGCAGAGACATCACAGGGTTTGAGATTTCCCTGCTGATGCAGAAGGGGACCCCTTGCCAACAGGGACTTCAGTTTAAAGAGGAGGTGGCTGGGGAAGGCTGAGGGTATCTGAGTCCCCAGCCCATCTGGCTAATGAAGGGATGATGGTTTCTTAGGCATTATTACAGTCATGGGCATCATTGGTCTCCAAAGGATTTGTATGTGATGGAGAAAAGAGATAGACAAGAGATAAGGACCCTCTTACTGCTTGCGCAACAGCCAAGTAAAAAGGCTGCTCCAGGCTTCCCCGCAAGCATCTGTACACAGCCTCTTCCAGGACAAGCCACCTGGCAGCTCCTCGACCATGGCATTTCCCTTCAGGTACTGCCTTTTCTGATTGACTTTGCTTTGTAATGAGGCCACCTGGACCCTGAAGCAATTGAAAAAATCTGCATTTGAAGAAATACTGCATTTGTTCTCCTGTGAAGAACATATTCATAATAAAGTCCTACAGACAGAATTGGAGGCCTAAAATGGGCTTTTCTCCCTCTTCCGTTCCTTTACCTTCTTTCCTCTTTAGCACATACCTGCTTCACAAAACTTTCCCACACTGACCTCAGAGATGGACATGTTTTCATTTCAGGAGCTTGCCCTGTTGTCCTGGGTATTGTATTTAGCCAAACTCAGTTCCAAGCCTCTGAGAATAAGGGGATTACCATCTCTCTGTGAATTTTGTTAAAATGCTGCAGGAAGCGTCAGTCTCACAGTTTCCAGGGTTTGTGTTTAAGGAGAAAAGATTATTGTACCAGGCAGGGAATTGCCAGCTCCTGACCCTGCAAGTGCTGAGACAGACACAGATCTTTATCAAACATCTGAGAAAAACTGGGAATAAATCCATACACTCTGGTGCAAATGATGCCTCATTGGTTATGATGACTCCTGTCCCACTGTCCCAGCCAAAGCTGTGCCCACACAGTCACCCTTGTATACTGCAGCTGGGGAGAGGTCCTCTCAAAAAAAAAGGAGGCAATGACATGAGTGCCCTCTGGCTGGAATGCTTCCCAGAGAGAAGCCCCCCTGGTTTTGCTCTGGTGCACCCCAGTAAGACTTTTAATGAGCAGCACAAAACTCCAACTGCAGAGCTGCTACAGACTGGTGTCCCCAGGCCTGGCACTGCCTGCTTGGGTTATCTGCCAGAACGGGAGGCAGCTGATGAAAGCTTGTCCTGCAATTAGGGCAGCTGTAACGGTGACTCCTGTGTGGGCTCTGTGAGATTGAGCCAAGCTGCTGAGAGCACCTTGAGCCTGTGTGGCTTCTCTGATGTCTAATAATGCAAGTCATTTCACCTACTGGTGCTTCTGGCAGGAGCACCTGGGGTACTTGGCTGTTGCCTTCATGACACAGGTGGGTAGTTAGGATCTTTGAGATTTCTATTTCCTTATCAAACTTGGCTGAAACTGGCCAAAAGGAATTAG
Organism: Urocolius indicus; assembly: GCA_013401255.1. Taxonomy (NCBI): domain Eukaryota; kingdom Metazoa; phylum Chordata; class Aves; order Coliiformes; family Coliidae; genus Urocolius; species Urocolius indicus. Next base: position 49,626 of record WBNH01004820.1, on the reverse strand, counting down.
GAATCCAAGAGATGCAAAAGGCAAATAATCATGGAAATAATCATTTCTTCTTGTCCTACAATTCATTACTGGATAGAAGAGACCAATCCCGTCTTCACTACAATCTCTTTTCAGGTAGTTGTAAAGAGTGATCATGTCTTCTCCCAGCCCCCTCTTCTCCAGGCTGAACACCCCCAATTCCTTCACTCTCTCCTCATCAGACTTGTTCTCCAGACCCTTTACCAGCTTCATTGCCCATCTCTGGACACACTCCAGCACCTCAATGTTCCTCTTGTAGTGAGGGGCCCAAAACTGAGCACAGCACTCAAGGTGCAGCATCACCAGTGCCCAGTACAAGGGTATAATCACTTCCCTGGTCCTGCTGCCCACACTATTTCTGATTCAAGCCAGGGTGCCATTGGCCTTCTTGGCCACTTGGGCACACTGCTGGCCCATGTTCAGCTGGCTGTTGATTATGTTTCATTACCTTCCATCTGAAAATGTAAGCGAGCCTCACATTGAGTCCTGCCTCATCCTTGACATCCAAAAGTGTGGGTAGAAGTGTCATCACCACTCTTCACAGGCACTTTCACCACTAACCATGTTTCCATTTCAGGTTGCTGCCCATTACTCTGACTGTGCCTGGGTGCCTGGAATGTGTGGTGGGCAGGTATTTGAGCTCGTGACAGCTCTTCCTGGGGAGGAAGAAAGTGGAGGAGAACCGTACTAGGACAAGTGTGCTGATATAGGAGCAGCATGGGAGAACACAGCATGTACAGGAAAGAAATTTGGAAAAAAATAGAATTAAAGGCTCTGGGAAGAACCATCTCATGGGAAAAAAATACAGAAACTATAAGGAAAGTATAGAATGAGTTAAAATAAATTCAGTACCAATTTGATGCAAATTCACTTGCAACATCCTTGCACTGTTGCAGTTGGAGCCCACAGTGCATACACCACTAAAAAAGCTGTACATATTGCTCAGGAATTCCTTCCCTAGCATTAACCACATGCTGGGAGGCACACTGTTATTTTCATTTCCAATGAGAACATTCATTTTTAATATCAACAAAATCTCAGTGGCAGGAGATGAGAGGGCACCTGGCAACAGTTCTTATCTCATAAGTGATCTCCAAGCTAGAAACAAGATTTGAAGTAAACTAACCTGAGCATGCTCATCTGGCTCTTCTTAAAGATGAGCCGTACATATAGCTCCTAATTACAGTGACATCTGCTTTGTCCTTAAGGAGTGACTACTGATAACATATCTTCCCAAAAACACTGTTGAGATTATCAACATAATCAGAAGTCATTGCAATATGTGCACGCAATTAGTGATAATCACATTTGAAATAAGAAGTAAATCTACCACAAGAGCTAACATTCATCTGGAGAGTACAAACCTTTGTGTCATATTTAAATGAGTTTCCTTAATTAAACTGACACTGAAGTTAGTTCCCATTTATGAAAGCACACCTCTTCCTCCATCATCATAGGTTAAAGCAGTTCTCTGAAGCTCACTCTCCTTTCTTTATTAAAAGCTGGTAGAATTAAATTTGGGGTTTTTTGCAGGCTTGGAGGTATCATTATCCACAGGTTTGCCCACATGTTTGGGATGCTATCAGAGAACAAAGTCATGCTTTGAAAAGCTGTAGCACTGCTGAGCCTGATGTAAGTAAGGATAGACATGAATCCCGCCCTGCATTGATCAGCTGCTTTCAGTCAGAGTATGATATAACATTCAGCATTGCATGCAATAGTACAAATCTGCATTTACCCTTGTTTCTCTGTTTCAAAATCAGACACAAAATTACATATGAAAAGACGAAATCATGCATTAAAAGGTTGCTGCTAAGATGGAATTTTATAGCATATGTAAAACGGGCAACTCTGGTGTCAAATGGCTGTGCAGCTGCACTTGCTTTTGGTTTTTAAAATATGGTGCTTTTTAGCAAGAAGCTATCTTATAGGCAAATGAGAACACAAAGCCAACTGTCTAAATCTGTAAATGCAGGATTTTCTGGCATAGCTTTATTAAACTGAAAGAGTGAACAGCACTATCTGAACTAAAAGTTGTTTCTGCCAGGATTTGAGGTTTTTTTAGTGTGAGATGTTAGCTCTCTAGCTAAACTGATCTACGTGCACAGCTCAGCCTGCCCTGAGCCTGGATGATTTAAAAAGGACTATAATCCAGGATGAAATTTCAAGTCAAATCGAGGGCATCTGTGCCTGTGGTATTGTTACTGGCTGTTGCATTGTCTACCAGAATCATTCAATCTCGCTTTGCTTTCTGCATTCAGTCCTTGCAGATAGAGTAAATACTGCCTCCAGCTCAGGCCCTGCTTTTTCAATTGCAGGTCTCAAAGCTGACAACAAATAGGAGCTAAGCATTATTAACAAGAGTTCACTGAAATCTTGACAGAGCCATTCAAAGCAATTTTTTATGTGTGAGACTGTGTTTAAGATAGGGACCTGCAATGCCAAAGAGCAAGCTTGTCTTTCTTCATTTGACACAAATCTCTCCCTTAATGTTTTAATAAATGTCACTCCTCGTTCACCTCCTGGGAAAGGATCAGGGTCCAGGACAACTGCTTTTTTAGGGAGTGCAGGAGCAAGCACATTTTTTCCAAGCAGCATAGTTTTCTTTCAGTTCTGAAGATGAGTCTGGAGTGCTTCATGCTCTGAGTACATAATCATCTCTGGCTTCACATTTCCTGCTGGATTTCTCTCTTTGCACAGACTTGCATCTATTTTCAAATAATTGCCATTTCCTTCTCCTGTCCTTGAAAATGAGCTCTTGTATGAACTAATGTCAAATTATATCCTCCCTCCATACAGTGTGTCATATTGTGCTTTTCTTGAGCCAGCTGATGAGAGGCATTAGACACTGTTCACAGGTGACAAAGAGCCCATTTAAAGGCCTTGCCAATTTAATTTTATTTGCTAATTAGGATCAAAACTGTCATAAAATGTCAGCTAAGCTGAAAATGTTAATGCAGGGGGATGCTCTTTTATTTGTTGAATTATTGGGGAATTCATGACTACAGTTACACAGCTAACCATAGACAGAAGACAAGCACAGTTGACATCCCAAGTCAAAATACATCCCAGTATGAGTTCTCTACAACTACATGAAAAGGAGGCTGTGTTGAGGTGGGTATCAGTCTCTTCTCAGTCTCAATTTGTGACAACCTAAGGGTTTGTCAAGACTTGTAACAAGCTGCCCAGGGAAGTGGTGGAGTCACCATCCCTGGAGGTATCTGAAAGACAGGTTGATGTGTCACTTAGGGACATGATTTAGTAGTAGAGACGTGGCAATGCTGGGTTAAGGGTCTGACTTAATGATCTTAAATGTCTTTTCCAACCTAAACAATTCTGTGATTCTGAGCTGTGAGATGCCTACAGGCACCTGAGCTGCTCCAAAGGGACCTTCTGGGTCTTCCAAACTGTCAGCAGTCAGCAGAGGGCAACACAGGCACAGAAACATGAAAAAGCTTCACAGGCTCCTCACAAAGTTGTAACCCAAACCCTCACCTCCCATTGCTAACGTGAGCAGGATCAGGCTTCAACCTACTGCAGCCAAGGATGAAACACTTTGTATAACCAAACCCTCTGTTCTCCAAATGCAGCTGATAAGCAAATGAAAGAACACAAAACAATTAAACCAAACACAATTGTCAAGGTCCCAGTGGAATAATTCAGACTTTCTGTGTAATAACCACGTAGCAACTGCCTGGCAAAACCTGTGAGCTGGCTACATGCATTTTAAATGTTAATTCAGTGCAGGAAACTGAGGCAGATTCCAGACCCCAGACTCCCCCTCCAAGCTGGGGAACTACACAAATGTGAATTCTGGTGTGGCCTTGAAAAGGAAGTTGTAAGAAAGCAATTTTCACTCTTGATGGCAATGGTACAAATACTGGATCAGATTCTGAGGATGCATAAATCATGTCTTATACTTATGTGATACCTTGGCATCCAAGGAGCAGGCAGTATGTAGAAGCCTACTTCTACTCTTGATCCCCTGTGGAGGGTGGACTTTGTGTCAGGTTGAGGTTCAAGTGAGAGCAGACACACATGCAGTGAAGATGCTCGGCAGAGCCACAACCCAGGTGGAAACAACAAGTAGGAAACATGGCAGGACAGAGGCACCCACTGGAGATTTCTGGGCTTCTTTTAAAAATAGGTCACTGCCTGTGTGCTGAGTCTCTAGGAATATGAAAACCATATCAGCTTGAATTGAATGCCATTTATGCTCATGACAATGACCAGAAGTAGATACCTAGAGACACACTTGAGGCAAGGAAATGCCTGTGGAGACACTGCCCAGAACATCCTGCCAGCCAGTAGCAACCTGCAGAGCAGGAACTGCCTGGGCCACACAGGCTGTGTTTGTGTTCACCAGCCCTTCATGGACTTCTGTCCAGCTTCTCCATGGACATGGAGACCTTAATCACCCTCTACCTCCCATGGCAAGGAGTTCCACAGAGCCCATACATGGTGTTTGATAAGATACCTTGGGTTTTGCCCTGAAACCTCTAGCTGCTGGTTTCCTTCATGGGCTTGCACTGGAAGAGATGGTAAAACCCGTCCCCTGTTCTCCATTGCCCCAGGACCCAGAGGCTGCCTTCCTCACTCCTCCATCACCTCTTCTCTGTCTGGAAGAACTGTACTTTTTATTTCTCATAGGGAAATGACTTTGTTCCTTTGACCACTTTTGACATCCTGCTCTGAACCTTCTCCGGTTCTAATCGAGTTCTTTTGAGAGAATGACATGTATATTGCAGGGAATGACTGTGAACTGTACTAAAATAACAATTATAATTTCAGATTCCCAGCTTATAACACTATTGCAGCTGCCTACCTGCTTTATCATGACACAGCACAGATGTACAATAGTTATTATACTCTCATAACTTTAATAACAATTAGAAGTCAAATGAAACTAACAAAAAACAGAGGATGACAGAAATCATTCCTTCTTCTTTATTTCCCATCCTAGAGAGTAAAATCCTCATAAATGATTGTCTCCTTCCCCAACCTGTAACACAGCATCCTTCATCTTATTCTAATGGCATCTGTTCTGATCTCATTCCCGCAGTCAACACAGCAGTTTCGGGCTTCCAAGCCATGCACAGCTTTCTTTTCTCATCATGAATTCTGCCTTCCCAGCGTAACAGATGTAATATGGTTGCTACGGAATTGAGTTTGCCCTTTGCTTTCTCCGTGGCCATGGCCTGGAAGTGCCTCCAGCATCTGGCACACCAGAGGTAGCTGCTATTTCCCTTCCAGGTCTTTATGACCCAGTTTGCATTTTCCATGTGGGTTTTGGCCAAACAACCATTCGCTGCTTTTTGGGGTTTATTTTCTTCTCTTTATGAAACACAATCAACCACTGAGGATCTTTAAACAGACTTTTCAGCTTTTGTAATGGGAAAAAGCACAAATGTAAAATCTGCAGCCTCGGTTGTTATCCATCTGCCCACTCTGTCTGCGAGCAATTATTCAAACCCAGAGTCAGCCTTTGGGCTTGCTGTGCCCCCAGGGCACAGTTGCCTGCTGCAAACTGATGCCGACTTTTTTATACTTGGGTAGGAGGGATGCATCTCCTTGCAGGTGAATAGATGTTCCACGGGTTGATTTCTTAGATCAGTGTTAGCAGCTAGTATCACTCAGCATGCAGGAGTGGTGTCTCTGGGTGCGTAAGTGTACCACCAGCTCACGTAGCACACAGACCCACGCCGGGGCTCACGCCATTTGCCAAGGCCAGTGCCGTGCTGTGAAACATGGAAGCATGGGGCCGGCCCCTCGATGCCCAGAGGAAATGAAGGCCTCTCCTCTACGTACAGAAGGAGACTATTCTTCTTGCAGATAAGGAGCAGGCTGCGCAGGACCAACAGCTCAGCGGGGAGGCCTGCACCTCTCCCTGCAGAGCAGGCACGCCAGCCTGGACCCCAGCTGTGCGCCGCTCCACACGTACCAGGAGGCCAGAGGAAGGATTTCCTCTGCTTGCTTCCCCACAGCACTTGCACGCAGCCCAAGGACAAATCACGAGCCTACGACTGCGAGATACCAGGGAGCTTGTCAGCTTCCTGGACGTGACCTACCCCAGCCCCGAAAGGCAGCACCCACTTAACAGCTGTGCACTTTCGAGCTCTGGGGAAAAAGAAATCAAGCAGCCATATGCTTCATTTTGGTGTGTGTTATGGTGAGGGAAATCAAGGCAGAAATTCTAAAGATACGATATGAAGAGGCTGGTGGGGAAAAAATAAAATGCAAGCTACAAATTTATTTTTGCCAACTGTTTGGTTATTGAACTCTGTCTCAGAGATGACACTGGATAGTTTCAAAACTGATTCATGAGTGTTATGTTGTTGACTGCCAGGAAAATCACAGCATCCCACTGGATCAAAGGAGCAGGCAACCTCATCAAAGAAAGACCAGACACCAGGGATTAAATCTTGTATGTCACTGGAGACCCACCTATGAAATCAAAAGAAAACTGGAGATTTCTGGGGAGCATATGCTCAAATGTTGTGGTCTTCCAGGATCTGAATATTAGACTCCATCCCAAACTGTGCAAAAGCACTGTGATTTCCAGCTAGAAAAGGCTGCCAGCTGATATGCAGCCACTTGACTACAGAATGCTGGGTTTTGTGGTATGAGATCAAGGAAATAGTTAAAGTAACTCTAAGTGCTTCTTTTTTTCAAAACTTAGATAATATATCTTACAAAACAAGTTAAACCTGTTTGAGTGATTAGCAAGTGAGACACCCAGGGTCAGGTTTTTTTAAGACCTGTTCTCCTTCAGGCTGAGTGGTTTGGGAATAGTGGATCAGAAGCGAGCCTCCTGCTGCAGCAGAACCCGGAGATCATGATGATGCAGGAGCTTGATAAGTCATGTAGCACAATCACTGAAAGGAAATCTCACATGCCCTTGAGTGAGTAATCTTAAACCCAAGATCTCCTTAGATATCACCTGTGAGAGTTTAAGAAACTTAGCGTAACATTTTGGAATGTGCTTGCTGCAGCCTAGGTAGGTCAGAAGAAAGCTGTGAAATGTTAGAGTGGGATATCTCCCAATGCATCCCATTAAAGTCATACTGAAGAACAGAAATCTCTGTTCCAAGTGGTCTCTGGCCAACACTGGAGTAAAAAACACATGCAGTGTCTTCTCATCTCTGGGAAGATGTGCAGGGGAGGAAAAGTGTCTTGGGAAGTGGAGGCAAGTAGTTACATATCTGTACTTGTCACAGGGAGTGAGGCAGTCTGCCATGGGTCAGGAAGGAAATCAAGTAGCCTCCAGTGAGCCATTGTGCTGTTACAGGGCACGGGAAGCCCTTCCATCAATCCACTGGTACAGGAGGGTTCATCCTCTCAGCCTCTGCTTCACTCTCGGCCTCAGGCTTTGGTCAGTGAAATGGTGGCAAAGATACATTTTAAAATATATGTAAGCATTCTTATGCATGGAAGTACGTAAAATATTTTCTATTTAAGGTGAAAATAACTCCAAATATCCTGTGTGTACCCTAATAGCTTTTTGTTTGTCTATGAACACTTGTCAGCAGTGTGGAGGCTGGTCCATCCATGCTCTCTCCCAGGAGATGCAAGTGGTGCTTCAATTAGAAAAGAATAAGAAACACCATCCTGTACTGTCCAAGGGAGATTTTTTATTTGCTTGTCTTCTCTCCCTGAAATCCCCCTCCATGAAGGCAGATAGCAGTTTAAGTTGGTGCTCTGAAGATCGCCAGCAGCATTTAGATTTATGCCCAGCACAAAGGATCTAGATATATTGTGTGGACGCATAGAATCATCAGCATGGAGAGAGACTGAGAAAAGTCTCAGCATTCATCTATTGTGTCTTGTTTCCTTCCCCCTGAAGCACCAGTGGGCTCCTGCTGGCTGGAGGTTGGCAGAGGCATCAGAGGAGCAGGATGCAGGAGTGGGAGGCAGTGTGGCATCACCCGCTCTGAAAGTTGCTCTCCATTTTTCCTTCATAGATCAAGGGAAAGCATCACTCTTCAAAGTGATTTGGAGCAAGAGACTATATTCAGTCGCCTCTATTTTACCAGTGGGAGCGTTCAGTCTTCCTACCCTATTTGAAACATTGAGCCTTAATGCTTTAAAGTAATTTTCAAAAGGAGAATGTGCGTATCCAGGTTTGTAACCCCTGCAGAATAAAGATAGGCCAGGAACTCAGTTTTGCAGGGAGATTAAGTTATCCAGTTCATGGGGAACTGTTACTGCCAGGCGGCTTCAGAGATGGAAATGTCTTTGCTCTGGATTTGACAGATCTTACTGCTCCTGTTCCTAATCACGTCAGTGTTGATGGAAAGTTTGTTGTGCAGTTGGCCAACCAATTAATCTAAGTCCATCTTTCTATAAACAGGACTCAGCTGTTCATCTGTCCTCAGTGTTCTGCTGATACTTAGCAGTGAACATCAGGTGCTGTCAGATAGGGCCTCACTCTGTTTCAAGATGCTGTCAGGGTGGCACTCTAGATCTGGCATCACTCACCTGGGAAGTCTGCAGCCCAAGGAGCTGGACTCAGCAAACTCTCCAGAAGGACTTCCTGAAGTTCAACTAATTCCACTAATTTTTCATTTATAGCTAAAAATCCCAAATGTCTTGTTAAAGACATTAGGGTCATGCAGCTCGCTGTGACACATTTGCCTGGAATTATTCAGGGAATTTTGTGTCTCTTGCAGTAACTGGGCCACAATAACCCCATGTAATGCTACAGGCTTGGAGATGTGTGGCTGGAATAGTACCTTGGGGTGTAAATCATCAGGCAGCTGAACATGGGCCAGCAGTGTGCCGAGGTGGCCAAGAAGGCCAATGGCATCCTAGCTTGTATTAGTGTGTCCAGCAAGACCAGGGAAGTGACTGTCCCCCTGCACTAAGCGCTAATGAGGCCCGACCTCGAGTGCTGTGTTCCCTTCGGGGCCTCTCACTTTAAAAGGGACACTGAGGTGCTGGAGCATGTCCAGAGATGGGCAACAAAGCTGATGAAGGCTGTAGAGAACAAGTCTGATGAAGAGCAGCTGAGGGAACTGGGGGTGTTTATCCTAGAGAAGAGAAGGCTGAGGGGAGACACGATCCCTCTCTACAGCTACCTGAAAGGAGATTGTAGTGAAGGGGGTGGTGGAGGGGATAGTGTCTTCTCTCCAATAATAAATTGTAAGACAAAAGGAAATGGGCTCAAGTTGTGCCAGGGGAGGTTTAAATTGGAGATTAGGAAGAACTAGACACTGTCCCAGGCTGCCCAGGGAGGTGGTGAAGTCCGCAGCCCTGGAAATATTTAAAAGATATGTAGCTGAGGTGATGAAGGCCATCGTTTAGTGGTGGGCTTAGCAGTGTGAGGTTAGTAGTTTGATTTGATCATCTTCAAGGTCCTTTCCAACCAGAAGTATTCTACAATTCTACAATCTGTCTTGGGCATTAGGACTGACACATCAGATAGAGGGACACTAGAGCCACAGGCAGGAGCGCTTGCACTTATTCTCCTTTGGGGTTTGAAGACAGAGAACAGAGCTTCTGAGATGAGAATCTAGACTTTGACTCATTAAATATGAATAATTCACAAGCTATTGTTTTGTTTCTTGCAATTTGGTTAATTTGTACTTGATTAAAAATCACTCTTTGCAAAGAGAAATCACTTTAATGACTTAACGCCAGACCACAAAATAGGGTGTGTAATAATCCATCTAATCCCTTATTCAGCTGGAGGGTAAAAAAAAAAAATCACAACAAAACAAAACAAAAAAAACCACAACACTGCAAAATGCTTTGGGTTTATGCTCCATCCATAGTGCTGCTTGCTGGGGCTCAGAGCTGCAGGCCCCAGAGCTACAGTTTAAACTTCTTAAACAAGCTTCACTTCAAACGCTGCTCTTCCAAGCAGAGAGTGCTCTGCAGCAATGCAGGCAGTTACTGGGTCTCAAAACGCCTCCTCCCAGGCTCCAGCCACCTGTGCATGTGCACTCACAGAATCACAGGATCATAGAATGGTAGAGGGTTGGAAGGGACTTCTAAAGATCACCCAGTTGATGTAGAGATTGACCCCTTGCTAAAGCAGGTTCCCCTTGATCACGTCACGCAGGAACACATCCAGGTAAGTCTAGAAACCTCCAGAGGACACTCCACACCCTCCTTGGGCAGCCTGTGCCAGGGCACTTTCACCCTCACAGGAAAGTTTTTCCTTGTGTTTAACTTTTTGTGTTCCAGTTTATGTCCATAATCCCTTGTCCTGTCACTGGACATTGAAAAGTGTTTTGTCTCGTTCTCCTGACATCCAGCCCTTAAATACTTGTAAGCGTTGATGAGATCCCCTCTCCTTCTTGTCTTTTCTAGCCTAACAGCTCCAGGTCTCACAACAGCACTCCTGCTAGGCTACAGCTGCCTTGTATGGCCGAATTGCCTTTCTAAGTCAACACTGTGAAGCCCCAGGCCAGTTGGGGGAGGCAGAAACTAAGGCAGCAAACACAGATCATGAAGAGCCGCATGTGTCTGCTGATAAGCATTCTTACACGTTCAGACCTATGACAGCTGCTCAAAATCCAGGCAGCATTGACACTAGGATGGACAGAGAGAAGAGAGGACAGTAGTGTAACCTATAAGCTATACTTTGTAAAAGGATCAGCTCTGTGTCTGAATCTGTGGCCAGATTGTTTCTCTAACTTTCAAATAAGTGTTTTGCACAGATGTGAAATCCCTGACTCATACATTTACCCCTTTCCTCTGTCACATGACCACAGTTGCTTTGTAACCTAGCAGCCCATCTGAATTTCATAACCAATAATAAATAAATAAATGTCATAACCAGTTTTGACACTTATTAGGATAATGGTTCACAGAAATAGACTGCTTCATCTTACCCTTCGTCTTCACCCTTCATCTTACGCAGGCATGATGAACAAGTCCATACGGATCATCCACCCTTTTTTCCTCAGCCTTTGCAAACCTGCTTTTGTCTGAGAAAGGAGCCTGCTGTCATTAGCAGTGTACTAACACACCGTTGTGGCTACTCTTCCATGCCAAAAAGATCTGACCCATGTTTTCAGAAAACAGCTCAGGGTAAATTAGCAGCCAGGTACTTTCAGAGGACAGATGATATCACCGTTTCCCCTTTGAAAATGAAAGTCTAAACAGTATAAAAATAACTGAGATAATGGTACTGTTCACCCTCATAACTTTTGTGTAAGCCCATCAGTAATGCACAGTGTGTAAAGTGGGATTCTGAAGCATTACTGCTCCTCCTGTTCCAGAGCACAGATTGATTATTCCAGCTCCAGCCTCCAAATGCACGCTTACACAGATTCTTTCTTTCAAATGTGGCTGTGCACTGTTAAATTACCAGCTGTGGTACTGAAACGTGTGCTCCAGAGTGCCTGCCTGACACTAGTCTCACATCCTTTCAGCATGTATATGAAGGAGGCAACAAGAATAGTGCCAGATGGCAATGGGAATGGAAATGATATGACGTACATACGTGAATTTTCTTCTTTTTTTTCCCCTTGTGAATAAAGCATCTTGTGAAAAGAGGAATTAGATGCAGTATTTATAACAGTCCTTCATAAACATCCCCAAATTCCAAGCAGAAGACAAAAGGCATGAATCATATCACAGCAGGCGCTATAGCTGGGGAAGTGGCCTTTATGAAGATTGCTTCCGTAATTTGGGCTCCAGAATGAAAGAGAGCTGCTCTTAGGAGATCTGTAGGAAGTTGATAATGGCTTATTTAATTGTAATATCACTAATAAAATCTGGTTTTTCATCAAGAACATTTCCTTGGCTAAAAATGCCATGATTCTTCAAGTGTAGTTTGATCCTGTTCATTTTGTCTATTAATGACATAAAGCCAAAAGAGCAGATTGGGACATTATAGTTTCCTTTAAAAGGAAAAGGCTGCAATCTACACCATACAAGAAAACAAAACACACAGTAAGTGACTTGATAGGCAGAAAGAAAACAATTACTCATAAAACAGTTATTGTAAGGCAGAGAAAATTACTGTCTACCAACTGTGGTAGAAATGAGACTACACTTCACTCTTTATGACTTGACAGCTACAAATCTCCCATAAACTGACAAGAATTAAAGGTATTCTCCTCTTGCATGACTCTCCGTTGGTCTTGGCAGCAGTTTTATGTTCTTAACTCAGAATAGCATTTAGCCCCATTGAACTTGCATTTTATTCCTTATACGAAAAGAATATCACCACATTCACATCATTCAGGGGGAAATTCTGAAAGAGAGAGGATGTGATCTAAAGCAGCTTCTGATGTCTGCACTAAGAATGGTAAGATCTTCTGGATTCCCAGCACTGATGGACACCAACTGTCAAATCAAAGCCATGCCACTCACTTTTACACACCCAACTTCAGGCATCCAAACCCAAAAATAGTAGATACTAATGTAATTTAATACTAAAATTAAAATACAAAGTATTAATCTCCCTGTTTTCCCCAGCAAACAGCAAAAGTTTAGCAAATTTGACAGTGGGTCCCAGATGATCTGGTGAAGTACTCTGATATGTACTTCAATTTTCATTCTGGAAGCAGACAGGGATGTTCTGGGAAGCAAATAGTTAGGGGCATTAATGAGCACAATCTATTGCTGCACCCAGACAGCTGCTGAATACATTCCGTGGTACACTTACAACAGAAGAACACAGGTCAGTGGCTCCTGTCAATCACAGGGAGATGTAGGACAGAGATGGCCAACTAACATCCAGTGCCTAGGTGCTGATAATACCTGTGATGCTGGCTTTGTGCCTTGTTTTGTGTGCCCTGTGTGGCCTAGTTTGGAGTTACCTTTGTATTATCCCTCCCCAGTCCTGATGACTGCAGCTGGATCCATAAGATGCACAGAGGGCACAAAATCTGTGTGGATCACAAGGTGAAGAGACTCTTCTACCTGCACAGACATTTTGGCACAATCCATCTCACCCTGTTTAAGGTGTTCAGCAGCTGAGTATCTCTTCACAGCATGAAGGAGAAGTGCTGAAGGTGAGGGCAGAGAGAGAAGCCGATTCCAGCACAGAATCCTGCACAGTACCATTGCCTTGGATAGACATCAGGAAAGCCAGAAGGAAGAGGATACAATGAGATGCTAATATGAATATATCGCTTCCAGCCTGTTAGGACTGCAGTCAAGCCACAGGAAGATAAGGCTGGAGCATTCCTTTGCACTTTCCCATCAGACTGAAGAACTAGAAATGATATCTGACAGCAGCTTTTTTTTTGGGGGGGGGGGGGGGATGGATAAAAGCAGAGCTTTCTCAACCAAAGCTTCAAAGCATGAAAAGGCAAAAAATTGTCAGAGCTCTCTATATGAAAGCAGTATCAGGCTGCCTGCAGATGACTCCAGACAGTAATAATGGCCTCAAGGGGATAGGCAAAGATAGGATATCACAAGAGCTGCAAAATCAAACATTGCCAGCTACCACCATTCCAGTTCCACATCGGGCATGGCTGAAGCGATAACCAGTGCTCCCTAAGAGCCGTTTTATGGGTTGTGTGGTGTTGAATGGCATTCAGGAAAGTTCACCAGCATGAAAAACAGAGTGGGAGCGAGGAAGACTTATGACACAAGAACGCACAGCACAGCCATGGCTGAAAGCTACACGTTGTTATTGCTTTCATGTAAATCAGAGTGAGCTTGATTGCATTCAATATTGTCACATTTTCAACAGCAGGAGAAAAAAATCTGTAGTCAGTATTTTGGAAAATGATAAATTCCAAGTACAGTCAGAAAATAAAGATTTCAGCTGAAGGAAGTGTTGGTGTTCAGAGAAAAAATGGCTTTGGGGAGTAATTAGTACCTTGATTTCAGCTTTGTTTTCCAGCTGGTGGGATTCAGCATGTGAGACAGGCCTGCTCTGATAATGCCTGCAGTGTCACAACACCAAGGATGACAGTTTATTTTCTCATGACTTCTTAAAATACAGAGGACTGTCTAACTGATACCACCTCACAAAAGTCAGCAAGGAGGAGACTGAAGCCATTAATAGGACAACGGTGCAGCTGTACATACTTGATGTGTTCCCAAGGGATATTTAAGCAACCTTTACTTCTCACCTCTCCGAAGGAACCGCAGTTGTTTTGTATCTGCCACCTCATCATCCTCCTGAGACATTTCTACACCTTGTACATTATTGAAGGGGAAGGCATAATGTACCATCAACAAGCAATCAGCCTCTCACTGTCTTCCTACATTCCTTTATCAGTACAGGACACATCAATGTATTGTAATAGCTTTACTCATGTCCTAATCTGCAGCCATTGCATCCCTTCTGTGCAATGATGATATGCTTGTTGCACAGGTATTATGCTAACAAACAGCCATGAAAAATCACCAAGTCTCTTGGGGTTTTTTTGTCTGTTTGGAATGAGACCAACAGAACTACAAATACCATCTTGCTCACATTTTTTTTTTTACCATTGTAAATTTTCATGCATTTTAAGAGATCATTTTCCGTAGGCTGATCAAAAATAGTATTACTGTTCACAGTCTGGTGAATTTTCACCATTCAGTGGTGGATAGCTGAGGGGTATTCTGTTGCTGCCTGGAGATGGCAGGGGATAGCTGCAGTGTAGCTGCTGCAGGGGCAGGAGTGGTAACCCCAGCTCCCAACTTGACAACCTGTGCCTGCCTGGAGAAGGTGAGTGGGGCTGTGGAGTTAAATGCTCTGATTTCCACACAGCTTTCTTTGCTTTACTGTTTTTATATATGCTCTGAGAAAATTTGACTTCCACAGAAGGTGACTCTAACTCTCTCTTGCCCCCTGTAAACTGTAAGTAGCTTTAAACTCCTAATTACAAATATGAAGTTGTACTTGAATTTTACGCAAAATATATCTTACAGCGTTTCTTTCTTTCTTCTTTTTTTTTTCTGAAAGAAATCTTCACATAATGTTTAGGTAAATGAGTCAGTTTATAGCCAGTGTTTTCCAGCAAAGGGAATCTTACTGTCTCACAAAAAGGAGGAACAATTAAAACTTAATACCTGTTTTCTGGCATTGTTCTAAGGTTTAATAAGAGGAGAGAGGAGGGGAGGGGAGGGGAGGGGAGGAGAGGAGAGGAGAGGAGAGGCGAGGAGAGGAGAGGAGAGGCGAGGAGAGGAGAGGAGAGGAGAGGAGGAAAATTTCCTCACTTCTCCCTTCCAAGCATGATCTGCCAGCTGGTGCTGCTTCTCCTCCCAGCTGCTACCTTCCCTGTTAGGGACTGGAGGAAGATTTGTTCATCCTTAGAAGATTAAATGTATAAGTGACACTTCGCAAGCTTAATTTTCGAGATACTCCCTTTGCTTGTCCCTGTCCATGTGCATCTACTCTGGGTTCTTCATTTGTTCATTTTCCTGCATACCTTCCATTTGAATTCAGCTTGCCTCATTGTACAGGACCAGAGCAGAGCAGCAGGTGAGCTGCTGCACTACCATTCCCTCTCCTCTTCTGGCCCAATTCATTCCCTGGCTCTGGGCCATGCTTTGCTGGTGAGCTGCTTCTTACCAAAATCAGATTTCCTTTGCTAGATCCCTGCCAGGCAGGACTGAGCTACACGAGCAAATAGGATCAGGGCTTACCATGCTGCTGAGCAGAGAGGCCAGGAGGGCAGCTCTCCCTGGGACTGTGGGTTTTGCCCACCTGCACGGGGTCCCACTAGTCTAGCTCCTGAGGATGGCGAGTGGTGATACGGGGGCTTTGCCTTCCTCCTGATTTGCTTGAGGAAGAACAGCTTTCCACTGTGGTTAGAGCCCACTGTAGCCTTTCAGCCAAATAAGAATCAACAAAAACTATGTGGCCTTTGCTGTATGTCCCCTGGAATACTCCACCAGTAATGAAAACTGTAGAAACAGGTAGACTGGCTTCTGCAGGGGTGTTGGACTGGATGATCTCTAAAGGTCCCTTCCAGCCCCTACCATTCTGTGATTCTATGAAACAGCAGCAGAGAAACCTCTATCTCTAAGGCCTTCTCTTCACTTTGCCGAAGTTGACTTCAGCGTTCT
Source organism: Urocolius indicus (assembly GCA_013401255.1). Classification (NCBI taxonomy): domain Eukaryota; kingdom Metazoa; phylum Chordata; class Aves; order Coliiformes; family Coliidae; genus Urocolius; species Urocolius indicus. The sequence goes on along the minus strand of WBNH01004820.1, from coordinate 33,639 downwards.
GAGCCTTCCCACATACTCTTAAAACTTGCTTCTTTTAACAAATCTGTCCACTGAAATGGAGGTAATTAAAAGAGACATTTTGGAACTTCACCATCCTGCATGGTAGAGAGTGTGATTCTTTAATTATCAGGTTTTGTTACAAATTTCCACCATTTAGTGTGGGATTTCACACCACACAATTCAGAAATTGGGCTGAATTCTCTGCTGGCTTAGAAACAAAATTCACTCTTGAAATACTGAGAATAATATTCTCTCTTTCATACAGTGCTCCCTGGACCCTGTAAGTACACTCATTTCCTTTAGTTGTGCTCATTAAAAAAATGTAATTAGTATAATGGGTTTGTAAGAGTCTGAGGTGATTTCACAAAATGTATCAAATATTTTATGCTGAGCTCAGCATGAAAGAGCTGTGAAATTGTGGTGGACTTAGGCTGAAGAATTGCACTAGGATGGAAAATTACATCAGTCTTTAATCGGTAATTTCAGGATGCTTATTTATAAAAAAAAAAAAACAAAACATATTTTGCTCCTCTCAATTAAAGGAGGCTTGGGGCTACACTCATTTTAGCAGCTTTTCAAAGACAGGTAAATAATACTAATCTTTCTAAAAATGAAGAACCAAATGTAGTGAAAATTAGTTAAAATCCTGGTACCAATTTCTCTTCACAAAATGCAGAATACTGATGTGCTGATTACAATTGCAATTAATAGTGTCAGCCTAATGTGCATGCATGAAGAAACGTGGCTTATACCTCCAAGGTCTCATTCTGCTTATGGTGCCTTTCTCTGCCTGCTATGGAACTGCTAATATTTCTCAGCTGCCTCTTCTGGCCAGCCTTTGTGTCCCCATGAGCTTTGGAAGGCTGTGACATGGCAACAGGATAGGTTACTTCTCTCAGTAAATAAAAAGATTTCCAAGATGTCAGGTTGGACTTGTAACCATTATAAACAAGTGTGTACTGTTTTCTCCTCAGAGCCTTTCTAGGCATGAACCCCACTTGCTGACCATGTGTGAGGATGAAGTCAATCTCACCTCACCTCAACCACCCTGAAGTGAGGTATCTAGTCTACACCACATGCAAAGGTAACAGTATTGGAAGAAGAGAGATGTGAACCTCCAGAAAACACCTTTTATCTCTCTTCATCCAGGTTTTGACAAGCAGAAAACAAGCATCACACAATGTGTTCCCTGTGCTTTGCTCAGGACCCAAAGAAATGACAAGTGTAAACGACTGCAAGAGCAGCTGTGTCAGGACTCCTACAAATGTGAGATGAATTTGCTCACAGCAATAAGGAAAAATTTCCAGAGGGCATCTCTGTGTAACAGCCACCAAACTGACATCTTACTGAACAGTTTTACTGTGTTACTTACAGGGGTAATGGACATAAGCTGGAACACAAAAAGTTCCACTTAAACACAAGGAAACATTTATTTCCTGTTCAGATGAGGAAGCCCTGGCACAGGCTGCCCAGGGAGGGTGTGGAGTCTCCTCTGGAGGTTTCCAAACCCACCTGGACGCATTCCTGTGTGACCTGATCTAAGCGGACCTACCCCTACCATTCTATGATCCTAAGACTGTGATCTTTAACCACAAGCCTGTCACTTGCCACCATGGAAAGAAGTAGTATTTAACGGAACTGAATCTTTACTTCTGTGTACTGTTTGCCCAGAAAAATAATTGTAAAGGACAAGAGGTAGCAGAAGCAAACAGCTGAAGAGCAAGGAAAACTGAGACCTGTCTCAGCTTAGCACAGCCACCAAAAGGCTGTGGGTCTGATTCACAGGGGGAAGCAGAAGAGGTGCTTCTTCATGCACAGCCAAGAGCACTTTTGGTTCCTCATGAGCTATGGAGAGGGAAGCATGATAGCAAAAGCTCGTTGCTGTGGGCTGAATCCCTCCTCCAGGAGCTGTGGAGAGGAGAGGCAGCATATCTGGGCTGGGTTGCCCGAAGCTCAGCTTTATGGCTCTGCTGCCGCCAGTCCCTGAGTTATGGACTGCCAGATCATCTCACATGACAAACTTCATCCAGATGCGCTGTAGGCATTACAGTTACACTTTAACATAAAATTGGTTCAACAAGGACAAGTGCAGAGTCCTGCATCTGGGAAGGAACAACCCCATGCACCAGTGCAGGCTGGAGGTCAAACTGCTGGAGAGCAGCTCTGCAGAGAGAGACCTGGGAGTCCTGATTGATAATAAGCTAAACATGAGCCAGCAATGTGACCTCGTGGCCAAGAAGGCCAATGGCATCCTGGGATGCATCAAGAAAAGTGTGGCCAGCAGGTCAAGGGAGGTTCTTCTCCCTCTCTACTCTGCCCTCATCTGGAGTCCTGTGTCCAGTTCTGGGCTCCTCAGCTCAAGAGGGACAGAGAACTGCTGAAAAGAGTCCAGCGCAGGGCCACCGAGATGATCAGGGGACTGGAGCATCTTTCATACCAGGAAAGGCTGAGGCAACTGGAGCTGTTTAGTCTAGAGAAGAGGAGACAAATATCTAAATGGGGGGTGTCAGGAGGTTGGGGCATCCCTTTTTTTCTACTGTATCTAGCAACAGGACAAGGGGTAATGTGATGAAGCTGGAACACAAAAAGTTCCATTTAAGAAAAAACTATTTCACTGTTCAGGTGCAGGAGCCCTGGCACAGGCTGCCCAGGGAGGTTGTGGAGTCTCCTTCCTTGGAGGTTGTCAGGATCCACCTGGACGCGTTCCTGTGTGACCCGATTTAGGTGGACCTGCTTCTGCAGGGGGGTTGGACTAGATGATCTCTAAAAGTCCCTTCCAATTCCTACCATTCTATGATTCTATGAAAATGAGGTTTTCCTGGATTCATATTTTCATACTGGCTCCACATGGCAAAGCAAGAGAGCCTGTGGCTGTCATGTAGGCAAAGCACTAGAGTGATTTGGTCAGACACTATCTGATCTGCGGTAAATCTTATCAGTGTAAAGTATCACTAGGGGTTTGGATCCAGGATGAGGCATGCTAAAAATGGGATATCCTGTTTTATTAACCCAAGGCCAGAGGACAATAACAGCATCACTCAGAAGTGTTAATCCTGATCAGAGGTTAACAAGAAATAGCTGAGTGTGGAGATGACATAAATTAATCTCTACTCGATTCACACAGTAAATCAGCATAGATCTTTCAAATAATTATATTCATTGTTGGTATCTTCTGAACATGACAAAAAGTCGTGCCAAAGCAACGCAAGACCCTCTTGCTCTCACACCATCCTGAGCTTACATGTAGTCTGTAGACGTGAGCAAGGTTGGTACCTCCTGCACAGGCAGAGCTCTCCTGAGGCCCAAAAGGGGTGCCTGACCTTCAAGAACTGCAGAACTAGGCACAAATCAGGGAGTTCTCTGGCAATCTTAGACAGCCTTCAAAAGACTAAACAAAAGCTACAGTCAGGAAATAGGCAATAGAAAAGGCAGACTTCAAGCTGTGATATTTCTGAACGAGTGTGTTCTCATTCATCTCAATGCATTATCAGAATTCTTAATAAAACAACACTACTGTATCTAGTGATGTGACAGACTAATCCTCAGGGGTTTAAACAAAAGGTGAGGTGAAAAAAAGAGTATATTTCAAGTACCCACTGTCTCACATGGCTGGCTTTTTCTGAGGTGAACATTATTTACACTTGAATACAGCATGTGAGATTGCAAAGCGATGTCATGATTCTCTTTGAATTGTTGAAGACATTTAATAATGTCTTCACTAATGTCATTCTGCTTTAAAAATGAAGAAATGTTCTGCTTTGAAAGGGGAACTGTGTTGTCCTGGAGAATGCATACAAGTTCAGGCTCAAAATGTCATTCTTGTAAAGGACATTTTCTCAAGCTAGAATAATCAGAGGTTATTTAAACTTACAAATAAAAGGTTTGAGAAAGTATAACCACTTCAACACAGAGACTGGATTGCCAGTGTTGAAACATGTGCAGATGGTGCAGGACAGGCAGAAAGTGAAAAAGAAAAGTGAAGCTGAGGACACTGCCTGTTTTTGTGGAGAGCAGCTAGATCTGTTGGTGACAGCTCAGCTTTTTGTCTTCCAGCGTCTTCTCATGTTTCCAGGCTTCATTCACCCAACACATCTGCAAACAGCTGGAAACAGTTATGGAAGGGAGCCTAGCTGCCTCTCTGGGGTGTTAGTGATGGCAAAGAAGGCACAAAAGAAACAGATGTTCCCAGGCATGCCAAGGAGACAGGAGCTCCCAAGGCCACCACAATGCCTCAGCAAAGGTGAAGTGGTCAGAGTTAGAAGGGATGTACGAAGCTGGGCAGATGCACCAAAGGAGGGCACTGGGCATCAGGGAGATTGAAGTGGCAAGGAGAAAAACCATCAACAACATAGTCAAGAATGACAGTCATCAGCAGAGAACAACCAACTAGGAAAAAAACCAAAAAAGACTTCAAGAGTCAGTATTTTTTTTTTTCTGTTTGACAAATCAATGTGCAAGCAAGCCCCCAAGTGCTTTGCTAGCAATTCTTTGTCACATTAAGCCATTTTTAGTAGCCATAAGTGTGTCATATGAACACAGGGAGAGCAGACAACACAATTATGAGCAGGATATTCAGTGCCTGTAAGACATCGTGTTGCCATCAACTCTGTTTTGCAAAAACACTTGGTAACCAGTTTTTAGTTTCTCTACCACAAGTCTTATTTTAAAAATAGACTGAAGGCAAAAACTTGCTACCCACAGCGAGGTGAGCTTCATGCTCAGCAAGTTCTGATCAGGTTCAGAGAGTCACCTGCAAAGCTGTCTGGAAAATGTTTGTACCTTCTCATAGAAAAAAAAGCAGCATATCCAGGCCCATGCAGAGAACTGAAAGTCTTTTCCAGGATTTTACACAATGCTGTACTTTTATACAGATGAACAACTCAGGGCACGACTGCTTGCAAGTAACTGTACATGTTCTAACGCAAAGTGTGCACCTTCATGCAACCTTACTCGAGTGTCTTCTCCTCTTTGCTAATTCATACAGCCTTTGCCTCATATATCCCGTGTTATGCTCCCAGTTTTTGTGAAATCTTCTCAAAATGCTACCTGTACTCTTCTATCAGCACTGAAGTCCTCCTAAAACAAGCATGTCCATCTCTAGTAGACAAAAGCCCATCTAACTCACATCACCTTCTCTGACAGAGGCACACAACACGATTAGCAAACAAGATAAGGAACAAGCAAATGTGCTGGCTGTTCTCAGGAAAACCACCCTGATTCCAGGAATCAGCAGTTCAGGAACCTTTTGAACCAGGAACTTCAGCTATCATGACTAGGTTGACAGGTTTAATAGGTCCCCAAAGGATCTGTTTAAGGTGCTTCAGCTGAGACTTCACACTTATTATTAAATTGGATAAATTTAATACCTCACTGGCCTGATTTCAAAAGGAGTGTACCTACTTTATTTATTTACTTTCCCTGTAGGAGCAGTAAATAGCTTTCAGAACTACTGTAGAAGAAATTCACTTCTTATGATGCCCAAAGCTGGATTCAAGGACCATACTATTTTCAACAATATTACCCCATATTACTGTAAAAGAAATCTTGCGAGGACCTTGTCTGAAAACAGTACATGACAAATCTGCTTCAGGCATTTGTGATCATCTGAAGAACTCAGGGAATTCTTGTTGCTGTTCAACGATATCTGGGAGATGATCAGGAAACCTACTACCCCCACAGCTATTTTGAAATAAAGAGAGTGTGATTGGGGTAAATGCCCAGTGAAGTTTATGTGCACAAATCCAATGAAGAATCATGCCGAGGAAGGAGATAAGGAAGGAGATAATTCTGTTAAAGAAGGGCACAGTGAACACCACTTTGCAGGTCTTCCTGAACAGATCTGGAGAGATGTTTGGAAGATGAGGAAAATGTCGTACTTTGGTATTTTCTTATGGATAGGAATAAGGAGTGATAATTGTGACCCCTGCTGCTTTGAATGTCAAGAACAGTTTCGGTGGTCAGTTGGTGAGGAAAGAGGCCATCAATATCTAAACCAAAGCAAGGCAGGGTGGAAATCCTGCACTGAAACCTGTCATAAGTTTGTGTGACTGTGATTCGGTTCCCCCTGTGAGAACAGTTTGCTTTTGGGTTTGTTTTTTTTTTTTCCCGAGAATCTAAAATTGGAAAGACCAGATGAGATCTGCTATGCCCTGTCTGGGGTACAGCCACAGTCTCACTCTAATTCGAACTCCTCCAAGTAACAGTGTCTCTGTTGCTAGTCTCAGAGTCCACGCTGGTCTTCTCAGCTTCTAGTCTGCTGCATGCCCCTCTGGAAGAACAGCAGCAAATCTCCCATTGGCATTGAAAGATGACAACAACTCGTCATCTGTCACCACCAGGAACTCTTCCTGATGGTACTCAGCTTAAATACTTGTATCCTAAATACACTGCATTCTGCTTACTGGTCTTGGTGAAGCTCCTCAAAACACTGCTGCTTCTCTTGAGGTTGATGGCAGATGTTAAGTCCTTATCTCTGAAAAGGGAATGCAGATGGCCAGTCCCACCAACTTACTAGGAGGGAAAAGCACTTTTCTTTAGCAAACTGAAAAAGCACTTTGCTCCAGAAAAATTGTAAGAACAGATAAGATTTAACAGCCTCCTGCAACCGAACAGCATGTGATTCAGATGCAGCCACTCCTGCCTCAGCTGCTTACTTTCAGTTCCTCATTTTAAGGAACTGTTTATGCTAAACAATTATAATTGAAATATTTTTTTTAAAAGTGGAAAGAAACCCACTATATCAGGTTAAAAGATACTTCTGTGCAGAAGGGTGCTTTTATCCACTTCTGCAAATGACTTGACTATTGCTCAAAGACAGCAACACTTTGAAGAGTCACAATAACCAGGACATTGCTGATCATCCCCACCCATTAAACAGCTCCACAGGGAACAGACAGAGAGTGGCAGGCAGGACAGCAATACCATTAGTTGTTTTTCAAAGTGGTTTTGCAAAGTATGACTAAGGTACTAAATTTGAGTTGTAAACCAGCTCAGCAGAAATCCTGTTTTAAGCAACCCTGTCAGACTTAGACAGCTCACATCACTTGTCTACAGTGAAGAAATATAACGTGGCTACTACATAAATGTAAGTGAAAGCAAAACTGAAAGAAACAAACAAAAACAACAATGGCAACAACAAAACCTGCAAACAGAACCAGGCAGCTGCGTAAAATAAATTTCAAATTCTCGAGAAGCCCGGAAGCCAGTCACAGCAGATCTGACAGCTCCTTGGTAGCTTTGTTTTGAACTGGATGAAAGTGCAATGGGCTGTTCACATGAGCAGCACCTGAACCCAGTGAGAAGGGTGGTGCAAAATTCTCCGCCACTGAGTCATCTAAACAGAAAAAGTGCTGGGCTTTCGATGGAAATATCTCAAGCTGAGATATGAACTAAAAGGAGATGAACACTAAGGACTTGCAAATGCCCAAGTATGAGAGGGAAATGACTGAAGAGCAGAAATACTGAATAAGCCACACCATTTGGAAATGTCTGCCATTATGTGGCATGCGTGATGACAGGCCAGCAAGAATGGCGGGTCTCTTATCTAATTCAGAGAAAATAAATATATCCTTGTACCTTACACATGTCTAAGGACTCAAATAAGCACAAATTTTCAACACAGCATTAAGAACAGTGACAAGTACCATATGTCTAGGAGACTACAGTCAGCAGTAGTGCTTGTGCTGTGACTGAGGGGTTCAGAACAACACTCCATGGTCAGCAACAGCAGGTCAGTGGGATTTCCTTGCCCATACCCTTCAAGCACCTTCCTCCACACCAGATGAACTCAGTAACATTTCAGAGATTCTGGACTACAAAAATACAAAGATGTTAATATTTATGATTATCTGTGGCCTTCAGTTACGCCATGGGGCCAGAGGAGACTCGGATCAAATGCTACACAATGTGGATGGGGCCAGTCAAAGGAGAGACCAGTGAAAGTGTGAGGCTCTCTGCGCTACCTGGGCTGCAGGACAGTGAGCACTTGCTGGGGAACGTGCCTTTAGCTGAGTAAATACCCAAAGATCAGATATGCTCTGAAAATCACTGATGATCTTCACTGAATGAAAATTTGTGATATGAACCCTGGGATTTGTTGCACTAATCTTCCTTACCGTGTTTTCTTGCAGTCTCATATTTAAATCTTCATCCCTACTCTTTGATATCAGGACTTGTGTCCAAGCTTCAGCAATCAACTCAGTTATAATGAAAACAAACCAAACAGCTACATCTGAAACAAACAAACAAACAAACATGCCTCTGCAGAGTTATGTAGCTTATTCTGTTCTCCCTTCCTCATAAAAGTCCTATTTGGAGAACTACCTTCATGTATCTCTCTTTGCCTTGGTCGTGGCCAAGATGCAAGGTGTGCAAGGTTTCTGCAGAACTACATTTTGTGTAAGTGGACTGTGCAGAAAGCATGCTTCCCTCTTCCTTCTTTAGGTTTCTTTCTTTAGTGTTAAGCATAGTTATCAAGATAGCCTTGAACACATAACTTCTTGGAATACCATTTATTAAAGCACTACTGATTTTTTTTAGCACAGAAATGTGACTATCCAGATCCCCAAAATGTCTTCAACTTCCTCTTCACCAAAAAAAAAAACCTGTTTGAAAAAATGTTTATAGTGTTAATGATTCATGTATATGTATATAAAATTTAAAATTGCACTTTCTGTCAGCAACAAAGTCATCTGAGAGTGCAACCCCTGAATGCCGAGATCTTACCATGTAAGTCATGCAAAATTCGTTGATGTGCAGGTTTTGTTTGAAGATTTCCATCACTGAAGATAACATAATGCCTTTGTCCTTTGACCAGTGCTGGTGGGAAGCCTCATAAGCTTACTTTGAACTCCATTACATGTCTCCTTTTTTCCTTGCCCCATCACACAAGCAATATGCCACCTGCAAAGACCTGTAATCTGGGTTTTGAGATTGTTTTCTTGATGGATGCTTGGCAAGTGCTCCTTCAATTCTTCACACATTGAGGATGTCAGTAAACAAACTGCACACTGCAGAGCCGCAGATGCCACATGCCTGTGACCTTCATGAAGTCTGTTCACTGGTACACCGCTCAAATTTGGGCCATTGTGAATATTAATGATATGGCAGAGAGGAAGCTAGTTTGCCATGTAGTCTGTTATTTGGAAATGCTCGACTTTGAACGATAAGCATCACCTGGCTAAGTCTGATCTTAAAAGTTCAGTCACATCCATCACTTCTAGTTCCCCTTGCAGAGGGAAAATGGGAACAAGGGAGGGCCAAGTCTGTTCCAGTGCAGCTGCATGAGTGGTATATGTTACTTGTCAGCACTAGAAGATAACTCATGAGCAGGCTTTAAGTTGTTGGACAAAGGTTCTTAGAGGTGCACAACTCATGCTGCAGCCTTGCCTTCAGCATTGGTGAGGCCAAAACTTTGCTGTAGCCACTCTGCCCTGCAAATTCAAGCCCAAGCTCACACAGAGCTATTGGAGGCAGGAAGGACAAAAGCAGAGCACCTCTCCAGAGAGTAGAGCTCTTTGACACTGGGAAGGCTATTCTGAAGGTACTGACAACTCAAATTTCAGACCAACAGCCTGGGCTGTAGTGAGATGTTACATGTGTTCATGAGTGACATGTTCTTCTGCAGAGCTGAATCTAGCAAGAAACCCAATGATGCTCTGGACAATATCCTTCTGTGGAACAACAGAAAGTTTCTACAGGCTTAAAATCCTTTCTTTACCACATCCAAGTAAATGACAGTGGCTGTCTGAGTGACCCAAGCAGCCTCTGTTGTGCAGCAACCCATTTGCGTGTAGCACTCACATGATCTGTTTTGCTTTATCTTGTGACAAACAAAATACTGTCACAGGACAAATCAGACTTTGGACCTGGATAGGTTGAGGAGAAGGACAATACTCTACAGTTGATCTCAGCCTAGTGCCACACTGTTTTTTTAATCACTGTGTGCCTCTGTGAGCAGGCCTATCTGCCAGATGAAATGAGCTCACTATCCAAAGTAAATGATCAAGGCCACTGAGCTTGTATATTGGGCTGATACTATGCTAAGGGACACATGACAACTCAGCGTTGTCCCTAAATTTGGAAGTGAACGTCATGTCACGTGCCAGTGAAAGCTTTATTTGAGAACATATGACCCCTGTTGCAGTTCATCTGGCTTCAAATCACTTTATGAAGGAACTGAAAATTCATAACATTATTAAACAGTCTTTCTTAAGAGAAAAAAATACATCAGTAAACATTTGCTGCTTTGATGTGCTTTTAGAAAATACAACTTTTTTTGCAATATAGATAATAAAACCCCCCAGTACTTAAGACTGAAAGGACACCCTTTGGGACTTGCCAGCTGTGTCATCTCTCCATGTACCATACCCATGAGGAGCCAGAAACATTGCTCAGTGTCTTAAGTCACAGTGAACCGAAGAGAAAGAACAGCAGGGATCATAGAATCACAGAATGTTAGGGTTGGAAGGGTCCTTTAGATACCATCTAGTCCAACCCCTAACTGTGGTATCTGTCCTGGCACTCACCATACTGTGAGTACTCCATACTGTGGTGTCCATCCCAGAGCACCCTACCTCAAACCAGAGTACAACCAGTATCTGTCACCCAGCGAGCTGCTATCATCAGACAGCTGACAAGGCTTCTGTTGTTTGTACAAGAAAACACATCTTGAAGTTTTGTAGCTCCAGCGCCTGGACATGCTCCCTCTGTTGTGTGCAGCAGAGGTCACAGCTGAACAGCACAGCCATGAATCTGCACCAGCAGGACCTTGCTTGTAGAGCTGAAGCTGGTGCCACAGCGCCTGTGCCAACAGAGACCATCCACCATGGCACCTCTGCCCTGACCTGTCTCTGTATGCATATGTAACAAATCCTGTTAGCAGAGAGCAGACGGCACCAGGCAGCAGGGCCAAGGTAAGCGCCAGGAAGGGGAAGCCACAGCACCGGCTCACTGGTATGGTGCTAAACCAGGCCTGCAGCTCTGCTGGCAGGAGAGATCCTGGTTGCGTAACAGCCGAAAACAAACTCTGCGTGTACACGCTGAGCGACAGCAGCGTCTGGCACGCAGCTCTACGGGGGTGAAGCCACCGAACGGCTGCTTTGTCGTGATTCGTAAACAGCAGCCGCACGCGTCCCTCGGCACGGGTACACACGCTGCGGGGAGAGCGCTGCCCGCCGCTGGGGACGGCTGCCCCTGGCCGCGGAGGAGCCGCCGCCGCCCCTCCCGCAGCCGCCCGGCCGGAGGCGGCCGGGGCATGGGGGACGCTCCCCCTTTGAGCGACGCGGCTGTCCGCCTCGTCCCGCCTCCCGGTGCGGGCGGGGGCGGGCGGCGTGGGGGCAGCGCCGCGGGGCAGCCCCGGCCGGGCGCTGCCGGTGGCGGTGGCGGTGGCGGCGGGGCAGGTGCGTGCGGGGCAGGTCGCCGATGCTGTGCGGCTGTTAGCAGGCGCGGCGGGGCGGAGCGTGCCCGCAGGGCGGGTGGAGAGGAGGAATCGCCTTGTCGTTTTCTGACACGCAGAACTGACCCCCGGGCACAGCGATGAGGAAGGTGTTGTGCGTGGAGCCCGTCATCTTCACCTACATCTTCGCGTGTCTGCTGACCAGCCCGCTGGTGCAGCAGTTCATCTACCGGCGGCTGTGGGAGGAAGAGTATAACTCCACCTTCGTAAGCAGCGGCAATGCCAGTCACTGTGAACAAAACAAAAGTAGCCCGACTTACATCAAGCAGAAGGTAAGAGGGGTGAAAAAATACAAACTATAAACAAACGTGCAGCCGTCAAGCGGCTGTCTCGACGTAACCTGTTATATAACCCTTCTTAACCTTTTTTTTTGCACGGGAAAGGAGTAGTCGTGTAACCGGCGGTCACTTTACAGCCCCGTTTGCTCGTCTGTCACGCTGTAGGTGCTTTAAAGTAGCGCTTTAAAGGCAGTTGCCTCCAGGAAGGTACTGAGGTAAACTCATACTGTATTGGGAGCTGAAAGTCATCTGAGAGGACTGAGCCCAAACTGGCATTGGGTTAACGTGACAGCCACTACCTCTGAAGGCTCCTCCTCCCAGTTAAGGGTTGTTGCCTGGGTTTGTGAGCCATCAGTTGTCTCTGTGCCTTCCACTGTACTTTGTAACGATGCAAAGCTCAGCAAATCTCCTGTAGTTTTCGGGAATAAGATCTAGTTTAGACTACATTAATTTCAGAGAGATTACGGGATTGGGGAACAGAAGGGATTCAAAATGTCATCAATTTAAAACGTAAAACAGCAAAAAAAAAGTAACTCATCTTGTGCAACCAAATGTATTTGATGGTTTACCATTCAGAGTGCTAGTCTGCCTTGTTGAAATGCAAAGGTGTCAAGATGACAGCATCCCGTGGTCAATTAATTACTGAGCACGTTTTCATAGTTCAGAATGCACAATAGCTACTTGTTGACTGGGATCTCTTCCATTGCACTTCCAATGCAATTGCAATGCTAACTGTGAGCTGCCAGCATACTCCCATTTTCCTTTCACCTCTCCCCCATTCCTCCCCTCTGTGTTTTGTATCTCACAGTTCTGCAGTTCCAGGTTACGGTTTGGACTTGATCAGGACACTGATTCAACAGAAAGCTTATATCTTTTTCTAGTTTGTTGCTTTTTGAGTGTTGTTTTTTTCCAGAGCAGTGCGAATGCTCTGGCACAGTCTGTGGCCATACGATTGCTGGAGATGACAGAGGGAACACGTTTCCACAAGAAGTACAGCAGAGATGCACTTGGCAATGAGAACTGGCGGTTAGATCGGATTAAGTAGAACATGAAACCACTGTAGGATCAGAAAAATCGGTGACTCGGATGGTAAATTACACAATTATGGAATCAGTCAGCTGGCATTCCCCTACGCTGCTGGAAAGGTGGCACTAGAAAAGTTTTTGCTCACATCTCAGATTTGAACTCTGATGTGCTGTGTATGCAGAAGACTGAACGCCTGAGCTTGTCTGCCTCATTTGTTATCTGTAAAATACATTTCGAAATGCTATATGCTTCCATTGAAGATGATCATGGAAATCAGGATTTTTAGTGTGGAGCAGGTTCTTCCCCGTGGGACAGAAGCTAGTCTTAATGGGAAGTAATTTACTTTTCTTTAGTTCTTTTTCCCCACAGCCATCCATGTTCTGTCAACTGTTTGGTTTTCAGCTACATTTAATTTTTATATTTTGGTTAAGAAGAGCTCAGAATGTTTTCATTTTTATTACCATGCTTTTTACTCTACCATAAAAATGTAAAATGCTGAAAACACCAATTCATTTCAGTGAGACTCAGTCTCTGTACTGGATAGTAGCCCTATGTATGGGCTAAAAAGTGCATCTAGTAACTCGGTCCCAAGCTCTTTCCTGAGGATATGTGAAGTAGGTGCTCTTGATTTTCCAAGACCATGCTAAGTGATTTGTGTTTACAGGTGCTGTAAATTTTGCAGTCAGAAGTGTTACCAAGCCCTGTATGGCATTAACTTTTAGAAGAACATCTCCCTTAACAGTTTAGTCTAAGTCCTCCTGTTCTGAGAATGCAAAGGCTTTTTACTAATGTCACCTATTCCAAAGCAAAATGTAAAAGGAAATTGAAGACAAAAAGCACTTGGAGCCTGCAAAAAAATTAGAAAATATTTCAAAATAGGTAGTCTTTGCAGCACTCAGATTAATAATTTCTTACAATTAGAAGGAAGTTAATCATCTGTAATAGAATGAGTTCAAAGGTAATTAGAATACAAGCTGAAGCGTTCCAGTCACGGGCTTGGATAGCTGTTTCTGTCCACCATGGGCATTTTTTCGGAGTACAGTGGATTTGCAGATTAAAAAACTAGACCTTCACCTTCAAATTTGTGTAGTTACAATGGTTTTAACAGGGTTACATGATTTTAAAGCAGCAGTGGGTTTGATCTGTCATTTTCTGTGTTCTTTTCCATTGACGTTATAAGAACACAAAGCGGGCAGTTGGGTGCTTGACACTCTCAATGGAGTTTTTCTGTACTTTTGGCTTTTAAAAGTCTTCTTGTCAATAGACAAGGGAGTCATTCATGTTAGCAAAGTTATGGTCATTTGTGGTATCTGGACGTGTAGCCACATTCTTTGTGTCACACACCTACTTCTAAACCCACGAAATCCAAGTCTTTGTTGTTTTATTCCTCCAGTTCAGCACTTCATTAGATTTTGGCAATAATATTTGCATTGCATGGATAATGTGATTTGAGGTGATATAACATGTAGTTTTATTTCTAATGCATGAGCATTTCTTTGACGCTCATATCTTTCAACTTGATGGACCTGGTGAAGAAGTATTACCTGCAGCTACGCAAAGATCAGAATATAATCTTCCATCTCACTTTATTCAGTCTTCATGGTTTTGACCCTTCCAGGGTAACTACAGTGCTGGTCAGTGGACAGGACATCCTGATAGTCATACCATGAGGAAAGAGAGTAAAAGACTCCCAAATTGCTGGGGATCTTGAGGGCTTTCCTTCAGGGTCTCAGGATGAGTTAAATTTTCCTCTTGGGATAAAGCCTAGTTATCTTGTAAACAAAGAGACTGGCCTAGAAACTCATGGTCTTTGCCTGGAAATACAAATATGAATTTATATAGCATTCAGCAGTTTTAAAATTACCCAAAGTACATTCCTGGAAATTCAAGGGGTTTTTATCTTTTGGATGCTGCTCAGTGGGGATTATGTTAGCTACAGAGGAAACACCTGATACATGGACCTGCTTTGGCAGGGGGTTGAACTAGGTGATCTCTGAAGGTCCCTTCCAACCCTACCATTCTGTGATTCTGTGAATACAGCATGAGAATGGCTTGGGAAGACTCAGATGGCTTCACCTACTACTGCTTGGATAGTGCAACCCCTGCCCAAGTCAGGATGATACCTCAGAAACCCTGAGGAAAACTTTCAGAGTGGCTTTACTTGTCTGTATCTGAAAGTGTATCGTACTAAGTATAAAGGCTTTGTGTGAGTGAAATTACTTCCTTTTCCCACACTGCTCTTCTGTCTGATCTGGTGGTTGTCTTGGAAAGGGCTGTTATGGCTGCTGTCTGTCCAGCCTGCATTAGTATGTGAAAAGCAAGCTCTGAATTAGCTTGCTGAGTATCATTTAGCATCTGTCTCCATAACAAGACAGGTTTGAGGTGGGAATGGGGGGTATGGGGAGGTTAATTTAATTTAGTTTCTTTTCTCAGACATTCATGTTCCATCAGCTATTTGGTTTTCAGCTACATTTGGTTTTTACACTTCAGTTAAGAAGAGCTCAGAAACGTTTCCTATAATGTGTATTTGTTGTCATAGGGTTAGTAGCTGTTCCTGTTGTGAATACCTGCTGGACTGTGTCTGATTTGAGTCATTTCTGAACTCAGAGCTTTCCAGTGTTTTCAAAATTACTTAATTCACATGTCTGTGAGTCAGTATCATTTTTAATGCCGTGCTTCACATTTTTATTGTCATTGTACATTGGGATGTCAGAGCAAATTCTGATCTGCTTACTTGTAAAGTGTGCTGGTCAGTGAATTGTTTCTTGTAACCCTCTCAGTGAGATTACTTGGGAGCATGGGATGTGTTCCTCAATCAAAGACTTTTACTAGGGATTTCTAAGAGATTAAAATAGGCCCAGAGGCGTTTTGCAACATCCTCTACTGAAGGAGATTCTTACAGTATAAGCACCAAACCCTGTAAATGCATGTTGAGATTCTCTGGTCTTCAGCTTCTCTATCAAGAGTAGTAGTAAGACTGTATTTTAAGAAATAAGTTCTGCCTTAAAATGTAACAAGGGGTGTTTGAGGAATAGTGAAGGCAAAATTACAAAAGTGGGAAACTTTGAACATATAGTTCCTTTGTGTTAGCAATTACTGTAACATAATGCTTTCTCATAAACAGACACCAATGTACTGTATTTTATTATAGCATAATATAGGATAATGTCATACAACGTTATAAAACTATCCTGTAGGTATTATGTGCTGTAATAACATGATTTATAAGCATGTACATGTACTGTAATAGCATCATTTATAAGCCATACATCCTATTGCAAGCTAATCGCTATGTCAGTGTAACATTATTATGGATTATATATTTTTATACTGTTTTAACCATGTCTGGCAGCATTTACAATTGGTTTTGTTCTCTCTTTGCAGGAAGTTCAAGAAAAAACCTCTGTTTTTAATACACAGTTGGACGTAACGGGGGCAGTTCCCAGCCTTATAGTTGCCCTTGTCATTGTGGCTAATGGGGACCGCCAGGGACGCAAGTTGTCTTTGATTTTACCATCAGTGGGAGCTTTGATTGCTGGGATTAGCTTCACTGTAATATCCTATTTTTCCTTGTCACTCTCCATCCTCTTTGCACTGGCATTTGTTACTGGACTTTTTGGGAGTATGGCAACTTTCCTTGGAGGAGGCTTTGCCTTCATAGCAGATGCGTGTCACAATGAGAAGCAGAAGACAACGCGAATAGCTGTAGTGGATTTGATTTTTGGAGTTGTATCTGGATTGGCAGGACTGTTGTCTGGCTACTTCCTAAGAGAAATAGGCTTTACATGGTCATTTGTGACGGCATCTCTGCTTCATGCCATTAACATTATCTATATTGTCTTTTTTCTGGAAGATACAGTAGGCTTATCTGAATTCCAGCACCAGGCACCACGATCTTTTAAAGAGCTTCTGAAAGAGACACTATCTGGAGTGTATATGCTTTTTAAAACTGCCCCTTACAAAAAGAGAGTTCTAATAATTACGTTACTTTTTACATTCATGACTTACTTGTTTGCTATGTTTGGTGGGAGTTCCCTTTTTACCCTTTATGAACTGGATGAGCCACTCTGCTGGAATGAAGTCTACATTGGCTATGGAGCAGCTGCCTTCGCTTCCATCTCCTTGACCAGCTTTTTAGGAGTGTACTTGTTGTCTAAATGTCTCAAAGACATTTACATTGTCTTTATTGGAATATTTTCGTGCATTGGAGGAATGGTCATGGCTGCCTTTGCCAAAACGACTCTGCTCATGTTTTTAGGTGAGTTCAGAGTTTGTCATTCCGTGGTCAATTGTAGATATGAAAATGCTGCCGTGTGATCTGTAGCGAGTGCAGTTGGCAAATACTGGATGTAACATCTTGAAAAGATCATAGAGAAGTAAAATACACAAGTTGGGTCAGCTTGCTTTAGGATTTGATTAAAAGTTGAAGTGTGTGGAGAGTGGATGGAGTTACTTGCTTGTGGTTTGGTGTTAGTGCAACAGAGATGTATTTGATTTACCAGTTTCTCTGTGCTTGAATAATTGTGTCTTCGTGCCCTTCCGGTTTGATCTTTCTTTTGCCTTTTACTTTTTGGGAAACTGAGCATTCATAAGTACGTGACTAACCCATTTGCAATATAATTGTAAAATCTGTTGCTTCGGTTCTATTACTTCAGTGTCTCATGACTGATTCATTGCTTTACAGTAAGGGTACCATCTTTGCTCTGCATCATGCCTGTTCCTGTTCTCCGATCCATGCTGTCAAAAGTGGTTCGCACCAGTGAACAGGGTGAGTAGAATCTGGTTTTAAACAGTACAGTAATGTGCTACTTCAGGACACAGATGCAGCAAGCAGATAAACAAGCAGATACCTATTGGTATTTTAAGACTAAATTTCTTTAAAGTTCTGTGTAGTATGCCCAATATCATGGTATTAATCACTTTTGATTCTGAATTTAATATAAACCAGATTGTGTTTAAAAGCTACTGCCAGTTTCAACCTTCAAAGGAGACATTGCTCTGAAAATAAAGACCATGGTGAACTTGAAGCAGAGGGATGTTCGAGATTTATACAGATGTGATTTCACAAGGGTTTCTACATTCAGAAGATTTTGACATGAGAGAAAGATATCTATCTGTTATTTAGTCAGTGAAACACTTCATCATTTAGAAAGTAAGCAGTAGGTGGTCAGCCTTCAAAGCACTTTAAAACAAAGCCTTGGATCCTGAGCTACGTGCCTGTCTTCAGGGATGCCTAGGGCTACTTAAGTATGTCCCAAAAGATAAAGCATATTACTTCTCAAAGACCTTTCCATATGGAATACAGGAAAAAACATGTGAGGCCTCAAAATGGGGCTCCAGTCAATGTCCTGTATTTTGCTGCAGCCAGATTTTTGGGAGTACATACCTTCTAGAAGCATTTGCCTGAGTTGTTTGGTTTTACTTTTTAAAATATACGTCTTTATACACCGAAACAAAGATCTCTTTGTACTAAACTGCGCTAACAAACACCTCTGCTTTTGTAGTTTCTTGGCATTCTTTAGCTTTTTTGGCTGCTTCAGTAGTTTGATGCAGGAATCAGATTGCCTCATGTCATTCTTTCCTGCTCACTACTGCGATTTTCTTTTTTTATGACCCTGTGGATATGAGTGTGGCTTGATAAAATGTGCTCTGACACTGATGAGAATGATTGCCACTCTGACTGGTAGTTCGGTGCAAAAAAAGGTTGCTTCTTTCCTTTCAAAAATGAGAAGGAGGTGGTTACAGGCTGAACAAGTACTTCTTTGTTGGATTAGAGCCTTTTCCATGTGTAAGGGTGAAGATTAGAGAGGAAGAAAAGCGAAAGGGAAGTGTGAGAATCGAGAGGAGAATTGGAAGGCATAAAGAGTGGAGACATGCAGAACATAGTGAGGCTGAACATTTTAAACTTCATGTGATGAGCAGATTCAAGAAAGTAGCTATGGTGATAGAACAGTAGTGCAGAAAAATGTTTCCATAAGCAAAATGTTGTGGGTTTTTTTCATTTGAAAACTACTTATTTTGTATGCATCCCCATGGAAGGCATTTTCATAGCAAAGACTTAACGATACTCATGTTTATTACTCAAATACTTGCTAAAATGTTATGGATAGCTCTTTCAAACAAAATTTAAAACTTCAGTACTTTGAGGTGGTTTTGGTGTTTTGTTTTGTTTGTAATCCATCCATTTGTTTTTGGCAGGTGCTGTGTTTGCTTGTATTGCCTGTTTAGAAGTTGTGACCAGCACTCTTTCACTTTCAGTTTTCAATATGCTCTATGCAGCTACTGTTGCATGGTTTTCAGGCTTTAGCTTCCTCCTTTCAGCAGGCCTTTGTCTAATTCCACTGGCTGTCCTGTGGTAAGTACAGATCAGGAGAGTGCTTCTGACTGTTTTTACTAGTAATTTCTGCTTTCACATGAGCTAAGTAGAATAGTTGAGTGCAGCACTTCTCAAACTTCAGTGTTTTCTAGCACGCTGGACATAATTTCATGTACAGCCTTCTCTCCAGATTCTACCCAATTCAGGAACTGCGTGTATCTAGCAAACCTGTGGAAGGTGTAGGGGGCTGCTGGGAGTGGGGCAGGGCTAGAACAAGGGTACACAGCAGTGCCTTCCCCGAGGAGATCAGATAGGAGAAGGGAAGCCCAGGTGTGGAGGGCTTCTTGCTCCCAGTGAGGCTTGTGACCAGTCTGAGTCGAATGCCTTCGCAGCTGCTGGTAGCTGTAGTTTCCTCTTTATTCTCTCTTCAACGCCTACTCCCCTACACCTTGCTGGAGTTTTTTTTACATCATCATTCCTGATGCAGCTGCCTCCCTTGAGCCCTGTGCTGTGAACTTGTCACCTAATCCCACCAAACTGAAATCTGCCCTCAGTGGGGCAGGCCAGAACCTTGACTGCATGTGCGTGCCTTCCCATGGTTTGACACCTTTGTGTGTGTGCCTGAGGAAAGCCTCTGGCAAACAACAAAAGAGGTCCCTTGAGAAGCATGAGCTTAGTTTTGTAGTTTGAGCTCTTCTTGATGCTAATGAGAGTTGCAACCATGACTAATCACCCAGTGAATTAACGGGAAGTTCTCGGTCCCAGTTCTTGGTCATGGCTACCTTTTAACCCAGTGCCATCAAAACCTGTAAAAGATCTGCACTGACTTTTAAGTCCCATGTGACTAGACCTCTAGACATACGTTAAAAATATGCCTCTATAGCATTTGGCATCCAGTCATATCTAGTGACCATCTAGCAGTACTGACAAGTGAGTCGTGAGCTCACAAAAGCAAAGTTTGCTTTACGTTATTTCCAGTATAAATGGTGCCTTTTTAGGATGCTGGAACATCCATCTAAGTGACAGAAGGATCACTGTTCATTAGATAGATTTATATGCAGGGGGCGGTACTCTTGCTGAAGACTACTATCTTTATTCCTCCTAATGCTTAGGCTTTATTTCAGTCACTTTTTGTCTCCGCATGAGCTGTGGTTTAAGTTTTAAATAGGCAGGGGTAATGCTGTAGATTTTTAACATTTCACATGATTTCAAGCCTGTGCCTGCCTGACTACTGTGTTTTACACAGTCTGTTTGGAGAAGCTCCACTAATGGTAACTCCAGACAGGTAGTGATGGGTCTCAGACCTGAGGGAATTGAAGCAAAGGAGTCTCATGCTGAATGCAGAGAATACTTTCCAGTAAAGTAATACAAGTGAGGAATTCAGTTATATTAACAAAGGATCGGTAAATACTTCTGGTTTATTAAATATTAGTTGTAGTTCAGTGCTACATGGTAGAGAAAGGTTAAGCAATCACTCCATGCTGTGCAAAAGAGTGATTACCATCCTGCAGTGAGGACTATAGGCCATCATCACTGCCAATGTTTGAAAGTTGTTTTGCTTTTCCTTCTGTCATTGGTGTCTCAGATCTCCCACCCTTTCAATAACTTTTCTCTAAAACCTTTCTTTTGAGGGTATCATGCAATGTTCCTACTATTTGAGAGCAGAAAAGGTAGTTGTTCCAGTCTGTAATACATCAGGCATAGCAGTTCAGTACTTAGCAAAGACAGCAGTATTGATATTGTCTTATTTGAGTCATAAGGACGAGTACCATCGTTGCTTTTGTTTACTGAGATAGTCAACAGCTTTGTGCCACAGCAAATGGCTGTAACACAGTTGAGGACTGTGTTTGGTGGTGCTGAGTCAACACGCTATGCTTAACTCAGCTAAAGATATCTGTGTTATCTGTGTCTTACAGCTGGCTTCTGTGCACCAGCTGGAATGGGGAGGACTTGGCTCTGCTTGTACCTGAAGACGTATCCAGCATAGAGAGCATGGACAGTTGAACAAAGGATTCTACGTGGGTTTTCTAATGTGACAGGCAGTGGCAGAGCCCATTACATCATACAGAGCCCATAGTGATCACACCACAGCAGCAGATGCAATCTCACAGCGGCCCTGCAGCAATAAGCACTAAATTGGTAGCACTCTTTATCCAGTCTCCTTTTAGCACTTAAATAAAGCTGGCTCTTACACTTAACTATGCAAGTAGGCTAGCAATGGAGATTTTAATGCCACTTTCAGCATGAATTAAGAAATAAGGTAGTGTGATACTGCCTGCTTACCCTTTCTCAAGTTGGAGAGGGTCAGCTGTGGATTGTGGTACATCTTGGATCATTCTGAGTGGGCTGAGAGATAGGCTAATCAACTCAGAGTGTGCTGGCAGTTCTGCTGAAGCCAGCGGAGCTCATGCCTCAGAGGATGAGGTCCACTGTGGTATATCTTAAAAGGCCTGTCTTAATGGTAAGCCCCCAAACCTGTCTAAAATGACTAAAAGGTACTTTTGTTTTGAGAAAGCAACCAAACTGGAGGCAGTGCTTGCACCCACCGTGAGGAGACCTACTGCTCTGCAGTTAAAGAGTGTGTTCATGCAATTTTCACGTGTGGACCTTGCCTGTGACTTAGTTCTTAAAATGGATCTTCACACAGAACCACTGTACATAGAAAATTTCCAGCTTGCAGAGTGGGAAGTTAGGCCTATGCTTACATTTTGCAGAAGCCATATTAACACTTCTATTTTCATCATTTTCCGTATATACTAAGGACTGCATCCAGACACCTCTGTTTTTTTGTCCCACAGAGATATCTTGGTTTTTATTTAAGTTGGCTGATCTTAGCTTACATGTTCCTTCCAGTGAAAGGCTGTAATAGTGTTTCTTCTCAGTGGATCTTTGATTATCTTTTCAACAACCCTGAAATCAGATGGCCAAATCCAAATCGTTCATCTGATCGTCTTGCAGTGAATTCTGCGTAATTTATGAGCATTTGTCTCATCTTCAAAGCACTTTATAAATGCTATCAAGAACCTCCTTCCACAACAGATATTATCTTCCTTGTTGCAGAGAGAGAGAGAGAGGAATAAAGAGGACAAGTGACTAGCCCAGGGCCACAGTGCAAATTGGTCAGGCTGCCAAATCTAGGAATCAGTTTCTGCATTGACTCTTCACCTTTTTGCTTGAGATCTTAGAAGCAGAAATGGTCCTGAGCATTAGCTTCACAGTGGAAGTGTAAGTATAAATCCATTCAAAAGACACATAGATGAGGTGCTGAGGGACATAGTTTAGTTTAGTGATGGGCCTGGCAGCGTGAGGCTAGTGGTTGGACTTGATGATCTTCAAGGTCTTTTCCAACGGGAATGATTCTGTGACCACTCCAATGCTGTTTTCAAGGAGAGTTTGACAGCCAGTACTGCTCTGACCCCTGAAAGTACAGGCAGCTGGTATGTGACTCTCTTCTCCCAAAACAGATCAGGTAGAGAAATCAAATTAATGTAAAGTGGTTGACAAAAAACAAAAACTCTAGGAAAACAACTATGATGTGAGAACTGACTTCACACACACAGAGAACAGGATAAAAATGAAGACAGACATAGCATAGGCAGTATAATCCATGATCTGCTTATAGACATTTCTGTCCATCACAGGAACAGAGTAGTTCTCAGCAGCACTCCACCAAAAGATATTAGCACCACACCACAATTGTAGATCCTTTATGTTTGAATTACAGCATTGTTTTCAGGCTATGTATTGTGATCATGGAGAAGTTTGAAAGAGAGGTCAAATAAGGTAAAGGAGAGAGTTTACACTCCAGGAGAGCGGTGCCTACCCAGCACTAGTGAAAATATGGCTGTTTATCCAGGATGGGGGGAATAAATAATAATGCAGCTCAGCTATAGCCAACTCTCACACTTCTGTCCTGAACTGCCGAGACCAACAATTAAAGATCATTAGCTTTTCCTAGATAGTTTAGACACTAGCCAGTACATAAAACTGCTTAACTCTCCTCCCTCAAGGTGCCCAAATTGCTGCCAACTTGGTGGAGAAGCGATCTGAGTAACAATAATCATTGGGTCCAAAACATAATGAGTACTTGTAGAGAGATTGAGAAAACACTGATGCAGAGGATTTCTGCACAAAGATGACATTGTCTTCCTTGGCTCTTCATTATGCGGTTATGTAAGGCTTGATGAATTTAACTGTTTCACACAAAACTGCCTGGAAAAAGTCAAGTGAATGAAGCAGGGTGTGTTCCTGCACTGCCTCCTCCTCAACACCCACCTCTTCTGGCACTTCGGAGGTAGCAACAAAGCAAACCAGTTCTGCTGTGGCGTTGTCAATCCAAATGGGAACAAGCACACACACTTCAGAAGTGCTGTGTCATGGTTTGATTTTGCTGTACAAAGTCCTTGGTATTTGCAAAGTATTGCTGGTAGATGCAGTGTTTAGAACTGGCCATGAGTTTAGGTGAAAGCACATGAAGGTATGAACTGTGTTTCTAAAGTACCCAGCACGGTGCAGGCTGAGGAAACCAGGTACTAATGCAGGTTATTAAAATCTTTCAAGTATAATAATTGCTCTACTTGTATGTAAATGCAGATTATTTTGACAGAAATTAATAACAAAGTTTGGTTTTCTAAACTGTGTTGTATGTGTAGTTCTTGCTTTGTTTCTTGACAAATGGCCAATGGGATGACTGGCAGAGGAATGTTTATGTCAACAAAAGCAGCAACACTATGGTGTCATCTGCTTTTTGTGGTCAGAACAGCAGTGCAGGAAGATGTGCTTTTGCCTCCCTCCTGCACTTAGGGAGAGGAAAGGATGCTGCGCAGAGCATCGGCACCAAGAGGATGTGGGGAATTGCAGAGCAGTACTACTGCCTCCAAGTCAGGGTGAGAGCTTGTGTTGCACCTGTCAGATCCACAGGCATCTCCCTTCCCTTGCCCAGGCTGGGTCCAACACAAGACCAAGGCTGGCTCTGTCCCAGCCCCGCTCATCAGCCCCTCTGACTTGGCAAAGCCTCCCTGGCCTGCTGCTTGCAGCCCCTGCTTTACAAAATGTAGCTTTTAGGAACAGGGAGAAGGGTCTAAGCCAGGAAGCCCAGTCCCTAGCCCAACCCACTGCAACACTGCACAAGCATAACCCTTCCTTTTGATCTTAAAAGCTCCTGGCCTCAGTCTTGTTTGACTCTCATAGCTTTATTGATAGCGTAAGTTCTTGCACTGGCCACTCACACATAGCATTTGCTTTCCAGCCTGGCCAGCCCCTGCAACTACCTTCCTTACAGACATGATCCACAGTGCAAATTCCTTGTGCTGAATACAGCTTGATGTCAACCAAGTTTATTATAAACTATAAAAATTGTTGAACGAAGCCACCTAGAAATTATGCCCAGCCTCCTAATCTGTGTCCTCTCTTCACTGCACTCTGGAGAAGCTCTGCTCAATTACTGAATGTAGTTTTGCTCTGCAACAATGGCATCCAAGTTTCAGCCAATACCAGGAAAGGCCAACTAGCTAGTGAGGCAAGGAGCTAGAAGGCAGTTCTGTCCAACTATGAGATGGCTGTGTCCTGCCACAGGGCTGGTAGGCAGGCAGACCTGAAAATGCTCCTAAAAATTCATGCCCACACCTTAATTTGTCCCAGACCTGGCCAGGTAATCTCTCAGCCTTTCTGGCCTGAGCCTAGAGCAACACAAAGCCTACCCAACCTCAAGCTTGCTTTGTAACAACTTGCTTTTACTTTATACCAAACTGCCAAGAAACTTGCCTATTATGAAATAGCAGCCAGTTCTCTTATTTGATAACGTGTATCAGCTCACAGAAAGACCAGGACAGCTATGGAAAATAAGATAGTGAGTAGGCCTCCACTTGCACATTCAACTCATTGGTCCCAGGTCTAACCTCACTAAGGCAAATACTACAAATTAAATAACTTGTATTTCTTAGCACAAGCCTCTGGTCTCATCAACTTCGAAGTAAAAGACAATTTTAGAAGCTTAACTTAAATAAAACAAGTTTAAATAAACCACATGAACCCAATAATGTGTCTCATACTGTGTCACCTCAAAGTTTTTAATTTGCTGCAGTTTTACACACACTAAGTGTGCAGAAAAGCACTCTAACAGGACAGAAGCTGGAAGCTTTCACTCACATGGGTAGGGAATTTGCAGTAGCTTTAAGCCTGCTGAAAAGTACATGAGATGTTTAGGATTGTGAAAAGAGGTTTATAGCAACATTTCTGCCAGAATTACCTAAAACAGAACACTAAGTGCACGTAGCAGTTTAACCAAGTCATTAAGACCTGCTGAACAAAGACAGTTCCAGCCTTAACAATATTGTTTCCAGCTCCCCACATCACAAGAGATGACACGTTTTGAACCACATGCTCTTTTTCTCCTGATAGATCATATCAACTGCCTTGCAGGGCTTATATATGACATATACACATTTATAACATTAGAAAATAGTTGTTAAAACTCTGAAGTTAACAACATCCCACCACCATCTTCGGCACACAAAAAAGCCTTTCAGCGGCCCACTCCTCTAAAAGGTGTATTTGAATGTAGGTCTCTCATTCTCCCTTAATTAAGATCCAATTTTTTGGTAAACTGACAGAATTCTTTCTGTATTTGTGATCCAGTACCACTGTACCTTCACGATCCCACTGCAGCAGCTTTATTAGGTACTGCTATCACTAGGCACTGCATTATTTCTTTATCTCTGGATACTGAAATAGCCAGATCTAGGAGTACTATTTCAGATTATGCTCCCAACTGGATTTTAAAACACCTCCTTAAACTTCAAGTGGAACTTGCTTCTCCTTTCAGAAACCAGAATGTCCTCTCAGGGACACAGATAACCCCAGGCCTCTAACTCTCCTCTTCGAGCAGCATTTCCAGTTCTGCACAAAAGCTCAGCGTCTCCCTCATGAACAACCCCAGACCTCTAACTCTCCTCTTCGAGCAGCATTTCCAGTTCTGCACAAAAGCTCAGCGTCTCCCTCATGAACAACCCCAGACCTCTAACTCTCCTCTTCGAGCAGCATTTCCAGTTCTGCACAAAAGCTCAGCGTCTCCCTCATGAACAGCTGTCAACAGGCAGCAGGACTGAATGTCGGTAGCAGGATTCCATTGGCAGTGCAGAAGGTAAAGATCTTTAGATACTGCAAGAAAAAGCAACACCACTGTGTTGTGGCTGAACGATTCTGGATTAAATATATTTTGGAACGCAACAGCATTTATAGCAAATGTTTATTCAACAGTTTAAAAAGTGTAGGGAAATTGTCATGAACAAAGAGTTACTCAACAGAAAACGCCTGCCTTAAAAAAGTTCTTCGGCAGGAACATCCATTACAGGCATTTGCCTACAGTAATCAGTTTTTTAAATGCACAGGTAATTTGGGATTTCTTGTACACATATATGGCATTTCCATAGTGAAGAAGCTATTGTCCTGAGCAGTGTATGAAGAGACAGTATTCAAACTACCTAGTTACAGGACATTTTATATAATTAACAACAAGCACAGAGTAATTTATAGACTTTAAACATTTAATGTGCCTTTTCATCAAAGAAGGCAAGTAACTGTAGGACTGTTTAACACCGTGAGTGTCAATTTAGTATCATGCATTTAGATCCTGCTGTATAAAGACACCCACAAAACATTTTTGTGGAGAACACTTTGTTACAATAAACCCAGCTTGTATTCCATCATCATGTGTGGTTCCCCCATCACCTCACTCTGTGAAGGATCTGGGAAAAAAAAAGAGGCAAGAATATGAGGCTTTTGCCAAGCTACAGACACCAACAAAAACTATGAACATGTCTCTTTTTTTTTTTCCTCCTGTCAAATCCTTAGTGCAACAGTGACACAACTGGTTTTTGATAGTGTTGTATAATGCAGGTCTGTAACTCATAAGTCTCTGTCCAAAGCAATGATTGGGTAACAAATACATCTACAGTGGGATGGTGTTTCGTAAGAACCCACACACACTTCACCAGTTCTACAAAAGCACAGTCTTGTGTCTACAAAAACTCAAGTCTGACTGAAGCTTTTCCCCACATCTCTTTCCAGTGCAGCTTCACTGCCCGCTAGGAGCTAACACTCCTCCCTTCTGCTAGCTGGGACATACTCAAGAGTTGCTCCACCTAATCATGCAGCTGCACAGAAATTCTTGCCCTTCACTATCTCTTGAGATTTCCTCCATTCTGTGAAGCATGGTAGACATTAGCCACTGCACTCAAAGATTATCAACAAATGTGCAGAGGACAAGAGATACCTCCAGTATGAACTTCATTGCCATTAAAAAAAAATAAGCAAGGCCAGACAAAAGGTTGTGACTGTACGTTTATACAAAATACACATTTGTTTATGGGTGTAGACACCAAAATTAACTAACCCAGCCCCAGCTGATAAATAGAACCTTACCAAAACCACTTTGAACTCAGACAGAGTGCCAAGGAGTAACTGCTTGTTGTGAGCAACGGTAAATAACTTAATTCCTATAAATTATGTGTGACATTGCTCTACTCCCAGAAACACAATAACCCAAGATTCTTTGCCTTGTTCCCTGTAAATTCATCTCAGAAAATCTCAGATTTACCTCACGCCTCTAGATTCCTACTTACCCCTCTGTTATTTCCAGTTCCTTATCTCTTTGGCTCTTTCCATTCTCCCACCTCAAAATACCCTCTGCCTACTTTCATGTCTTTAACTACCAGCTAGAAAGAAATATTTTTCTTTTAAAAAAAAAAACCTACCTCTTTTCCCAGGTTTATTCTATTTCACATATATGAACTGTCAGTCAGTGGCCTACCACACAACTGCAAACTGTTGAGCTAATTGGAGGGAGGCTTCCCTGTACCACACCTCTGGTTCATTACTTTGGTATCTCTCCTCTAGCCTTCTTTCTCCTCATAAAACTTTAAAAAACTTTGTTGTCTTTGCAACCTCCACCTGTCAAAATCCACACAAGTAGTTCAAGTGTTTCTAGGGAAACAAGCATATAACACAAGTGAACAAATTTCTACTCTTTTAGAAATGCAGCCTCCAAGCACACACTGGCTTACTCAGTGCTTCCAAGTAATTTCCACACAAGTAGCAGCTAAACCATACTTTTTTCTCCTTCCCTCAGTGCTTCTTTGCCCTTAGGAAATAATTTTTTCATTCCTATTTTCTGTGTTTCTCTTATTCTGTAGAGGCAATGAACTCCACGGGTTTCAAATTATACCTGTAAATATTTCCATAATATTCAAACCAATGTATTTACCATTGAGGATGTCCTCAAAACCGATGCAGTCATCATTTCCCCTCAGAGTATCCAGTGCCATGTTTGAGCTGGGAAGAAATGGGAGACGCTTGACCTGTAAAAAGACAAAAGTTCAAATTTCTGCAAGTGGGAAATTGAAAGGGTTTGTGCTTGGATTTCTCATTCTGAAGTGACTGAGAAAAGCAACATGCAAAGTCACTTTCTCCTTCAGAAACAATGATGAAGTAAGAATGACTAGCACACAGTGGCTGCAAAACCTACCTAATGCCACTGTCTTCTAACATTTATGTGTCTGCTTTGAAAAGAACAGCTTCTCATTAGATGTGCAGCCTTCACTGCAGCACAGCTACTACAGCAAGCAGCGCAGTAAAACAAAACAAAACAAAAGCTACTCTCTATTCTCCTCTTATCACATAAAGCTGGGAGGGCTCACTGCAACCAACACATCCCCACCATGGGGTCGGTACCAGGCAACTGATACACTGCAGGGCTTGGAAACCACATTCTAAGTTTCCTACAAGTCACAGACCTACATTGATTTTCATCTCTAAACATCCTCTCCTTGCAACTAATCTACATAGTAATTCTTTCTCCAATTCTTAAGCTTCAAGTCCACTCCTAGTTACTTTCAACACTCTCCCGTACCTTTCACTTACAGTACCAGGAAAGATGTCAAGTGGTAAGCACAGCACTCAGTGCTTAAATATTCTGAGAGTGGCATATCTGTACATACAATTGCATTCACTACCACTGATACTTCAGTTATACCATTAATATATATTACAACTATAAAATTATCATGTAGCTATCTCTTTATGCACAAACTGTGCCAAAGGCTTCCACAGACACTACGGGTACAACTGCCAGGAGTTCAAATACATTATGCCAGTCAATATTTGAGAGAAGTGAAATTAAACCCCAAGAGAACCTGCGTATCTAACGTGAAGGTGGAAGTGACAAACCTTCTGATCACTGTTATTTTCCCCACCCATCCACCAATACCACCAGTGGGGACGCACTAGCAGGATTTCCTAACCTGCCTCATCTTCTGCTACGTGCTAACGTAAGAAAAAGATTCTTCATCACAAGGCTGCACAGCTGAGGTCAAGGGATATTTTTGTATATCCCGACTTACGTCTCCATGACTAGTGATTTCTGCCAAGTTTACTGCAGCTCACTGTGGTTCGGTAGCACCTGATCCACTGGAAAGGAGGATAAAATTGCTCTAACTCACTTGGCAAAACAACTCTTAATAGTTTGCCAACCTTCAATGAGACCAAAAAGAATCACAGAATCAGCCAGCCTCCCTCCAGTAACTCTCCATCCTAAGAGATAAGGAGAAAAAGGAGACAGACTCGCTTCCCAATTAAGATCTAAAACCTTTGAACTTAATTCCCTGTAGACCTCCCGAGTCTTACATGGAAGACTTTGGAATAAAAAATGCACATAGCAACTTCCCTGCTTCAGGTTTCACGTTACCTCTGTATCCACTCCCAGATCCATATCTTCTTCAGACCTCTAAGTGTCTTTTCCCTACAGGTGCAGAGATTCCTTGCCATGAAGGTTTATAGGTTTCACGGAGGGGAGCATCAGCTTTAAGAATTAATAACTCAATTTCTTCAGCTTTTCTCTGAAGGCCTGCAGGAAGCTAGTCCACAGAAAAGCTAGAGCAGTTACTACTTCACCAAGTAACTAACAGAAGAACAGCAGCTGAAAGAGTTTTAGCACACTGACTGTTTTAGAAAAGATTAATTGCACTGGTTGGTTGGTTGGTTTTACCAAAAGCAGTCCAGTGAAAGAATGTCTTGTGGAGATACAAGGTGTATTAAGTTGTCTCTGTCAAAGCATGTTCCAAGATCATCATTTTTTTCCAGTGGTTTCAGTTACAGCAGTTGGATAAAAATGCCTACCTGTTTCACTGCTCTGAATTCCATCTGCAGCTTTAAGGATGCGTGGAGTCCTTGAATATTTCTCAGCGTGTCAAAGTTTGTTTTATCTTGATTTAGCTGGAACTAATGCAAACAACATTGATTTATATTAGAAAAAAGTTACTTTCAAGTACAGCATAGAAGAGATTTGTGACACCCTACTTAAATTAACATGCTTATTAAATTTACATGTAAAAACTCAGTGACACAATCATATCTGTCTGAAATGTATATGAAATATAGTTTATGAAACTATACAGTTTATGAAATACAGTTGATGAAACTGAGATTGCTTTTTGATGGATTATAAATCAATAGCAGCAATTTTATTTTGTTATTTTTGACAATCAGGACATGTATCACCACCAAGTGGTGTAGTTTTGCACTACTTTACTTCAGTACTGTCAGCACAAATTAGAAGCTGGTTTAAAGAAAGAACGAAGACTTCAAAGACATAATTGATGTTATTGCTAGCCATCAAAGAATCTACTGGAAAACACTTGAAATACTTCTTTTCTGATCAAGTAGGAAGACAGAACACCGCATATACTTTATGTCTGAGACGCAAAAGAAAGCTCACAATTTTACCAGCTGCTGTAAAACTGTGCAGTAAGACAGAATCTATTTAGTAGAGGGCTCCTGTGACACAAGAATGCTGTCTTACAAATACTGAAGTACACAAAAGAAACTTATGCTTAGCGTTAAACTGAAACTTGAGTAATCCAGTCTCAATTTTGGCTTCTGTAGGAGTGACTACATGCCTGCAATATTGACACAATGCAATACTGTAAAATAAAACAAAGATACAAATCCCTTCCTTTAAACCCTGCACACAATCACCATGACAAAAGTCTACTAGCACTACCAGAGTATCATCCCTTGTAGGGGGAGGCATCTCAAAAACCAACAGGAAAAGTCAGAGGCATAACATGCCTTTTGTTCATAACAACTTGTATGAAATGCTCTTTGAGAGTCAGCAGAAAATTCTACTTTTGTGCCTTATCTCAAGCTTACAATTCTGACCATGTTATTTTTCCAAGGTAGAGGTTCTTATCTGGGTAGCAGAAAGATTTGGCTTCTACTAGCCTTACCTGAACAACGTACCATTTAAGGCAGTAACAGCAACCTTAACTACCTCAGGCTAAGGTAAGTCTTTTCCCATTCAAGTGTACATGAAAGTAACTCTTAAATAAATCACTCACAACCTTACAGAAAAACTGACCAAACAATTTGTGGAACAAAGAATTTAAGTGTTTCACATGCTTCTAAGAGGATCAAATTGTCTGTCTTATTTCTTTCTATGCTTTTTTTTCTTGCTAACGTGTAATCTTCTAATTATGCAGGTTTGACACAGCAAGAACAGAGTTAAAAGTTATTTCAGTCAGTTGCAAAAAAAAAAAAAAACCCCGAACAATTGACAAATAGCTCTGAAATATTTATAGTTTTTATAAGTAAGTTTGTGAAGTTGGTATCATATGAACATCATCCTTTTAACTCAAGACAAAATACTCAGACCTCATCATGCTCATTAGCTTAGCAATTTGGAGCATTAAATCCAAACTCAGCTTCAGGTTATTACATCAAATATTCTGTGCTGACAAAACAAGCACCAGCGATGAGACTCTGGTCAACCTGCTATTTAGCCAGCTTAGTCTCCCTTTACCCTCAACCCATGGCACAAAGACCACCTTCAGTGGTCCGTGAGCAATAACTAAGCCAGACAAGACCACGGGTGCTTAGATCAAACTGCATGTATGAGATTTCTAAATGAGATCAAATAACTTAATGAAAAGTATTTACAGTTTCACAGCCTGAGCACCTGAAAATGAAGATATAAGGTGAACTTAAGAGACAAAATGGATCAGCCTTCTCAAAGTGAGAGGTGTGCCCCCAGCTAACTACAGAGGCTGCACACACAACTAGCGTCACAACTTTTAGATGACTAGACCTTACTAAGTAAATCCCTACTTGGAAATCTGCTTACACACTTGGAGTGGAGAGTCACAAGTGGGAAATTAACGCTGAACAAATTTGCCAACAATGTTATGTTTGCAATTAAAATGTTACTGCTGTTGAACAGCTTTACTCTGTTAAAGGCAAGACCCTGCTCATTAGTTGTTACTGCAAGAGTGGTCACGGTAGCCACGTTGGTAATTTAAACTTCAGAATTGGTTCAGATTTAAGATCCATTGGCTGTCATACTTACATTTTTTTCTGACAGCTCCAGTGGGTGGCTGGGCATCAATTCATTTTTCACACTTGTAAAGCTAGAATACAAGTTAAAAAATAAAAATGAACTTCAGAACAATCAATCAGGTTATTGCTCTGTAAGTTGTGTTCCAAAGGTAATCTCCGATATAAACATCAACAAAGAGAAACACGTACTTAGCACACTTCAAACTACCATAAAAAGAACAAAACATCTCTTACTACAGCAATACCAGAAAGGAAAAAAAACCCCACTTAATTTCAGGCATCCTTTTTCCTTTATGTTTGACAAAACAGAATGACAGCCTTCCTTTCTTAACACCCTTCGGAAACAGAGGAAAATATTAAATGACAATGCTGCAGTTTCAATCATGTCCACGCTCTATGGTATCTGACTTTAAAAGTCTTCAAGCCTTTGGACCTGAATATTGTACACAACTTTTTCCCTCCCTCATAGTTGTATTACCCACATTGTAAACTCCATGAACTTATTTTAGTTTCATTATCCAAGACAGACACATACATGGTTTTGCACTCATGTATAATGTCAAAAAACAAAGACACTCTTTTTATTACATTAAATCTACTTTTTCTATCACTGCTGAAATTAACCATTTCCCACTGCTATGGCACGCTCATATACCTGTATTTTACAATCAGCACCTCTTTCATAATTATTAATACTTTGCCATCACTTTTTTAAAAAGGCACATCAAGCAGGTAAAAGTACATTAATATCTACTTCTTGAAATGAGCTCTCACAGAAAATTCAAGGTTGAAAGACAACCTGGCTAAACACATGCTTCATGCTACGACCTTTAAGATACATCTGCCAAGAACTGTCTTTAAAAGCTCAACATCTACTACACACTTTCTGTATCTGAGGATGAATATCAGTTATGGCAAAAGTGAAGAAAAAGTAAAGCATACCCTCTACGCAGAAGATCATGACCTTCTGAAGCTGAAAATTCAGTAATTGGAATGCTATCCTTCAAGAAAGCATCAGCACCTCTGGAATTCTGAAGGGGGAAAAAAAAAAGTAAGGGTTACTTTAGTAGAACCTGGCCCCTTTTATACAGGCCATTATGGCAGGCAGATGAAACGAAGTGCTCAAAGACTCCTTAAACTACTCAGATACAAGCCCCAGACTTCATAGAATCATAGAA